>JASVEL010006356.1:0-162861 GCA_032618575.1 Nicotiana noctiflora | reverse complement strand
CATCCAGGTATAGGGAATGGAGGGTGATCCAGCAGAGAGAGCTGAAATAGTAGGATACCCAAATGCGGTATTTGGATAGCTTATGGGGACGTTGGAAGTCCCACTTGTCCTAGCAAACAACTCGGGAAAACCAGGGATTACATTTGGAGGCTCTTTTCCATTGTTCTAGTCGTCCAATTTTCCAACATACGACGACGTAAGATCCTATTCTCTTCAGCAGTTGCTGACTCGGAAGTTGGAATGGCTGAGACTGAACTCTTTTCTAAAATGGGGACTGCTGACAAAGGAATTTCCGAAGACATATCCACACTTCCCTTTGACCTTGTGAAGTAATTGTGGATATTTTATATTGACTTAGTAACGGGCAGCGGAACACTTCCTTTCGACCTCATAAAGTATGGATGGGAGGCCAGACTACCACAAAACCGACCACCTTTCTAAAAAAACCTGAATTTTGGAAAACAAATGGTTAGTCTGAAATAACTAACAGATAAGTAATCTCACATTGGGGTGTGATGCACTTATACTATTAAATGTGTTGCTATATGTACTCGGTTGCAATGCGTCATTCCGACTTATACCTTTCCAAATTTTCCTTTGCTTTTATTCCGCCCCCTCTTTATCAACTTCTTTGTTATTTTTCTTTTATATACTTTTTTTTTTGTTTTTCTTTTAGTGGTGGTCGAATCTTATGTGGATTGCCTATGTATCATGTCCCCGCATGAATCAGACCGGGCGTAGTTCAGATGCGAAAATGTAAGATAAAGATGGAACATATTTTTTGGTTTTTATTGTCACAAAATTCCATTTACAAAGCTGAAACACTTGCGAAAATGAAAAAACAAAAAGGGAAATACAAAACTTCAAAAGGACAAACAGACTCTTAAATGAAAATACATACTCTACTAAGCATGCTCCAACGCTTTTAACTTCTGTGTTCATGGGGCATTGTTTGGCCTTGTTGCGGATTTCGGTGTGAGATCCCTTTGTAGACTTCTCAATTCTGCCATGACTTGGTGGACATATTCCATAACTGAAGAAAAATGGGTAGTCCGGGGCATTTGCTCACATGTTAGGCATCTTATAGTGATATAGTGCCCAATCTCTTCGATCCTAGCCCTGATCCTATCCTTTTCTCTAAGCAACTGCTCTATATGTTGATTCTTTGTCCCCAATATTCGAACGTTGCCGGTGACTTTGTCCAGGAGCCAATCTACTTGCCTTTCCATCCACGCCATTAAGTCGTAGTAGCGGTCCCTATCCGCTTTGGCGTCTCGGGCTTGTCTGAAAACTCGCTCCTTAGAGTGGCATTTGCTTCCCTCAAGCCAGCGATGATTTCCCCGTAATCTCTCTCTATTCATTACAAATTAAGTGCTCTTTGGTGGGCCGCTCTTCTCCATTTTGTCCGAATTGCAATCAGAGCAGCTTCTACTTTTTCTAAGTCTTCTCGGTGCTCAAGGGATTTCCTTTCTAAGTCGATTATGAGCATTTCATCAATCCGACTCCTCCTCGATCTTTCTGCATTTGATTTCATCTCCTGGATTTGGGCTTGGAGTGCTTGACTTTCTTGCCCCCAGTCAGCCCTTTCCTGATTGAAGTTAGCCCGCTGTATGTCCATGGCGGCTTCAGGAATCCCATTATCTTCCTTCAAATTGTTGATGCAAGATTGGAAGTCTTGTGCTATTTCGCCTCTAGCCTCCCTGACTCTGGATTCTATTTTCTTTTCCCAATCGACGGCGTATTTTACCGACCTTTCTGCTCTTTGTTCGGGTATTGACTAGTTGTGGAACCACTCAAGGTATGCGAGGCTTACTTTTCCTCCTTCCCAATCGGCAACCATTTCGTCGATGTCAGAGAGTCGACTACCGAACCACACCTTCTGTGCATAAGATTCTCTCGGGAGTTCCTCCGTCATGAATTCCCACATGAATGATCGCATATCTTCAATCGAGGGCTTTTTCTGTTCTCTCCCTAACTGGCGCATGACGCGTAGCAGGGTGTATGGTTGGAAAACCCTGAAACCCATTCGTATGTAGATTGGGCGATATGTCGACATGTGCATGACCTTAGCAGAAGGGAACCAATAATAGTTCCAAGTGAGTTGGTCTGCTTTCAATGAGTTGAGCAATTCTTGCCAGGCCCTTAGATCGTTCGGAAGATTACAATGTGCGGCCCTGCTTGGATGACAACGAGTGTAGTTCAACCAATCCATGTTGAAGTTTATCACCATTGGGTGATGATAGAGATGCTCTATGAACCACATTTACAACAAGATGTTACAACCTTCGAAATAATCTTTGCCCTCTTGACACTGAGTTAATGCCCGAAAAATGTCTCCTAAGATCATAGGAAGAATAGTGTGTTCTTCGCAACTTTTCAAGTATGAGACCATTGCTGATAAACAGATTCTGATATGTTCACCTTGTTCGGAAAAAACTATGGTCCCTAGAAAAGCGATTATGAAGGCATAGATTCTCAAATCTCCCCAAACGTCGTAAGTTAATTGGCTGACAAATTCCGTGTTTGAGAACTTCTCGAATCCTTTCTTGTCACCAAACCTGTCGTAAAGATACTCCAACGGAACCCATCCTTCATTTAAGCAACCCATGAGAAATCGACGGAGACTTAATTTCTTCAGAAAATTATTTACACCCATTTTTCTACGAGCAGCGGGTTTCTTTTTGTAAAGATCTTTCCCGAACCCTGTCAGTCCGCCTAACTCTTCTGAAGTGGGCATCAATTCACAATCTTGGAATCTGAAATAATTATTTGCGGAGTCCCAGAAACTCACCAAAGCCCTGATCAGATCTTTGTACGGCTTAATTCTCATTATATCCGGAAGAAACTTGAGGTGTTTGTAGACTTGATTTCCTTCCTAAGCAGAAAAACTAGCCTACCAATCACAGAGACGATTGCCCGAAGAGATATCTAAAATGTGTGTCCTTCTATTCTGAAAATCTCTCCCCTTTATAGCCTCAAATCCAAACCTGCAGCTCCCCCCTTTTAATTGTTTTAGTACTATCCAGCCCACTCAACATTTTTTAAGCATGGTTTTCATTTAAAAACTCTAAAGTTCAACAACTAAGTGGAATACCTAGCTGCCCTGCAGATTCTACTAACTTTTTTCATGTGTAGTGCACATTTTTAAAATTAAACTAAAGCCAATTTTGGTTTCCACTTCTCAGTGTTTAAACAGGCTGTATTTTGCACTATAACCCTCTCTCTTAGGCAACTTAACCAATAGTTCGAGGGTATACTGAATACACCATTAGTAAACTAACTAAAACTCTGCATTTCCATCATGGCTAAAAACTATATCCAGTTCAAATTCTAATCTATGCAAATGATTCAGAGGAAATTAATCAGTACTAATAATATTACTGCCGTATTGTTCTAACAAAACTATGCGACTAATCGACGGTATTCATTCAAACAATTAAAACACATATAAACTGATAACAATTGATTAATGCACTAATCGGTGATTCATATGGTCGGGGAAAATCAAAGGGAATATGAAACTAACTATTTGACGATTATCAGTCAAATCGAACATGTATTAAAACATAATAAACAAATAACAGAAACAACAAATGACCAAAAAAAAGGTTTTAAGGAGAAGGACAGAAAGATTTGACAAAAAATAAAAGAATCAAAATATCAAGGCTATACATATAAACAGGCGTAAGAAATATAAAAAAGAAAGGAGAAGAATACCTTAGCCAGCCTAGAAATGGGATGACCTCGACTTCAAAACTCAAATTCAAGTCTTTTTGGGGCAAAGATAAATTTTAATCGAGTGTTCTTGATTGAAAATGCTCGACTAAAATCAATCGATACCCCAATTTCTTCAGTTTCGAACGAAACCCCAATTTGGAATTTCTAGGACTCTTGGGGCCTGGGTGAGGGTTCAAACGGTTTTAGTCCGATTTGAATCAGATCAATGGTGGTTTGGTGATTGGGGAGGTCAGGAAAGTGTTTGGGGTGAGTTTGGAGTCGAGTATCAGCGGCGCCGCCATTGGGAAAGGGTGGCGCTACTAGGGTTCTTGGTAAAGAATCAAAATTCGAAGTATTCTCGTGTTGTTTGAAGGGAAATGATCATCGTTTTAGGGAAGGGGTGGTCTGGTGGCTTCAAGGTGTTAGTTTTATGTCCACCAGAGATAGTGGAGGTTTCCAGCCTTTCTTTGATTGGAGATTCGAAGGACATGGATAGGTTTTGGGGTAAACTATGGGGATAGTTGGAAAGGGGTGTTGAGGAGAGCTTGTGGTATAAAAAATGGGGTCATTTGGAGTCACGCCACCGCCGATGATGATTTCCGACCGACGGTGACGCAGTGGAAGGTGGTGGGAGAAGGCGGAGGGCGGTCCGGCGTTATAGGGGTCTTTGGAGGGTTAGAGAGATGAATGAGAGGGGGGTGTTTGGCTTGGGGGGCAGGGTGGTTTCGAGAGTTATGTAGTATGGGGAAAAATGATCCTGGACCGTTGGATCATTCAAGATCAACGACCAGGATCAATTAGACTACAACGAACGAAGTCGTTTGGTCTCGATTGGGGTCGATATAGAACGGGTAATGGGTCGGTTGCTGGGAACGGGTGAGAGAGATAGGATGAGGACCGTTGGATTTACCCGGATTGAACAGCTGAGTTGGATTGCCCTCTAAACGACGTAGTTTCAACGTTATACTACGTTGTTTAAATGACCTGAACGAGGGGCCTTTGGACCAGGCGATTGGGTTTGAGATTGGTCAAGTTTTGGACGGCCTAGTACCGTTTTCTCTTTATTTTCCAATTCTATTATCTTTTCTTTTTAATTCCTAATTTATTAATAACAAAATTTTTAAATTACATTACAAAATCAAATTAACTTATAAAAATACTAATTAACTTCTACTATCAATTAACAGATATAATTAAATATTAATTAAAAATAAATTACACCGCTATATCTTAAAATGCTAAAATGTAAAGCGTATTATTTTTGTGTTTTTTCGTGCATAATCCTAAAATAAAACTTAATTTCTCCTAATAAATCCTAAATGTAAATTCAACATATTTTTGTACTTTATATTAATTTAACAAATAAACACGCCCAGGGAAATGCAAACAATACGGAAAATAACACAAAAATCCACAGAACAAAATCACACACAACACAAATATATTTTATTTTGAATTTTCGGGAGTAATTCTCATATAGGGCAAAAATCATGTGCTCACAACTGTAACGTAATCAGAGTCATTACCACTTATACCAATATCAGTAGTACTAGCAACACGACAATTAATATGAGTAAATAAATAGCGGAAATATTATTTATATTCATGTTTATATTTATAAATATCTCTCTTTACGGTTGTGCGAGGCCATCATTTATAAGTAGGATTAAATACTTTTCTAATATAATGCACAAAGTGAGGGTTAAACGGAAAACTGTAGGGTACGCACATAACTGTTGTTATACCCCATTTTAATACGGGTCAAACTAGATTATAACATATTGGTAATTCTGAGGGTTTAATTAATTAAAGAGAGTCGCCACCTAATTACTTTAAAGGTAAATTAGGACACCTATTTACTAAATAATATTTACTAAATAATGGTTAAAGATAACTCTGTTTTTACGGTTTGCTTAGTTTTAGAGATTTTAGGTAAGGGTTCTTGTTATCTCAAAAGGAAGGGGTACGGTACCTTTTAAGTTCCATTAAAAATAGTTAACCGGTGAAACTTAGGTTAATAATAATAAATAAAAGTAAATACATGAATTACTAATTCATTAACTAGAATAATATTGTCAAAGAAATCATGACTTGGAATTAGTAATTCATGTATTTAAAGAATTAAATGATTAAAAAAAATTAGGCTAAGATAGGTCAAAGCTAAAAAACACTATTAGCTCAAATTAGGAACATCTATTTGTTACGCCATTCGTAAAACTTGATTTTAAGTACAACCATCTTGAACGGAAGTTTAAAGAAATATGTTTCCTAAGAGAAATATTTATTAACCTTTTTTTTGGATCAAAGCTCGAGCCTCAAAGTTTCAACCTAACAGAAGAAACATTTTTAAGACATTGGCAAACTTCAATGTTGAATATATTTCACGAGTAAGAAGGTAAATTTTTAGACTGATTATCTTAAATTGTTATAAACATCACCAGAACTACTAGGTAGCTATTGAATGTAAAATCTTCATGTTCAGATATTAAGAAATGTGTTATCTATCAACTACAACAGAGTCCTTAAACAAATAGCCACCAACTCTTACGTTAAACGTGAGCTTTAATGAATAATCCTCTAACAATAAATAAATCATTACTCATGAAAAGTAAAATATAACGAAAGATGAGAAAGAAAGAAAAGGAAGTAAAAGGAAGCCATAGGCATCCCCAAACGTTTAGCTTGTTTTTTTCTTGCTATTCGGTTCATTCTAAGAGTAAGGATATGTTGACTCTATGTGAGTATATGGGTGAGTCTTACATCAAGACTCCATATCGCTCCATGTGCATATGCAAAAAAAAGAGAACGAAATAAGAATTAGAATGATAGGGGTGGTATTTTCTAGAAGTGCCGCAAGGAAAGTGAAAATTAAAAAAATAAGCAGAAATAAAGCAATCATCAATCATATAAGTATTCAAATTTCAAATAAACTATAATCCTAACACCTCATTTATTCTTGCTTAAATACTATTCCCAGGTACTCTCACGATATATAAAAGTGTTCAATATATTAAGCTTATGACTATAGTTATCACATTTCAAGCAAATCTGGTAACAAACATTAGTAATCTTAGGACTTATAGATATGTGGTTTATACTCCTTTAAGGTTATTTTTTTATCTTTAGAAAATAAGTGCCAAGAGACATAGCAACACATCCTTCTAGCTATGGTCTATTTCACTACGAGCACTATTAATGCTATTGTCATGGTATGTAAGTCATGAAGAGAAAAACTACAAAATATCAAATGCTTATTCTCAACAGTTAGATAATTTTTTTCCTTAAGATATGCAAGAAACAAAACTATTTCAAAAACTAAAAGAAGGTCTCAATATGCAAAGGTGGTATTCCAACACGACATCTCCAAAATCAAGTATATGTACTTGAGCAAGCCAGACAAAGTGCATAAACAACATACATATCTCATATGGCTTATGATATCGAACTAGGTAAACAATAATAACAATTTAAGCTTTATGCCTTCTTAAATCTAAATTATTCCACGAACTAGAATGAAACGACAATATACTACATATAAGTAATTCCATTTTAAAATAACACTCTAAGTAAAATGTTTGAACAATTAAAAAAAACTGATGTTTGAAGAGCTTAATGGGGCCATCTAGCTTTATCCTTGGCAATGCTGGTATCGTAAAAAATTTTAAAAAGAAAAAAGGTATCCAGTGTGATCATTTTGGACATAGTAATTTGTTTAATTCTCGAAGAGAGTGATTTGCAAGCAATAGTATTATCCTAACAGCATGCAATATTCAACAGAGAAATAGAAGTCTTAGATCAAATCTCAATTAGTCAAATGACCACATATTAACAGAGATTAAAAGGACCTAAGTATCTATGACGATTCGACCAATTGTCTAAAGTATTACCACCCCATTTCTCTCTTATTGTGTTGCATTATATTTTATTATTGGTATTGGGTGTGTTAGAATTTAATTGAAGTGATTTTATTTAGAAATGAGACACTTAGTCTCTTTTAAGAAGGCTTAAGTTGAAAAAGTCAACAGGATATTAACTTATGAGTTAGAGGGCTCAGAATCAAATTTCGATGATTCGGTTAGATTTGGATGATGAAATGTGACTTAGGAGTGCAATTAGAATTGCAATAGGAGGTCCGGTGTAGAAATAGGCTTGAATTGGCGAAGGTTGAATTTTTGCAAATTCTGGTTGATAGGCGAGATTTTAATCCGGGAGTCGAAATAGAATTCGAGAGTTTCAGTAGCTTTGTTAGGTGATTTTGGATATGTCTGCAAATTTTCAGGTCATTCGTACGTTATTTGGTCGGATTTTTGATCGAATGAGAATTTTGAAAGTAACAGTTAAAACATAAACTTGAATTGTTGAGAACGGACAATTTTGATATTAACAATAGTGATTTTATAATTCGAGCAAGTTTGAATGATGTAATAGATCATATCTGCATTTTTAGTTGAGGTCGCGAGGGTCTCAGGATGATTTCGGATGGTTAACGGGGACTTTTGGTGTTAAAAATACAGCAGAAATTGCAGAGCATATTTGCCCGATGCGATCGCAGAGAGTATCATGCGATCACATAGAAGGAATTTTGTGGGGTGATTGGTTTTTATATGCGATTGCAAGGTGTGTCATGCGATCTCACTGTGTAATTTTTATCCAGTAATGTTTGGTAGAAAATTGTTCTATGTGATCGCGTAGGAGCGTGTGCGATCGCGTAGTGTATTTTGGTGAGTCTATGCGTTCGCATAGAATAGGACTCGTTAGGTAAATTTTGGGAGTGTAATTTGTGCTATGCGATCGCGTGGGGTGTAGTGCGATCGCATAAGAGGAAAATCTGGAGTTGGAAATTTGTGCTATGCGATTGCAATAGCAAGGATGCGATCACATAGAGTAAAAATCAGGACTGGGCAGAATGTTTTAAGGACAGTTCATCCGCGACCCACCTCATTTCTTCACCATTTTTGAGCGATATGGGAGCTTTGGTTGAGAAGTTTGAAGGGGTTTCGACTGGGAATCATTGGAGGTATGTTTTATGAGTTAATTACATATTTTTATACAAGAATCATCCATGGAATACATGAATTTATGGCAAAACATCAAGAAATTAGGGCTTTGAGCAAAAATCTTAAAATGAGGATTTGAAGGTCTATTTGTGGTCCGAATTGAGAGTTCTTGCTATGTACGGACTCGTGGTGAGACGAGAAGTCCGAGAATGTAAATTTTGAAATTTTTCGAGACGTGGGTCCCGGGCTCGGGTTTAGCCAATTTTGTGTTTTTGAGTATTCTTCGAGTTCTTTCAATTAGGTTATGTCCCATTAGCATATTATGATGTATTACTTATGATTTTGGATTGATTGGACGCATGTGGAGGCTAGTTTGAGGAGCAAGAGCATCGCGGGCTAGAGTTTTCACCGGTTCGAGGTAGGTAATAAATGTAAATGATGTCCTAAGGGTTTGAAACCCTGGACTTGCACATCATAGTGCTATATTAAGGTGACTTGCACGTTGGATAACGGGCATTGGGTAGAGCTTCATTGGGGATTGTGACTTGCTCCGTCCCGCTTAATAAAGATACTACTAAATTGCTTGGGTTGAATTGAAATCCGTTAAAGATATTGATTATCATGAATTGGACTGAATGTCATGTTTTGGGCTTCATGCCGAATATTTGAATCCTTTAGGGATTAAGTCAGTGTTTTTGCATTACTGAGTATGCTTTTGTCTCGAACCAAGGTTTAAAAATATTATTTTGCAAACTCAACCATCCTTCTAATTTTGAAAACTTAATTGATATTTTATGGATATTTTGCTGAGATCTGCTATATGACTAGTGCCCAAGGGGATTATGTGCATTCATGACTATGCATGGATCGGGCTGCACGCCACAACGGGAGTAATATTTATATTGCACTTGGGCTGTAGGAGCCCCTCCGGACTCTGAACCCCCCCACAGTGAGCGCCCAGCGCCCAGCGCCCAGATGGATCGGACTGCACGCCACAATGGTCATGTGCATTGCATTGTATTCATGCATTTTTTCCTGTTTGCACTACGTGGCATGACATTTAGCACTCATATATCATTGGAATACATGTATTACTTTCCTTGTTGACCAGATACCCTGGTGTTAATTGCTAAATGAGTGATGTGCCCGAGTGGCTGATTTGTGTGCAAACTTGCACTGCATGATGACACATTCAATTGCTTAACTGATAATAATAAAAGAAAGAGATGTTTCAAAAGAGGTTTTAAACTGAGCCAAATATTTTATAAATGATTTTCATGAAACTACTGCTGTCTAATATGTGTTGTGCTATATTTTATAGCATGAGGTAGTGCTCTTACGTGGTTCAATCTTCTCAGCATTATTTACTTTTATTATCACTGAGTTGGAAGTACTCACTTTATTCCCTGCACCATGTGTGCAGATGCATGTATTTTGGGAACTTAGCTGAGCTCGTCACTGTTTTAGAGTTTTATTGGAGTTATTGATGTAGTTGCCTGACGTTTGTAGGACCTGACTCCTTCCCTATCTCTTTATTATTTTCCGCAGTTTTGATCATTTGTAGTATGGTGTTTTATTACTCTGTATTATTAGAGGCTCTAGACTCATGACACTCAGATCTTTGGGTGACTATTCATTATAATTTTTATTTAAATGATCTTCAAATAACTTTATTTTAAGCTTCATGCTCGGGTTGAGAGTGTAAATGGTCGGGCTTCCCTAGTAGTTGTGTTGGCCGCCATCGCGACCGGGATTTGGGGTCGTGACAAGTTGGTATAAGAGCCTAGGTTACTAGGCCTCATGAGTCATGAGCCAGTTAGTAGAGTCTCGCGGATCGGTACGGAGATGTCTGTATTTATCCTCAAGAGGATTCGGAACCTTTAGAAAACACGTCACATTCTTGGAACTCTTATCATGCGTGCTTGAGTCACCTTGAAGTATAATTCAAGAAATTACTTCCACACATCTGTATGTGCACGCGAGCGCTCAGTTTTATAAGTGCCTCGATGGCTTGTGATTCCCCGATCGAGGGGTTAGATGTAATCTCTATAAGTTTCATGTTGGTCCAGTCTGGAGGACTTGATGCCGAATCTTTGCCTATGGCTTGAGTACCGAGGTGCTGATTATGAGAGTAAGTGATTAGAGCTTATCTGTTCAGTGTTGTCTTTATTAGCCAAAACGGCGGTTGGATGTCCATCTGATGAGTATGTTAGTATTGTGAGATATATCTATGTGATCTTGCTAGTGACGAATGAGTCTGCTGGATAATAGACGAGCTATTAAGTATTTGTTTCCTATTGTGATTTGTCGTATAACCCCAAGTTATGGGTGCGTGAAGAATATTTCCGTATCTCCTAGTTGGAAGGTTAAGTGTAATACGTGTGGCGGAATGAGTTCAGACTCAGGAAGACTAGATGACTGGGTTATGTGCGTGGCGGTGGAAGGTATGTTGCAATATCGAATTAAGGCGAAGCAGGTGGGCTATCTCCTGCGGGGTGTCCTTAAGTGGTATGATACTTATGTGTATGTTGGAAGTTCTCATGTGTAATTGAAAGGTAATTTCTATATGTTATGATTCAAATAGGTACAACGCAGGTCCATGTATCAATGTTGATAATATAATACATGTAGTATTGAGATTAATGTTGATATACATTGTGATATTTTGTCAAGTAGTGGACGTGTTGTTAGGATGGTTTTGGTGATTCTCTGGTAGATGGATAGCCCTATTACAAAGGAAACTCCGCCGAAAGTTTTGAATATTTTGTGACTTAGTAAAAAATTTGTCGCCTAAAGAGTGGGCTTAACTGTTGTGTGAATAAATGCAAGAATTGCAGAAGGGTTAAAATTTCTGATGATTCATGTCTCCACAACCTTGTGAAAGAGTGAGTTTAATCTCACCATGATATTATGATAGCGATAGAGTATATGTGTTGTGATATATATAGCTTCAAGCTAAGTTGGGGAGGTTGTTATTGATTAGCCGATTGCGTAGTTATTTACTATGTTGGTGTTGTCTTAAAGTAGTCTGGCGAACCAGTTTTGGTTGCAGAAATTGAGCCGAGAATAGCACGAGTGAAGCAAGATTTTGACAAAAGTTATGTGAGAAAATAATAGTATGTCTTGAGCTGTTATTGGTAAGAAATGCTAGTGAATTGAGGAGAAGGATATTTGTTGGTATTTGAATGAGATCATATTATGTGATGTCAGGATGCTATTAAGGCACGAGTAGTTCTGTTCGTTAAGTCAAGTAATTTGCAATTTGGATAAGAGTGGATGACTCTTCAGGATGGTTTAATGTGTTCGATATTTTTACACGTAATAATCATGTGTTCTAAGATGGCGTATGTGACTAAAGATAGTGTTTTCATTAGAAAGGGTCAAGACTTGTGGCATTTTGTGTTAACTATGGTATGCTAAGTATCAGTATCAGGAAAGTTGTGGTAACGAATTCAGATTCGTAAGAAGTGCTTCAAAACAAAGTATTATGGAATGTGATATTTCTGGGAGACATTGGAGGAAGTATTCAGTGGCCTACGAGTATTAAACAATGTGGCCTTATGTTTGAATCTCCTGTGGTGAGCCTGAATTGAGCCATTGTAATGCTATAACAAGAAAAAAATCAAATTAATGATGTAAACCAAATCTGAAGGTTGTGATGGTTTTTCTTGTGCGTTATGAGAAGAATTGGAGTTATTATGGACCTTTGAAAGGTTATTAGACTAGTTCAGTGTGATCAAAATCAGCTCGAAGTTGATGGATAGATGTAATGTTAATAATGACTCTATATCAGGCCAGATGTATGCATCTTTGTAACGCGGTTAGTTAGGTTGATGCTTCATTGTCAGATATCTCGCGTGGTGATGCATTACGTCGTGTGATTTGTGAAACGGCTCGAGAAATTGCTATGTGTTGAGAATCCACGTAGGAATGATGTTATTCTTGAAATTGAGAATTTATAAATCACACCTCAGTTGTGCTTGAGTTTTGTAGTTTATAACGCTAAATATCCCTTAGGGATGATATTATGCACCTAGCATGCTTATGACCGATATTCGGTATTTGATTATAATGAACAGATTTCGCTCGATGAGTATCTCCTTATATGAGACTATATGTGGATCGGGTGGCACACCGCCATGGGTATGTTACCTGGATCGGGTTGCACGCCACGACAATGTAAGGTCGAGAATAGTTTTCTATATACTATTGTGTATACCTTGCTTCTTGTTTTCTAAGGAAAGTCTGTATTAATGCGTGGGATTGGTAATTCCTTTTAGAGTTCGTTTTCTTTTTTTGTTGCGATCGAATTAGTATCCTATTGGCATATTAGGGCATCATATGCGACTTTTGATTATATCTGAAGTGGCTAATTGCCGTAGCAGTTTACATTGGATGAGATGAGATCATTGAATTCGAGATCAGTGCAATCTGAGCATATGAAGTAAAGTAAAGAGCTAAGACCATTGTTTAGTTCAGAATGAGGTGATAGTTCTTGCCAAGAGTATAGAACTAATGAATTGTTATTTCGACACTGGTTAAGAATGTATACAGATCTCATCCGTTGTGTTAGTATTGTACGTATTTGCACAAGACTTGTGTATGTCATGCAGAGCATGGGATGTGTAGTGATTCCTTCTAAGCGATTAGATAAGAGAGCTTCAGATGATTAGGGAAGATGGTATTGCTAAGTGGAAGTGATTTGACGAGAGTATGTGTCTCAGAAAAGGGTAATGTGTTTAAACTAATTATATTTTAGTAGTATCGTGGCATGTCCTTGTTGGGTCCACTGAAAGTGTTCGAGTTTGCTTGGTAGAACCGGTAAATACTGAGTATCTATCATGGAATGAAGGAGTATCAAATGCGTGTGTGTATTGCACGGTAGAAACTGGGATCGAGTGTGATGATTTGTATGTTATATGTAGTTCTGATGTACATGCTATATTGTGGTGGTGTATCTTTATTCGCTGGTATGTTATATTTTGGATGTGATGTTGGAATTCACACTAGTGTCTTAGTGTTGGATGATTTTGAACTATTGCACAAGGGGCCATGCCAGAAATGTCACGAGTTATGTGGTGAAGTGCATTAGAAAATGTTTTAGCAGAATGATTTATATTTCAAAGAACTAGTGGACAGCTGGGAAGGAGTACCTTCTTAAGTGGGCATTTGTGATAGATGTCAGTGTAGATGTTGCTATCATTGATCCATTTCGGTATTGAGGGACTTTTCAGATGCGTTTCTTATTGGTGCACGTATTATGCAAGTTGTGGTTAGGCTGTATTGATTGTGTCATGCCACTAGGAAGGTGTGTTTGGTCAAAGGAGATCGTGGGGATCATTAATGAAAATAAATGGGTTTAATTTCAGCATGTTTGATGGGTAAATATCGAGGTTCGGTTCAAACATTTGTCATGGTAATTTTATTAGAGGAGAAATGTCCTCATGAATGGTTGATCTAAGCAATAATTATGGATTATTGCGTGTTTCAATTGTGATTGGAAGTATACGAAAGTGTTGGAATAAGACTTTAGCTAATAAAAGGGTTGTTTATCGGTATTTGGTTATTGTGGACAGTTGCTGCAAATAGAGTTTATCGTTTCGAGTGTCTGAATTATATGATTTCATCTGAGGTTGCAGGTATGAGTTATTACAGCTGGTTTGGGTTTATTCCAGATATAGAAAACGTGAGGTTCTGACCTTGTGAATGATTTTGGAAAGTCCAATGTGGTTCTATAGTTTGTGGACTAGATGGATGGTGAAAATTCAACTATATTGTGTTGTCGGATCTATATGAGATAGGGGGACATGAGATTACCCCAGATTATATGCTTGGTAAGATCATTCAGCTATTGATTGGCATCTAGAACAAATCTGGGTCCGCTCGAAGACGAGCGTTTGTTTAAGTTGGGGAGAATGTGACGAGCCGACCCGTCGTCTTAGGTATTACCGCCCTGTTTCTCCCTTATTGTGTTGCATTATATTTCTGTCACGACCCCAAATCCGGTCGTGATGGCGCCCAGCACATTGCTAAGCCAGCCTGACCAATCAATATCAACAACGGAGCTAGAAGCTCTATTTAACCCATTTAAGCATTTCAAAATATGAAACAATAGTAATATTTATACCAACAGCGGGGAGACCAAGTCCCAAAATATACTAACTCCCATAGACCGAAGGGTCAAGAGTCATGAGCCTCTACCGAACATGAGTGTATAAAGGTTTACAAGATACCAAGTGCGGAAAGAAATGTCAATACAAAATCAAAGACAGTAGGAAGGAATATCGGGTCCTGCGGACTCTGCAGCTACTTCGAATATCCTATAGATGTCACCTCGAACAGCTACCAGATCACTGCTGAGAGGTACCTGGATCTGCACACAAGGTGCGGGAGTAAAATGAGTACTGCCAGACTCAGTGGTAATAAACAAGGGTAAGACAGCGTAGATAAGAAATCCGCAATAAAGCACTATGTAAAGCTATAATCAGCTACCCTGTCATAGAATCAATCTTCACTGTACCCGTACCAACAAATACCAATAAATAGCATAACAGCTAGCAGATGTAGCTAAATGCAATGCAATGCATGATATGACCGCTACGGCGCGTAGCCCGACTCCAATTTTGGGTACCCGTGCTCACTGTGGGGGTTCAGACTCCGGAGGGGCTCCTACAGCCCAAGCACATCTCATAGAGATATTCCTGCGGCGTGCTGTCCGATCCAACATATATCTCGCTGCGGCGCGCAGCCCGATCCACTACTACTCAGCTAATATGCAGATACAGCCTCGCAGGCTCAAAAGTAGTTTTTGAAAACTCTTTTATCATTTTTCAGTTGGAAAACAGTAATATCAAGTTCCATAGATTGGAATTAGCATAATAACAGAAATAGCTGCGGACTAGTAGTAAACTAGCATGTCTATATGATAAGACAATGATAACGATCCTCGCGGGATCCAATAATTGGCTCACGGCCCACAAGTATACTCAACCGCCCAAGAATGGGGTTCAACGGCTCTAAAATAGCCAATAATACAGTATCAACAGGTCGAACTAATATATAGTCTCCAGTTCATGATCGACCCCGCACTCTCACGAGTGTGCGTGTCTCGCTGCTATACAGCGTCACAAAGTGGTATACCGGGGTTTCGAACCCGCTGGTCATCACCCACATCTATTACTCACCTCAATACGGTGCGACGACTACTCCGCAATGCCCTTGCCACGAGAATCAAGCTCCGCACGCGTAGAATATGATCAAATACAGTAGAAACACAACAAATTAGGCAAATGGGACGACACCCAATAATTACAACCCAATTTACATCAAAATTCCCAAAGTTGTCAAAACCCGACTTTCGGTATGCTTGTCGAAAAATTACAAAAGTCACATATTCGGAACCCTCATCTCAATACGAGTCTAAGCATATCAATTTTACCAAATTCGGACTCCATTTGCCCATTCAAAACCTTGATTTTCTAAAGTTCAAGCCTAGGGTTAAATCTTCCATGAATCACCCCAAATTCCTCCATTTTCATGATATAATTGCATAATATTACCAATACTAATCATAGTTTAAGTCCATAGTTGATTACCTGATGATTTCCCTTGAATTTCTCTTCAAAATTGCCCAAATCGCCTCTAAAGCCGAGACCCAAATGTGTGAAATGTTTCTGAAATTTTTCTAACTTCTGATACACTTAACTCACAGCGATTTTCGCTTCTGCGGATAAAATTCCGCCCCTGCGGAACCGCTTCCGCGACCTTTTGGTCGCTTCTGCGAACCCAGGCCCTTTTGGCCATTTCCGCACCAGCGATCAAGGGACCGCCCTTGCGCATCCGCTTCTGCGAAAATAAGTTCGCTTCTGCGGAATGATCCGCTTCTGCGACCAAGAGTCCGCTTCAGCGGACTCGCCTCCGCGATCAATCATCCGCTTCTGCGGACCTCCCCATCGCGCCTCAGGACCGCTTCTGCGATCGCCCACTCGCTTTAGCGAAGCCGCTCCTGCGGACCAGGCTCCGCTTCAGCGGTATAGCCTGCTTCTGCGCCTTCTTGTCCGCTCCTGCGGACTCGCTCCTGCGCCCCCATTTCCGCAGGAGCGAAAACCACAGAACCAGAACACAAGTCTGCAATTTTCCACATTTTTCTCCCGTTTAACCATCCGAAAACACCCCGAGGCCCCCGGGACCTCATCCAAACACACCAACACATCTTAATACCTTATTCGAACTTGCTCCAATCCTCAAAACACGTCTAATAACACCAAAACCCATAATTCTCATCAAATTCAAGCCTAAATTCCTTAAAACATTCCGAATTACACATTCAATCAAAAACCCGACCAAACTACGTCCGAATGACCTGAAATTTTGCAGGCACATCCAAAATCACCTAACGGAGCTACTGCAACTGTCGGAATTCCATTCCAACCCCCGGATCAAAATCTCACCTATCGTTCGGATTTCGCCAAAATTCAACCTTAGCCAATTCAAGCCTATTTCTACACCGGGCCTCCAAATTCAATTCCGATCGCTCCCCTAAGTCACAAATCACCTCCCGGAACTAACCGAATCATCAGAATCCGATTCCGAGCCCTCTAACCAAATAGTCAACTCCGGGTTGACTTTCCTTATTCAAGTTTCCTTCAAAAAGGCTATATGCCTCATTTTCAATCCAATTCACTCCTAACTCACCCGATAGACTCTAACACCGATATAAAATCATAAAACATGCTTTTACAACATAACGGGGTGGTAATTCCCGTGACGACGGGCCGGGTCGTCACATTCTCCCCTCTTAAGCAAACGCTCGTCCTCGAGCGGGTCAAGAAACATACCTGAAGTCTCAAACAAGTGAGGATATCTGCTCCGCATCTCCCGCTCGACCTCCCAAGTGGCCTCCTCCACGGGTCGACCTCTCCACTGAACCTTAACCGATGCAATCTCCTTAGACCTCAATTTTCTCACCTGCCGTCCCAAAATGGCAATAGGCTCCACATCATAGGATAGATCACCATCAAGCTGAATGGTGCTGAAATCCAATACATGAGACGGATCTCCAATGTACTTCCGAAGCATAGACACATGGAATACTGGATGAACGCTGGATAAGCTGGGCGGCAAGGCCAACTCATATGCCACCTCTCCAACTCTCCTAAGTATCTCAAAAGGACCAATGTACCCGGGACTCAACTTTCCTTTCTTCCCAAACCTCATGACACCCTTCATAGGTGAAATCTTCAACAATACTCTGTCACCAACCATGAAAGACAACTCTCGAACTCTACGGTCCGCATAAATCTTCTGACGAGACTGTGCTGTACGAAGCCTCTCCTGGATCAACTTTGCTCTATCCAGAGCATCCTGGACTAACTCGGTCCCTATCAACCTATCCTCACCAGGCTCAAACCATCCCACGGGGGATCTACACCGCCTGCCATACAATGCCTCATACGGGGCCATCTGAATACTCGACTGATAACTGTTGTTGTAGGCAAACTCAGCAAGTGGTAGGAACTCATCCCACGAACCACCAAAATCAATCACACAAGCTCGCAACATATCCTCCAAGATCCGAATAGTGCGCTCAGACTGTCCGTCTGTCTGGGGGTGAAATGCTGTACTCAACTCAACCCGTGTACCCATCTCTCGCTGAAATGCTCTCCAAAACTGAGAAGTGAACTGAGTACCCCTGTCGGATATGATAGACACTGGAACTCCATGCAACCGAACAATCTCTCGAATAAAGATCGCCGCCAACCGCTCCGATGAGTAGGTAGTACTAACTGGAATGAAGTGAGCTGACTTGGTCAGTCTATCCACAATCACCCATACGGAATCAAACTTCCTCGCCGTCCGAGGGAGTCCAGTAACAAAGTCCATAGTGATCCTCTCCCATTTCCACTCAGGAATAACAATGCGCTGAAATACACCACCGGGCCTCTGGTGCTCGTACTTAACCTGCTGACAGTTGAGGCACCGTGCTACATGTCTGACGATGTCCATTTTCATCTTTCTCCACCAATAGTGTCGTTTCAAATCTTGATACATCTTCGCGGCTCCTGGATGGATAGAATACCGCGAGCTATGGGCCTCCTCCAGAATCAACTCACGAAGGCCATCAACATTGGGCACGCATATCCGGCCCTACATCCTCAATACGCCGTCACTATCAATGGTGACATCTCTAGCATCATCATGCTGAACTCTGTCCCTCAGGACAGCCAAATGTGGATCATCATACTGGCGCTCACGAATACGATCATATAGAGATGACCGAGATACAACACAAGCCAATACCCCGCTGGGCTCCGAAATATCTAACCTCACTAGCCGATTGGCTAGCACCTGAACATCATAAGCAAATGGCCTCTCCTCAGCTGGAATATATGCCAAGCTCCCCATACTGACCGCCTTCCGGCTCAAAGCATCGGCCACCACATTGGCCTTCCCTGGATGATATAATATAGTGATGTCATAATCCTTAAGCAACTCAAGCCATCTCCGCTGTCTCAAATTAAGGTCTTTCTGTTTGAACAAGTGCTGGGAGACTACGATGGTCGGTATACACCTCACAAGACACACCATACAAATAGTGCCTCCAAATCTTCAATGCATGAACAATGGCGGCTAGCTCCAAGTGATGAACAGGATAGTTCTTCTCATGTGGCTTCAACTGCCGAGAAGCATAAGCAATCACCTTACCTTCCTGCATCAACACACAACCTAGACCAACACGGGAAGCATCATAATAAATAGTGTAAGGTCCTGGACCTGTGGGCAAAACTGATATCGGTGTTGTAGTTAGAGCTGTCTTGAGCTTTCGAAAGCTCTCCTCGCACTCATCTAACCACCTGAACTGGGCACCCTTCTGGGTCAACCTGGTCATCAGGGTAGCTATAGATGAAAATCCCTCCACAAATCGACGATAATAACCAGCTAACCCTAAGAAATTACGAATCTCGGTCGCTGAAGATGGTCTAGGCCAACTCTGCACCGCCTCTATCTTTTTCTGATCAACCTGAATACCATCACGAGACACCACATGTCCCGGAAATGCTACGGACTCGAGCCAAAACTCGCACTTGGAGAATTTAGCATATAGCTTCTCCTCTCTCAATCTCTGCAACACAATACTCAAATGCTGAGCATGCTCCTCCTGACTAGGGAGTAGACTAGAATGTCATCAATGAACACAATCACAAATAAATCCAAATAAGGCCTGAACACACTGTTCATCAGGATGCATAAATGCTGCTGGGGCGTTGGTCAGCCCAAACGACATCACAAGAAACTCATAATGACCATATCGGGTCCCGAATGCAGTCTTCATAATATCCGAGTCCCTGATCTTCAGCTGATGATAGCCTGAACGAAGATCGATCTTAGAAAACACCCTCGCACCCTGTAACTGATCAAACAAATCATCTATGCGCGGTAGAGGGTACTTGTTCTTCACCGTCACTTTGTTCAATTGCCTATAATCAATACACATCCGCATGGAACCATCTTTCTTTTTAACAAATAATACCGGCGCACCCCACGGAGACACACTAGGGCGGATGAAACCCTTATCCGGAAGTTCTTGAAGTTGCTCTTTCAGTTCTTTCAACTCGGCTGGTGCCATCCGATAAGGAGGAATGGATATAGGCTGAGTGCCCGGCACCAAGTCAATGCCAAAATCAATATCCCTGTCCGGCGGCATGCCCGGCAGGTCTGAGGGGAATACATCTGGGAAGTCCCTCACAACAGGTACAGAATCAATGCTAGGAGATTCAGCTCCCACATCTCTCACAAAGGCTAAGTACGATAAACACCCTTTTTCAACCATCTTCTGAGCCTTTAAGAACGAAATAACACGGCTAGGGACGAAATCAGTCGAACCCCGCCACTCAATCTGAGAAATACCAGGAATGGCCAACGTAACTGTCTTAGCATGACAATCCAATATAGCATGATACGGAGACAACCAGTCCATACCCAATATAACATCAAAGTCCACCATCCCCAACAATAACAAATCTGCCTGGGTCTCCAGACCCCCAATAGATATAACACAGGATCTATAGACATGATCCACAACGATCGTATCACCCACGGGGTGGATACATGAACAGGTAAATCAAGACTACCACGAGTCGCACCCAAATGACGTGCAAAATAAGAGGTCATGTATGAATATGTGGACCCTGGATCAAATAGAACAGAGGCATCTCTGTGACAGACAGAAATGATACCTGTAATCACAACATTGGAGGCAACTGCATCACGCCTCTTAGGAAGTGCATAAAACCATGCCTGGCCTCCACCAGATCTCTCCTCGCCCCTGGGGCGACCACGAGAAGACTGACCTCCACCTCTACTAGACCGAGATGGTGCTGAAGAGGAGGGCTGATCCCTCTGCTGAGTCCTGCCCCTACGTAGTCGAGGGCACTGTCTCCTCATGTGGCCAAACTCACCACACTCATAACATGCACCTGGTGCTGGAGAAGTAGGTGTTGCACTCTGGGCTGGGAGGGCACCAAGCGATGACTGACCCTGCTGAAACCCCTGTCGACCACGACCATAAGAACCTCCGCTCTGCTCTGGGTGGCCTGAATGAGAAGGTCTAGATGAGCGACCTCTGCTCTGCTAGGAATGCCCTCTAGATGGAGCACCACTGAAACTGCCAGAACCACGAGGCCTCTTGGCCTCCCGCTCCTCTCTCTCTCGGCGACGATCCGCCTGAATGGAGCGTGCCATATCAGCAACCTGCTCAAACGATGATGACAGAACTCGCTCGCTGGTCATAAGAATACGGATAGAGTAGTTGAGGCCATCAATGAACATCCTGATCCTCTCTCTATCATTAGGGATCATCCATGTGGCATGCCTAGCCAACTGTGTGAATCTGAGCTCATACTGAGTCACAGACATGTCGCCCTGAATCAACCACTCGAACCGGCGACGTAGCTCCTCGCGACGAGACCGAGGTACATATTTCTCTAGAAAGAGAGTAGAGAACTGCTGCCATGTGAGAGGTGCTGCTCTTGCAAGCCTACGCCTCTCAAACTCCTCCCACCAATCAAATGCGGGACCGGTGAACTGAAATGTAGTAAATGAAACTCCGCCGGACTCAAGAATACCAGCCGTACGCAGCATCTTCTGACACTTATCCAAGAAACCCCGGGCATCCTTGCCCTCGGCGCCACTAAAATGGGGTGGTCGAAGTCTACCAAATCTCTCACGACGACGTTGCTCGTCATCGGGCATAACCTCAACCATATGCTCTGGAGCCGGAGCCGGTGCAGCTGGAGGGATAACCGGTGCAACTACCCGAGCGGGGACCGCCTCGGCGTCCGAAGTCCCCGAACAACCGGGTCGGTGTGCGAGCTGCAGGGGTCCGCCGACCACCCCCTGACCGAGATGTCGCTACAGTAGCGGTAGCCGAAACTACCCGAGCCAAACCGGAACACACCGATAATATCCGAGCAAGAGTCTCCTGAAGACCGGGGATAGCAATAGATATAGTCCGGCCCCGAACTGGGGCCGCCGGAGCATCAACCACCGGGGTCGCTCTTGAACTGGTACAACAGGCGGGTCAGCTGGCACTGCCTCAGCCCGCCCTACCTCTAACTCTAGCACGACCGCGCCCACGGCCTCTAACAGGTGGCAATGGAGGTCGTCCACCTCGTCCCGATGCTCGCGTTCTCGCCATCTGCGAGAGAATAGAATATAGAAGTTCAGTTCTCAGAACAACAAGATCGCACGACATAGTTCAAGAAAAGTGAAGTTTTCCTAAAGGTTCGCAGCCTCCCGAGGATAAGTACAGGCGTCCCCGTACCGATCCACAAGACTCTACTAACCGGCTCAAGACTCATGAGGCCTAGTAAACCTAGGCTCTGATACCAACTTGTCACGACCCCAAATCCGGTCGTGATGGCGCCCAGCACATTGCTAAGCCAGCCTGACCAATCAATATCAACAACGGAGCTAGAAGCTCTATTTAACCCATTTAAGCATTTCAAAATATGAAACAATAGTAATATTTATACCAACAGCGGGGAGACCAAGTCCCAAAATATACTAACTCCCATAGACCGAAGGGTCAAGAGTCATGAGCCTCTACCGAACATGAGTGTATAAAGGTTTACAAGATACCAAGTGCGGAAAGAAATGTCAATACAAAATCAAAGACAGTAGGAAGGAATATCGGGTCCTACGGACTCTGCAGCTACCTCGTATATCCCACAGATGTCGCCTCGCACAGCTACTGGATCACTGCTGAGAGGTACCTGGATCTGCACACAAGGTGCAGGGAGTAAAATGAGTACTGCCAGAATCAGTGGTAATAAACAAGGGTAAGACAGCGCAGATAAGAAATCCGCAATAAAGCACTATGTAAAGCTATAATCAGCTACCCTGTCATAGAATCAATCTTCACTGTACCTGTACCAACAAATACCAATAAATAGCATAACAACTAGCAGATGTAGCTAAATGCAATGCAAATGCATGATATGACCGCTGCGGCGCGTAGCCCGACTCCAATTTTGGGTACCCGTGCTCACTGTGGGGGTTCAGACTCCGGAGGGGCTCCTACAGCCCAAGCACATCTCATAGAGATATTCCTGTGGCGTGCAGTCCGATCCAACATATATCCTGCTGCGGCGCGCAGCCCGATCCACTACTAGTCAGCTAATATGCAGATACAGCCTCGCAGGCTCAAAAATAGTTTTTGAAAACTCTTTTATCATTTTTCAATTGGAAAACAGTAATATCGAGTTCCAGAGATTGGAATTAGCATAATAACAGAAATAGCTGCGGACTAGTAGTAAACTAGCATGTCTATATGATAAGACAATGATAACGATCCTCGCGGGATCCAATAACTGGCTCACGGCTCACAAGTATACTCAACCGCCCAAGAATGGGGTTCAACGGCTCTAAAATAGCCAATAATACAGTATCAACAGGTCGGACTAATATATAGTCTCCAGTTCATGATCGACCCCGCACTCTCACGAGTGTGCGTGTCTCGCCGCTATACAGCGTCACAAAGTGGTATACCGGGGTTTCGAACCCGCCGGTCATCACCCACATCTATTACCCACCTCAATACGGCGCGACGACTACTCCGCAATGCCCTTGCCACGAGAATCAAGCTCCGCACGCGTAGAATCTGATCAAATACAGTAGAAACACAACAAATTAGGCAAATGGGACGACACCCAATAATTACAACCCAATTTACATCAAAATTCCCAAAGTTGTCAAAACCCGACTTTCGGTACGCTTGTCGAAAAATTACAAAAGTCACATATTCGGAACCCTCATCTCAATACGAGTCTAAGCATATCAATTTTACCAAATTCGGACTCCATTTGCCCATTCAAAACCTTGATTTTCTAAAGTTCAAGCCTAGGGTTAAATCTTCCATGAATCACCCCAAATTCCTCCATTTTCATGATATAATTGCATAATATTACCAATATTAATCATAGTTTAAGTCCATAGTTGATTACCTAATGATTTCCCTTGAATTTCTCTTCAAAATCGCCCAAATCGCCTCTAAAGCCGAGACCCAAATGTGTGAAATGTTTCTGAAATTTTTCTAACTTCTGATACACTTAACTCACAGCGATTTTCGCTTCTGCGGATAAAATTCCGCCCTGGCCCTTTTGGCCATTTCCGCACCAGCGATCAAGGGACCGCTCCTGCGCATCCGCTTCTGCGAAAACTAGTCCGCTTCTGCGGAATGATCCGCTTCTGCGACCAAGAGTCCGCTTCAGCGGACTCGCCTCCGCGATCAATCACCCGCTTCTGCGGACCTCCCCATCGCGCCTCAGGACCGCTTCTGCGATCGCCCACTCGCTTTAGCGAAGCCGCTCCTGCGGACCGGGCTCCGCTTCAGCGGTCTAGCCCGCTTCTGCGCCTTCTTGTCCGCTCCTGCGGACTCGCTCCTGCGCCCCCATTTCCGCAGGAGCGAAAACCACAGAACCAGAACACAAGTTTGCAATTTTCCACATTTTTCTCCAAAATTCACCTACCGTTCGGATTTCGCCAAAATTCAACCTTAGCCAATTCAAGCCTATTTCTACACCGGGCCTCCAAATTCAATTCCGATCGCTCCCCTAAGTCACAAATCACCTCCCGGAACTAACCGAATCATCAGAATCCGATTCCGAGCCCTCCAACCAAATAGTCAACTCCGGGTTGACTTTCCTTATTCAAGTTTCCTTCAAAAAGGCTATATGCCTCATTTTCAATCCAATTCACTCCTAACTCACCCGATAGACTCTAACACTGATATAAAATTATAAAACATGTAATTAAAACATAACGGGGTGGTAATTCCCATGACAACGGGCCGGGTCGTCACATTCATTATCGGTATTGGGTGCGTTAGAATTTAATTGGAGTGATTTTATTAAGAAATGAGACACTTAGTCTCTTTTAAGAAAGCTTAAGTTGGAAAAGTCAACCGGATATTGACTTATGATTTAGAGGGCTCAAAATCAAATTCTAATGATTCGGTTAGCTCCGGATGATGAAATGTGACTTAGGAGTACGAACAAAATTGAATTTTGAGGTCTTATGTAGAGATAGGCTTGAATTGGCGAAGGTTGAATTTTGGCGCATTTCGATTGATAAGAAAGATTTTGATGCAGGAGTCGCAATGGAATTCTGAGAGTTGTAGTAGTTTCGTTAGAGGATTTTGGATATGCCCCCAAATTTTCAGGTAATTCGGACGTCGTTTGGTCGGGTTTTTGATCGAATGACAATTTTGAAAGTTAGAGTTAAAACTTAAACTTGAATTGTTGAAAACGGACGATTTTGATATTAACGATAGTGATTTTATGATTCGAGCAAGTTTGAATGATGTAATAGATCATATCTGTGTTTTTAGTTGAGGTCCTGAGGGCCTCGGGGTGATTTCAGATGGTTAACAGGGACTTTTGGTGTTAAAAATGCAGCAGAAATTGCAGAGCATATTTGTCCTGTGCGATCGCATAGAGTATCATGCGATCGCATAGAAGCAATTTTGAGGGATGATTAGTTGTTATATGCGATCGCAAGGTTTGTCATGTGATCGTACTGTGTAAGTTTGACCCAGAAAGTTTTGGTAGAAATTTGTTCTATGCGATCGCGTGGGAGCGTGTGCGATCGCATGGTGTATTTTGGTGAGTCTATGCGTTCGCACAGAATAGGACGCGTTCGCATGAGGTAAATTCTGGGAGTGTAATTTGTGTTATGCGATCGCATGGGGTGTAGTGCAATCGCATAAGAGGAAAATATGGGGTTGGAAATTTGTGCTATGCGATCGCATAGAGTAAAAATCAAGACTGGGCAGAATATTTTAAGGATAGTTCATCCGCGATCCAGCTCATTTCTTCACCATTTTTGAGCGAGCTGGGAGCTTTGGTCGAGAGTATTGAAGGGGTTTCGACTGGGAATCATTGGAGTTAAGTTTTATGAGTTAACAACAACAACAACAACTACCCAGTATGTTCCCACAAAGTGGGGTCTGGGGAGGGTAATACGTACACAGGCCTTACCCCTACCCGAAAGGGTAGAGAGGCTGTTTCCGGCCGACCCTCGGCTAATTAAGTTTTATGAGTTAATTAAATATTTTTATACAAAAATCATCCATGAAATACATGAAGTTATGGAAACAAATCAAGTAATTAGGGCTTTGAGCAAAAATCTTAAAAGGAGGATTTGAAGGGCCATTTGTGGCCCGAATTGAGAGTTCTTGGTATGTACAGACTCGTGGCAAGATAAGGTTTCCGGGAATGTGAATTTAGGAATTTCTCGAGACATGGGCCCCGGGCATGGGTTTTGCCAATTTCGTGTTTTTTAAGTATTGTTCGAGTTCTTTCGACTGGGTTATGTCCCATTAGCATATTATGATGTATTACTTATGATATTGGATAGATTGGACGCGTGTGGAGGCCAGTTTGAGGAGAAAGATTATCGCGGGCTAGAGTTTTTTCCGGTTAGAGGTAGGTAATACTTGTAAATGATGTCCTGAGGGTTTTGAACCCTGGACTTGCCCATCATAGTGCTATGTTGAGGTGACTTGCACGTCGGGTAACGGGCATGGGGTAGAGCACCATTGGGGATTGTGACTTGGTCCGTCCCTCTTAATAAAAACATAACTAAATTTCTTGAGTTGAATTGCGATCCATTAAAGATATTGATTATCATGAGTTGGACTGAATGTCATGTTTTGGGCTTCATGCCGAATATTTGAATCCTTTAGGGATTAAGTCACTGTTTTTGCATTAATGAGTATGCTTTTGTCTCGAACCAAGGTTTAAAAATATTATTTTGCAAACTCAGCCATCTTTCTAAGATTTGAAAACTTAATTGATATTTTACTGATATTTTGCTGAGATCTGCTATATGACTAGTGCCCAAGGGGCTTATGTGCATTCATGACTATGCATGGATCGAGTTGCACACCGCAGCGGGAGTGATATTTATATTGGCTTGGGTTGTAGGAGCCCCTCCAGTGTCAGAACCCCAAACAGTGAGCGTCGGGTGCCCAGATGGATCGGACTGCATGTCGCATTGGTCATGTGCATTACATTGTATTCATGCATTGGTTCCCGTTTGTATATCGTGGCATGACATTTAGCACTCATATATCATTGGCATACATGTATTACTTTCCTTGTTGACCAGATACCCTGGTGTTAATTGCTAAATGAGTGTTGTGCCCGAGTGGCTGATTTGTGTGCATACTTGCACTGCTTGATAACGCATTCAATTGCTTAACTGATAATAATAAAAGAAAGAGATGTTTCAAAATAGATTTTAAACTGAGCCAAATATTTTATAAAGGATTTTTCATGGAACTACTGTTGTCTAATATGTGTTGTACTGTATTTTATAGCATGAGGTAGTGCTCTTACGTGGTTCTTTCTTCTCAGTATTATTTACTTTTATTACTGCTAAGTTGGAGGTACTCACTTTACTCCCTGCACCATGTGTGTAGATGCTGGTATTTTGGGAGCTTAGCTGAGCTCATCCTTGTTTTAGAGTTTTATTGGAGTTGTCAAGGTAGCTGCCTGACGTTCGTAGGACCCGACTCCTTCCCTATATCTTTATTATTTTCCGTAGTTTTGATCATTTGTAGTATGGAGTTTTATTACTCTGTATTGTTAGAGGCTCTAGACTCATGACACCCAGATCTTTGGGAGACTATTCATTATAATTTTTATTTAAATGATATTCAAATAACTGATTTTGAGCTTCATGCTCGGGTTGAGAGTGTAAATGGTCGGGCTTTCCTAACAGTTGTGTTGAGCGCCATCGCGACCGAGATTTGGGGTCGTTACAGTACCCTTGTAACCATACTCTTTACAATACAAAGAAAATAAAGATATTGAAACAAAATTTAAGACACGAGAAGGAAGGCTATAGTCAGATTCATGTATGCAGATGATTTTGAACCTCTAGTCATGGTATCTTGTTTTTCAGTAACCTCGTCACATATCTACTTTACATTTTGAAAGTAAAAGCAAATAGCATACAACCTATGTTATTTTTTTTCTAGCTACCGGTTTACACATATACTCTTTAAAGTTCATAGATTATTTACTCGAAAGCAAGAACATGTACAACAACATGAAAGTCATAAGACATCGGTGCGTCAATATAATATTTACACATTCGCCTTAGTATTTCAGGAAAATTCTGAACATGACCTAAAAATAATACATCACTAAAAAAGATTTCTAGCTTTTTATTAACATGGAGTATGCACCTCAAGTTTTGATGTCCCAAACGTGAAATATATTAACAATGAGAACTACATAAGCTTCTAGCATTAAAACTCTAAAATATTTTAGATTTCTTTAAAGAAATCTATTCATAATTCTTAGACTTCATTTGTCATTTTATTAACTATACTAAACATACAAAGAAGCAGGAAACTTAAACATAAATTCCTAAACAGAACAAATTTTGAAAAGGTAAAAGATTAAAATACAAGAAAGGAGTCGAATTTATCGTTTGTGGGGCAGTGAATCGGGGTCGTCGATCTCGAATCTACTCTCTCGTCATGAATAAATCCAAACCTCGAGCCGAAAGGGTTCGAACACCTCTATCATGGCTGATAGTATTTAAGAAGGCACAATTTGTGTGTTTGATTCTAGGCTGTGTCTAAGATTCTTCCTCTTCCTCTTGGTTAAGGAGTTAGAGATGTATTTATAGGTGGAATTGAAACCCTAGAGTTTCATTAAGGCGGGCGAATCTCAAATCCTTCAAGAGTCACGTGTAGGTTTTTTTTCTTCAAAATACAACCATTGAATTAGAGAAGAAAACAGACATGTAATTGAATAGAGCCGTTGATAGCTCAAAATAGTTGGATTCCTCTGTCATGTACCTCTGCACTCACTGGAACAACAAAAGAAAAAGAAGAGAGAGGGAAACATCTGATAATTTTGAAGAGAGATAAGTCTTGCGTGAAAATAGAGGCAGCAATATCTGGCGTGAAGATTAGAGGAGCTTGGAAGTTTCCTGGAAGTGGAGAAGATGACAAGGGAAGGGATAGATGTACTGCTGTGTTTTTACTAGGGCTAAAATTAATGGGGGGAGGGGGGAGGGTGAAACACTTTAAGGGAGGATTGGGCCGATTGGGCTGAAGATAGTATTTGGGCTTTAGTATTTGACCTGATTTTGAGTTCAAAAATCCCTTCTTCTTATATTCTTTCAAGCTTGTAAGTTGGGTCATACTTAACACACATTATATAATACTATTAAATGAACAATAGTAATAATAATATTTAGTAATTAATAACAATAATAATATATTCTTTTGTAATAATAACAATAATAATAATAATAATAATAATAATAATAATAATAATAATAATAATAATAATAATAATAATAATAATAATAATAATAATAATAATCTAATATTAGTACTAATGTTAATAATAGTAATAGTAAAAAATGTGACAAAAATAATAGTAAAATTAAAGTATTTAAAATATTAGTAAATTAAAAGCTCAATAGAATTGATTGGAAGAAATGAGGGACAAAATTGGATGTCAACGACTATCCCTCTTTGACTGGAGACGATGAAAGAGTTTTCGGGCAAAGAATATTGACTTAGTAGACAATTTTGTCCCGACCATCAAGATTGGAATGGGACAAAAGGGACGTAAAAAAAATGATTGTGGCCGAACTTCGATTTCGAATTGCCTACATATCTCGGGTTGCACGAGAATCAGGCCATATGTAGTCCAAGACTTATGGTGCACTGGAGTAGGACTAAACTTTTAATGCAGCTCCTAAAAATGCTTCCCCAGTGTCGAATTATAGAGACACTGGGAATAAATATTTAATTTGAAAGTTGCAAGAGTCGAGCCGAGCCGAGCCGAGCCGAGCCGAGTAGATCCGTGATCTTTGTTGAAGAGTTTGGTATTTCTCTCCAACAAGTTGCCCCAGTTCACTACTAAGATATAGTTCCACGTTATGCTATATTTCCTGCAAAGCTTAACAACGCTAAAAACAATCGTTAGGAAATAAGATGCAATATGCAATAAAAGTAATCATATGAAAATAATATTTAGGCATCAATTCATAAGAAATGTGAATTTATTGGGTGAACTTATAAAAATATAATTTTATGGTGATATATCTCATGATCGGCAATTGCACATGAAAATTAAATTTATAAAGATAAATGCATTTGGCAATGATTTATGAAGGATAATATGTTTCAGCAATGCTTATGCGATTTTGGGACCACTCGGATCGATATAAATTAAATGTCCTTTTGAGTAAGAATTAACGTTAATATCCTATTTGAGGGCAAATTGACCCGATATATCCAATTGGAGGGCGGATAGACCCGATATATCCTGTTTGAGGGTGGATAGACCCAATATATCCTATTTGAGGGCGGATGGACCCGATATATCCTTTTATAGGGCAGATAGACCCGATATAACCTATTTGAGGGCAGATGGACCCGATATATCCTTTTTTTGGGCGAACTATTTGTGTGTGGATGAACTCGATATATCCTTTTCTAGGGCGGATAGATCCGATATATCCTATTTCAAGGCGGATGAACCCGACGTATCCTATTTGAGGGCGGATGGACTCGATATATCCTTTTTAGGGCGGATAGACCCGATATATCCTATTTGAGGGTGGATGAACCCGACATATCCTATTTGAGGGTGGATGGACCCGATATATCCTATTTGAGGGTAGATAGACCCGATATATCCTATTTGAGGGTGCATTTTTGAAGCTTCTAACCTCCATCGTGTGGCATATTCTTGAAAAGATTCATGCGGCATTTTCTTTATTTTGAGAAAATCGACCATGTGCGGATCACTTCTGATGTTAAACTCGTATTTCTTCGCTAAATCATGGGGCATATATTCCCATGTACGCCATTTGCTAAAATCTTGTCTGGTGTACCAAGTGAGCGCTAATCCGGACAAACATTGAATGAATGATCACATTCAAATGGCCTCATTATGTCCAATACCAATCAATCTGCTGCTGTGATCCTTTAAATTAGCAACGGGATCTCCAATCCCATTAAAAGTGTTGAAGTTTGGCAGCTTGTACCTTAACGGAATTTCAACATGAGGATGCAAACACAAATCTTCATACTTCAAACTTTGATAACTTCTTGATTGCAGCTCATTTTCAATGGATTTCCTGAGATGCTGTAGCTCATTATCCAAATTCTTATGGCCATTTGACTGGATTTATTTACCACGTCTTACATATTGGCACAATGCTAATTGTTCCTGCTTCTCTTCCCTAAAAGGAATAGTGACCGTGGAAGGCTGGATGTTGGGTATCATCATAACTTGATTAAGAGTGTAAGTTAATGGTATTTGTGGAGAGATTGTATAAGTAGGATTTGGGCAAGAATGCATAGTTAAGAAAATGTTTTGATTTGAGCTGGAAGTAGAGGCTATATTTGGAAGTAGGTCGAAAGTGTTTCCGAGATTAACCAACATGTTTCTTCGCACCACATTCGCCTTGGTACCATCAGATTGTGCTTGCAATAGTCCCTTACTAGTGTTGAATTCTTTAAATCGGTCTGTCATTATTGCCTCGTCCTTTTGCAGATTCGCAGCCAAAACAATGTTCAATGATAGGCAACCTTTAAAGGAAAAATAAAACTATACAAACAAAAATATAGTGGTAGCGCATAATCATAATGAAGTAAATACATAAAAATAATAGAGCATATAGATTAATCCATGTTATGTTAAGTAGGAGCCTTAAACTAGAAATGATGGCCGACGTTGCAAAAGGATGGACGAGAATGAATTGTTATCTAGAGGGCTCTAACGCTTGAGACATGTCATGAAAACGAATTGATTTGACATTTTGTGAAAGGTTGACTCATGTCGAACATCAAAGCTTTAGCTCTAGCAGATGTTTTTGTCATTTCAAGACTTAGGCGTGCTTTAGAACATTGCCCCAGTCTTTATGAAGTCTCTAATGATTACTCAATGGCATGGTTTCATGTTTAGCATACTCAACCTGCACGTCAATAATCTGCCCAAGTTTCTTTCATGAACTGAAATGGAAATTTTGTTATAATGAGACTGAGTCTTATATAGACTGCATATGTATCCCACCATGGGAATCAAGTCAAACATAGTTCCAAATATACATAAAGGATAACTTTACTAAAAATATGACCGAACCCGATGTGGATTGCCTATGTATCCCACCAAGGGAATCAAGTCTGACGTAGTTTAGTTACAAACAAATACAGATCACAAATTTTAAAATAAAAAAGCCAAACCCGATAACATATTATATCCGATAAGAATCAAGCTGTTCATAGTTCGTTACAAAAGATGGGTATAAAAGATGACCAATTAAGCGTACAAAATAACATAACTTCTAATAATATCGCTACTTTAAAAACTAAATCTTAGTTAACGATTCCCAACTATTCTTCTTCTGGGAGGCTCTTCCACATGCTCAATTCTTCTCTATTGTTGGATTGTAAGGAAGAGCTAAATTAGCAAATTGCGAATAAGCTACTTAGGTGAAATTCTGTATAGGGATGACATTTGGAAGTTGGTACCACATAGATTAAAGGGGAGGCACCGGTCCCTGAATGACCCTACCATTATCCAACAACTTCTGTATTTCCTCTTTTAGACAATGACATTCATATGTTGTGTGGCCTAGCATGCCCGAGTGAAATGCACAACACTTGGTTGGATTGAAATTAGGTGGAGGGATTATGGAAAGTTTTGGTTGCATGATACCAAATGATTTCAATCTCTCAAAAATGGTAGAAGGTAGTTCACGCAAAAGGGTAAAATATCGGGATTTTCTTATCTTGGGTGCTAATGGTGGAGGATTTAATACCTGATCAATTACTATTTTCCCTTTATCCTCGAGGTGTGTCTTAAACGGTTTGCCAAGCTTTAAAGTTGATGCTACCGCATTTCCTTGAGGTTCGTTTGTTTTAAAACTCTGAGGAGACTCTATTGATTTTTTCTTCAACAAGGCATCTGCTAGTATTATCGTTGGAGCCCATATTGCATGACAAAGTCCTTTACTAGATCATTCCAACTGAACCATTTCCATGTGTCTTGCTTCGCATAAAATGTTAATACTCACCCTGTGAGTGTCCTAACAAAGAGTCTCAACTTAAATTCATTTCCTTGCTCTATGCATGCTATCCAATCATGGTATGCTTTCAAATGGCTTTGAGGAAAACCTTTCCCATTGTACATTGGAACATTAGTGAGATTAGCAATATCCCTATTTTCATTTTCTGCCACAGCTAAATCTGACTTAGGTTGTAAAACATTTCCGGTTGATAGGTGAGATTTTGATCCGGGGATCGGAATGGAATTCCGACAGTTGCAGTAGCTTTGTTAGGTGATTTTGGATATGTCTGCAAATTTAAATGTCATTCGGACATCATTTGGTCGGGTTTTTGATTGGATGTTCATTTCGGAAGTTTTAGTTGAAACTTAGGCTTGAATCCGCCTTAATTTGATGATTCATGTGTTTAAGGGTATATTTTTATGGTTGGAATAAGTTGGTATGATGATTTAGAGTGGGTTTATATTTTTGGTTGAGGTCCCGGGGGCCTCGGGAAGAGTTTTGGTGATTAAACGAAGAAGTCTTTGGTTTGGGGACTGCTGGTATTTTTGTTGCAGTAGTGGTTTCCGCTTCTGCGGAAGGGAGACCGCAGAAGCGGATTATCAATCACAGATGCGAGCTTAGGGGTGGCTAGCGAAAATCCACAGAAGTGGGTGCCTGGTCGCAGAGGCAGGCCCACAGAAGTGGGCAATGGTCCGTAGAAGCGGAAATTAGCGGAGTGGGGAATCTCACGGAAGCAGAGGAAGTTCCGCTTAAGCGGTCTCGCAGGAGCGAGTGTAGAACCGCAGAAGCGGTTTGGGATATTAGTGAGTGTCGCAGAAGCGACCAGATACTCATGGCAAAGGCATTATTTCTTAGCGATTTTGTACCGGGATTGAGGTAAGTGACTTGTCTAACCTTGTGTGGGGGACATTTTCCCCTATGATATATTATGTGTTGATTAAAATGCCTTGTACGCGAGGTTACGAGCGTGTACTTGTGAAAATTGCTGAAAACCACTCTACTTGAATTGTTCAATCGGCGCTATCTCTATTATTTTGCTGGTTAATTGCAAGACTTATACTGTGTTAGCTAGAGAAGCATGATTAGATAGGATTAACTTTATTAATTATCAATACGGGGAAATCCCGCACAACGGGAATATAATTAATACTAGGAGTCTCAGCTCCGATATCCCTCACAAATGTCAAACATGATAAGCATCTTTTTCAACCATCCGCTGGGCCTTTAAGAAAGAGATTACCATGCTGGACACATAATCAATCGAACCTCGCCACTCAATTCTTGAAATATCCAGAATGGCCAACGTAACTGTCTTTGCATGACAGTCCAGAATAACATGGTACAGAGATAGCCAATCCATACCCAGAATCATATCAAAGTCTACCATTCTCAATAACAGCAAATCAACTTGGGTCTCCATACCCCCAATAGTAACAAGGGAGGATCGATATCCATAATCCACAATAATAGTATCACTCAACGGGATATATACAAGAATAGGAAGGTAAGACAACCACAGGTCGTACCCAAATGATGAGCCAACTTTGAAGATACATAGGAATATGTAGACCCGGGATTATATAGAACAGAAGCATCCCTGTGGCAAATGAGATAATACCTGTGATCACTGCGTTTGATGAAATAGCATCCCTCATGTCTGGAAGTGCATAAAATCATGCATGACCACCATTAGATCGATCTTCGCCCCTAGGGCGACTCCTATCTGACTGACCCCTACCCCTACCTGACTGGGATGGTGTTGAAGTAGATGGAGTAGAGGGGGAGGGTTGATCCCTCTGCTAAGACCGATTGCACTGAAGCTGAGGATACTGTCTCCTAATGGGGCCAAGCTTACCACACTCATAGCATCTTCTCTGTGCTGGAGAAGAGGACAGATTAGAACCCTTCGATGTAGATGAACGCTGGGATGAAGAGTCAGAAGTATAACTCTGACCTGGAAGGGCACTGAGTGAAGATTGGACCTGCTGATATCCTTGTGGCCACGGCCGGAAGAAGCTCCACTGTGCTCTGGGCGACCTATCTGATGAGGCCTGAAAGAACGACCTCTGCCCTACTGAAATTGGCCCCTAGATGGAGTACCACTGTAGTTACCTGAACCTCGAGGCCTCTTACCCTCTCTTTCATCACGCTCCTGGTGATGATCTTTCTCGATCTACCGAGCCATATGAACTACCTCTTCAGAAGAAGTTATTGCCATCCTCTCTCTAACCATCAAAACATGGATCGGATGGTTGAGGCCATCCACAAATCTCGTGATACTTTCTCGATCTGTCGGAACCATCCATGTAACATGTCTAGCCAACTGTGTATACTTCAACTCGTACTGGGTCACAATCATATCACCCTGAATTAGCCACTCAAATTGTCGGTGCAGCTCTTCTCTTTAAGACTGCATCACATATTTCTCCAGAAAGAGAATGGAGAACTGCTGCCAAGTAAAGGGTACTGCTCCTGCAGGTCTACGCCTCTCAAACTCCTCCCACCAAGTAAATGCTGGCCCTGAGAACTGGAATGTGGTAAAAGACACCCCACTAGACTCTAATATCCCTGCAGTGCGAAGCATCCTCTAACACTTATCTAGAAATTCCTGGGCATCCTCGCCCACAGTACCACTAAATTTCGGAGGCTGAAGTCTACCAAACCTCTCAAGTCGATGCTGCTCGTTGTCTGATATCACCGGAACAATATACCCTGGGGCTAGTGCGGCTGGTGCAACTGGGGCAACCGGTGCAACTGGCTGAGCTGGAGCTGCATCTGGTGTATGCAATCCCTGTACAACTGGCTCGGGTGTGCGAGCTGCGGGAGTCTGATGACCACCTCCGATCTAAGAAGTAGCTGCGACAGTAGAGGCTGAAACTGCCTAAGCTAGACCAGTGCAGACAGATAAGATCTGAGTTAAAGCCACCTAAAGACCAGGAATCATAATAGTCACTTCTAGTGCATGAACAGGCGTTGTTGGGGCATCAACAACTGGAGGTTGATCTTGAATCAGGGCAACTGGTAGGTCAACTTGTACTGCCCTTGCTCCCCTGCCTCGACCATGACCACGGCTGCGTCTACGGCCTCTAGCTGGTGGCAATGGTGGTTGTCCACCTTGTCCGGTAGCATGAGTTTCCGCCATTTGCGGGCGAATAGAATACATAAATTTAGTTCTCAAAACAATAAAGTCGCATGACAAGAGCTCAGGAATATCAAGTATTTCCTAAAGGTTCTGCAGCCTCTCGTGGATAAATACAGACGTCTGCATACCGATCCGCGAGACTCTACTAACCGGCTCAAGACTCATGAGGCTAGTAACCTCGACTCTGCTACCAACTTGTCACGACCCCAAATCCCGGTCATGATGGTGCCCAACACAACTGCTGGGCAAGCCTGACCAATTACTCTCTCAACCCGAGCATGAAGCTCAAAACCAATTTATTTATGCAACTTTAAAAGCAATGCAACTATAAGATTAGATAATAAAATAGGAATGTCAAATATCCCAATAACAGTGGGAAAACACCTCCCAAAGATCTGGGGGTCACGAGTCTAGAGCCTCTAACAATACAGTATGAGAAGACTGTAATAATACATAGCCTGAAATACGTGAAAAATGAAATAACAAGAGATAAGAGAGATGTCGGGTCCTGCGAACGTCAGGTAGCTACCTCGACAACTCTTAATGAAACTCTGGATTTAGCAATAACTCAGCTAACTCCTCAAGTACCTGAATCTGCACACATGGTGCATGGAGTAAAGTTAGTACTTCCAACTTAGTGGTAATAGACATGTATAATGACTGGAAAGTAAGAATTCCCAGTATACCACAAAATGAAGATAAAACCTGTACTTCTTCACATTTAACATGGGAATAACGATTATTAACAGTTGCAGCAGATATATATAATTATATCAATGTAGGAATGCAATGCAAATGCTCATGACCACTACAACGCATAGATCGATCAATGGGTACCCAATGCTCACTGTAGGGGGTTCAGACTCCGGAGGGGCTCCTACAGCCCAAGCGCAATATACATATCACACCCGCTGCGGAGTGCAGCCCGATCCATGCATAATTATATATACCAATTTTAGTTCCAAATATCAGAATTATAATTAGGTGATTAAAACCTTAGCATTTCACCAGCCATTTCAATATAATATTCAATTCAGGCTAATATCAAGAAACAATAATAACAATCCCTATGGGATTCAAATAGTCGGCATACAACCCAAATATATTCATAACCATCCAAGTAGGAGGTTTACCGGCTAATTTCAAGCCAATGATTTAATTCAAAATCATTCGGTCGGGCTAGTTCATAGTCCTTGATCACAATCGACCTCACACTCACCGTAGAGTACGTGTCTCACCTCATCATAGCGTCACAATGTGATATACCGGGGTTTCAAACCCTCTGGTCATCATCTACATCTATTACTCACCTCAAACCGGTTGCAGGATTAGTCCTCTATGACCATGCCTCTTGAATTCACTTCTTTGCGTGTCGAATATACTCAAAACCATAAGGAATATGTTACAATGAGCTAATGGGACATAACACAATCGAAAGAACTCAAAAATATCCAATGAGACATAACCCAATTGAAAGAACTTGAAATATTTCGAAATGTACATTCCTGGACTCCTCGTCTCTCCACGAGACCTTACATACCAAGAACTCCCAACTCGAACCACAAATGGTCCTTCAAAACCTCATTTTAAGATTTTTTTGCTCAAAGCTAATTTCTTGATTTTTAGCCACAAATTCATGAAGTCCATGGATGATTCTTGTATAGAAACATGTATTTAACTCATAAAACTTACCTCCAATGGTTCCTCGACGAAATCTTCTTACTTACCATCCAAATGCTCCCTAAATCGCTCAAAAATGGTGAAGAAAATGAGTTGGGGCGCTGGGGAAATGTCCTTAGAACATTCTTTCCCATTCCGGCCTTAACTCTATGCGATCGCATCCCTACTATTGCGATCGCATAGCACAATTTTTAACCTCCTAATTTTTTCCTTATGCGATCGCATAGAACAGATTCGACAGCCTTCCAAAACTTTCTATGTGATCGCATACTCGACCTTGCGATCGCAGTGAACAAAGTCCCAAGCCTATGCGATCGCAGACCACCTTACGTGATCACATATAGATAATTTCTGGGCTCCTCCGTTCCTTCTACGCGATCGCATCCCCATGCATGCGATCGCATAGAGAAAATATGCTCTATAATTTCTACTGCATTTTTGCAGCCCAATCTTGCCCGTTAGCCGTCCGAAATCACCCCGAGGCCCCCGGAACCTCAACTAAAAACACAGATATGATCTATTACCTCATTCAAACTTTCTCGAATCCTAAAACCACAATCGTTAACATCAAAATCGTCTGTTTTCAACAAATTCAAGCTTAAGTTTAACTATAACTTTCAAATTTCTCATTCAATCTAAAACTCGACCAAACAATGTCCGAATTACCTGAAATTTTGCGGACATATCCAAAATTACCTAACGAAGCTACTGTAACTGTCGGAATTCCATTCCAACCTCCGTATAAAAATATCACCTACCAACCAGAATTCGCCAAAATTCAACCTTCGCCAATTCAAGCCTATTTCTACACCGGGCCTCCAAATTCAATTTCGATTGCACACCTAAGTCACAAATCATCATCTGGAGCTAACTGAATCATCGAAATTAAATTCTGAGCCCTCTAACTCACAGGTTGTCACTATCCAAACCCCGATTATGATGGCACCCAACACATTGCTAGGCAAGCCCGACCATTTCCAAATAACCAGTTCAATTATTAAATTAGGATGTTCCATTTATAGTCAAATAGCCTGTTTTTCATAACAATAATAAAAAGTACGGAATATGAAACAACTGAAATATAGCCCCAATAAATCTGGGGTCACAAGTATGAGCCTCTAATAATAGGATACAGTCTATACAACCAAGTTTAGAGTAGAATAAACAAAATATAGATAGAGGAAGGGAGAGATAGGGTCCTGCGGACACCGGCAGCTACCTCGATGTCTCCTCAACAGTTGGAAAGACAGTAGTATATAGCTCAACTGCCCTCCTGGATCCCTGTGTCTGCATACAAGGTGCAGGGAGTAGAGTAAGTACTTCAAACTCAGTGAGTAGTAACAACAAATTACAACAGAAGTAAGAACACCTGTAAGAAAACTAAACAGTTCTAAGGACAATAGTACTGGTAAATCATCTCTTAAGTGAAAAGTACAGTCTCAGTCTACTACTGTCTCACACTAATCCCACATTGATCCAACATTGTTGCGGCGCGCAGCTCGATCTATGCAGACTCCGAAGGGCCTCCTTCAGCCCAAGCGCCATAACACTGTGGTGTGTAGTCCGATTAACATATATATCATTGCGGCGTGTAGTCTGATCCACATATATATATTACTACGGTGTGCAGTCCAATCCAATACCTGTATATATATATATATATACTATTGCGGCGTGCAGTCCGATCTAATACATGTATATGTATATACTAATACGGCGTGCATCTCGATCTGATATATATATATCTATACCTCACCATGGGTTCTCGACCCCTCTCAGTCAATATAGACTTGTCCTCTCGGGCCCACTCAGCTAGATTAGGGTACGCAACCCTAGGTATTCTCATTTAGAGTATATTCCTAGTACCAGTCCATGTTATGCTAAACAGCTAAGAATATGACTGAGAGTATGTGTTCAACATGATATAGGGGTCATTTAGCTCCACAGGCTTCCCTAAGGTTCTACAGATTGACACAAGGCCCCAAACATGGCAACTAGCCAAATAAACGGATATAAGCTCAGTCTCAGTCAATATACACAGTAAACTATGAATCGGGAGGGACCAAGTCCAAATTACCAGTCCCAATATCACCACGCTCGTCACATGATGCGTGTCTCATCTCAACATAGCACTGTATAGTGCAAATACGGGGCTTGAAACCCACAGTATATCATTTATTACTACCACTCGCCTCGAACCGGCCAAAGTCCTAACTCGCCTTGCGCTTTCCTCGCAAATCAACCTCCTCAGGTGCCAAATCTGATCAAAACCAATAAGAATACATCAAAATAGGCTAATGAATCCAAAAACCCGAGCACCGGGCCCGCTTCTTGACTCAAAAAACAATCGAAACGACTCAAAAACATCCAAAAACACAAAGTTGCCAAAACCCGAGCCCCGGGCCCGCTTCTTGAAAAATTACGAAAATCACATTTTCAGAATCCTCGACTCGCCACAAGTCCATATATATAAAGTTTATCAAAACCGAAATCCGTTTACCCATCCAAATCATCAATTTTCTATTTCTTAGGCTTAGAGCAAAATCCTCCATTTTTACACCTTAATTCCTCCATTTTCATAGATTTAATCCATGTTTTATCAATATAGTAAAATAATTTAGGTCCAAGAGTCCTTACCTGATAATACTCCATAGATTTCTCTTCAAAATCGCCCAATTCTTCTCTTTTTTCGAAACCCTAAATGTTTTAACACTTCTGAAAAGTTTCCAACACACTCGTCTGTAAACCCCAGCGATTTTTCGCTTCTGCAGATGCCCAACCGCTTCCACGCTACCGCTTTTGCGGAAATATAGTCGCTTCTGCGACATTCACTTAAACCCCCAACCTCTGCATTTTACCTCTCGCTTCTGCGAGAACGCTTATGCGGAAATTATTTCGCTTCTGCGGAACCTTCCCAGTAGCCCATTTGCGCTTATGCGATCGCATACCCGCTTCTGCGGGCCCGCCTTTGCGAGTAGACGTCCGCTTCTGTGGACCTTGCTGCTGCCCCTAAATCTCGCACCTGCGATGGCCACACTACTTCTGCAGAGCCGCTTCTACGGTCTCCCTTCCGCAGAAGCTTAAACAACTGCTGCAATTTCATACCAGCAAATTCCAACTCCAACTATTCTTTGTTTAATCACCTGAACTCATCCCGAGGCCCCCGAGACCTCAACCAAAAGTACAAACCCACTCTAAATCATCATATGAACTTTTTCCAATCATAAAAACATATCCATAAACACAAAAATCATCAAATTAAGGCGAATTCAAGCCTAAGTTTCAACTAAAACTTCCGAGACCAACATCCAATCAAAAACTCGACCAAACGATGTCCGAATGACCTGAAAATTTGCAGACATATTCAAAATCACCTAACGAAGCTACTGCAACTGTCGAAATTCTATTCTGTCTCCCGGATCAAAATCTCACCTATCGACCGGAATTCGCAAAAATTCCAACTTCGCCAATTCGAGCATATTTCTACTCTGGACCTCCGAATTCAATTCCGATCACTATCCTAAGTTACAAATGATGCCCTGAAGCTAACCGAACCATCATAATTCAATTTCGAGCCCTCTAACTCACAAGTCAACGTCTGGTTGACCTTTCCAAACTACTCCTTCATCAAAGAGACTATTTGTCCCATTTCCTACCAAACTCAATCCGAATTGACTCAACTTCACCAAATGCATATATTGAAACATGAACAAGCATATAACGGGGAAAACGAGATGGTAACTCACGTGACGATGGACCGGGTCGTCACATTTTCCCCAATTAAACAAAACGCTCGTCCTCGAGCTGGTCAAGAAACATATCTACTCCGCATCTCCTGCCCGATCTCCCAAGTAGCCTCCTCCACGGGCCGGCCTTTCCACTGCACCTTTACTGAAGCAGTATCCTTGGACCTCAACTTTCGAACCTATCAACCCAGAATAGCCACCGGCTGCACATCATAAGATAGATCACCATCAAGCTGAATCGTACTGAAGTCCAACACATGAGACGGATCCCCGACATACTTCCGGAGCATAGACACATGGAATACTGGATGCACACTAGACAAGCTGGGTGGCAAAGCTAGCTCATATGCCACGTCCCCAATCCTCCTAAGTATCTCAAAAGGACCAATGAACCTAGGACTCAACTTCCCTTTCTTCCCAAACCGCATAACACCCTTCATGGGTGAAACATTCAACAAGACCCCCTCGCCAACCATGACAGACACATCTCGAACCTTACGGTCCACATAACTCTTCTGGCGCGACTGTGTTGTGCGAAGCCTCTCCTGGATCAACTTCACTCTCTCCAAAGCATCCTAAACTAACTTAGTCCCTATCAATCTAGCCTCGCCAGGCTCAAACCATCCCATAGGAGATTTGCATCGCCTACCATACAACGCCTCAAAAGGGGCCATCTGAATACTCGACTGATAACTGTTGTTGTAGGAAAAGTCTACAAGTGGAAAAAACTCATCCCATAAACCTCCAAAATCGATCACACATGCACACAACATATCCTCCAAGATCTGAATAGTACGCTCAGACTGTCCGTCTGTCTGAGGATGAAATGTTGTGCTCAATTCTACCTGCGTACCCAACTCCCACTGAAATGCTCTCCGGAACTGAGAAGTGAACTGTGTACCTTTATCTGATATGATAGACACTGGAACCCCATGTAATCTGACAATCTCCCGAATAAAGATCCCTGCTAACTGCTCCAATGAATAAGTAGTACATACTGGATGAAGTGTGCGGATTTGGTCAGCCGATCAACAATCACCCACACTGAATCGAACTTCCTTGAAGTCTGAGGGAGGACACTCACGAAATCCATGGTAATCCGCTCCCATTTCTACTCAGGAATAACCATACGCTGAAGAACACCGCCCGGTCTCTGATGCTCATACTTGACCTGCTGGTAGTTGAGACATCTGGCTACATGACTAACAATATCCTTCTACATCTTCATCTTCATCTTCCAGTAATGCTATCTCAAGTCCTGGCACATCTTCGCGGCACCGAGATGAATGGAGTACCGCGAGCTGTGAGCCTCCTCTAGTATCAACTCTAGAATGCCATCTACATTGGATACACAGATCCGGCCTTGCATCCTCATAATACCATCATTATCAATAGATACATCTCTGGCATTATCGTGCTGAACTCTGTCCTTAAGGACTAGCAAATGTGAATCATCATACTGATGCTCTCTGATACGATCATATAAAGAGGACTGAGAAACAAAATATCCAACCTTACTTGTCGATTGGCCAACGCCTGGACATCACATGCAAAGGGCCTCTCCCCAAATGGAATATAAGCTAAGCTGCCCATACTGACCGCATTTTGGCTCAAAGCATCGGCCAAAACATTGGCCTTCCCTGGATGATACAATATGGTAATGTCGTAATCCTTAAGCAACTCAAGCCACCTCCGCTGTCTCAAATTAAGATCTTTCTATTTGAAAAGATGCTGAAGGCTGCGATGATCAGTATACACCTCACAAGAAACACCATACAAGTAATGTCTCCAAATCTTCAGAGCGTGAACTATGGCTGCTAACTCCAGATCGTGCACAGGGTAGTTCATCTTAAGGGGCTTCAACTGGCGAGAAGCATAAGCAATAACCGTACCCTCCTGCATCAACACACATCCGATGCCAACTCTCGAGGCATCACAATACGCAGTATAAGAATCTGAGCTGACGGCAATATCAAAACTAGCACCGTGGTCAATGTTGTCTTGAGCTTCTGAAAGCTCTCCTCATACTCCTCGGACCACATAAATGGAGCACCCTTCTCAGTCAACCTAGTCAAGGGTGAAGCAATAGAAGAAAATCCCTGAACAAATCGGTGATAATACCCTACCAATCCCAGGAAACTATGAATCTCAGTGGCATAGGTCGGTCTAGGCCAACTCTGCACCGCCTCTATCTTCTTTGGATCCATCTGAATACCATCACTGGACACCACGTGCCCCAGGAAAGCCACAGACTCGATCCAGAACTCACACTTGGACAACTTAGCATATAGCTTCTCCTCCCGCAACCTTTGTTATACCACTCTCATATGCTGAGCATGCTCCTCCTAGCTACGAGAGTACACCAGGATGTCATCAATAAACACGATCGTGAAAGAATCCAAATACAGCCGGAACACATTGTTCATTAAATGCATGAATGCGACTGGGGCATTAGTCAGCCCAAAAGACATCACAAGAAACTCATAGTGCCCATATCTCGTCTTGAAGGTTGTCTTCACAATATAAGAATCTTTAATCTTCAGCTAGTGATAGCCTGAACGAAGATCAATCTTCGAGAATACCCTCGCTCCCTGGAGCTGATCCAATAAATCATCAATGCGTGGCAGAGGATACTTGTTCTTCGCTGTTACTTTATTAACTGCCTAAAATCAATACATATCCTCATTGAGCCACCCTTCTTCTTGACAAACAAGATCGGTACACCCCACGGTGACACACTCGGCCGAATGAACCCCTTATCTAGGAGTTCTGAAGCTGCTCCTTCAATTTCTTGAACTCAACTGGTTCCATGCGATTAGGAGGAATAGAGATGGTCTGAGTGCCCGGCACCAAATCAATCCCAAAGTCAATATCCCTGTTCGGAGGCATGCCCGGCAGGTCTGAGGGAAATACATCAAGAAAATCCCTCACAACGGGAACATAATCAATACTGGGAGTCTCAGCCCCAACGTCCCGCACAAATGCCAAATACGATAGACATCCCTTCCTAACCATCTGTTGGGCCTTGAAGAAAGATATTACCGTGCTGGGTACATAATCAGTCCTGCCTTGCCACTCGATTCTCGAAATACCCGGCATAGCCAAAATGACTGTCTTGGCATGACAGTCTAGAATAGTGTGGCATGGAGATATCCAGTCCATGCCCAAAATGACATCAAAATCAATCTTGCTCAACAACAGCAAGTATACTCAGGTCTCCAGATGCCAAATAGTAACTACACAGGACCGGTACACATGGTCCACGACAATGGTATCACCCACTGGGGTAGATACATGCACGGGCAACGCAAGACACCCTTAGGTCGTGCCCAAATATGGAGCAAAATATGAAGATACAAGGAATAAGTACAACCAGGATCGAACAAAACTGAGGCATCTCTATGGCAGACTGAAATAATACATGTAATAACAGCGTCTGAAGCAACTGCATCAGAATGGCCCAAAAGATCCTAACAACGAGCCTGACCACCTGATCGGCCTCCCCCTCGAGGGTGACCCCTGGCTGCCTGACCCTCACCCCTAGCTGGCGGGGCGGGTGCTGAAGTAGATGGACCAGAAGATGAGGGTTGTCCCCTCTGTTGAGATCGCATGGATACAAGACGGTGACATTCTCTCAGAATATGCCCAAACTCCCCACACTCAAAACAACTCCTAAGTGTTGGGGGCTGGGACTATAGGGAACCCCTCGCACCAGAGTGACCGACTGAAGAACTCGGTGGGGATGAACCCTGAACAGATGGAGCCTGAGATGAACTATGCGCTGGTAGGGCAATGAGAGATGGCTGGACCTAATGAGAACCCTGATGACCTCGGCCAGAAGATGACCCATGATACTCTGAGCGGGCTGGTTGTAATGTCTAAAAGAATGACCTTGACTCTGATGACCCTGGCCTCAAGACTGAGCACCGCTGGAAATACCTAATCCCCTAGGCCTCTTGGCCTCCCTCTCCTCTCGCTCTCGACGATGGTCTGTCTCAATGTCGCGAGCTATATCAACTGAATCCTCAAATGAATGACTCAAGACCCTCTCTCAGGTCATCAAAATGCGAATAGGATAAATTAGTCCATCCACAAAGCGCCTGATCCTCTCCTGATCAGTAGGAACCATCCATGGTGCATATATAGCTAACTCTGAAACCTCACCTTATACTCTGACACTGTCATATCCCCCTGACAGAGCCACTTAAACTTCCTGCGTAAATCCTCCCTTTGAGATCGGGGTATCCACTTCTCCAAAAAATAGTGGAGAACTCCTGCCATGTCAATGATGCCGCACATGCTAGCCTACGGTGCTCATAAGCTCCCCACCATGTGAAGGTTGCTCCCTGAAACTGAAAAGTAGTAAATGATACACCACTCGACTCAAGAATCCCTACTGTACGGAGCATACGACGGTACTTGTCGAGAAAGCCCTGGGCGTCCTCGCCCGGTGTACCACTGAATATAGGTGGTGAAAGTTTGCAAAATCTCTCAAGATGACATTGCTCTTCGTCAGGCATCACTGGGACCCTGTCACCCTGAACCTGAATAACCGGCTGAACTGGAGCCACTGGTTGGACTGGTGGTGCCTCAGGTTTCTGAAAACCCTGCACTACCTGCTTTGGAGTATGAGCTGCGGGGGTCTGATGACTACCCCCAGTCTGGGATGTAGCTGCTGTAGTGGAGGCTGAAACTGCCTGAGCCAGGCCAGTGCAAGCTGTCAAAATCTAAGCTAATGTCTCCTGAAGACCCGGAATCACGATAGGCACAGCTGGTGCCTGAACATGTGCTACTGGGACCTCTGCAACTGGAGGCTGATATGGAATGGGGATAGCTGGTGGGTCAACTGGTACTGCCCCAGCTTCTCTACCCCTACCACGACCACACCCACGCCCACGACCTCTAGCAGATGGTAATGGTGGTCCTCCACCTCATCCTGTAGCACGAGTCCTCGCCATCTGCGAGAGAATAGAATATCAAATTTTAGTTTCGGATCAACAAAGTCGCACAGCATGAATTTCAAGAATTTGAAATTTTCCTAAAAGGTTCTGTAGCCTCCCGAGGATAAAAAAAAAATTTGACTTCATATTCTTATCTTTGAAATAATTATATCATTCAAATAAGAAAGAAGAGCAATATTCGAACTTGAATCTTTTGTTTTCTAATTTGCAGTAATTTATCTTTGCGTAGATGAAGAATGGGCTACTTCCTCACAGATTGAAGACTTTAATACCAAGAAAGATCCTTCTGAAACATAATATTTTACTACCTCAATAAATGCCCGAGAGCATTCAATAAATCTTCTCTTCCTCTATCTACCCCAGCCTCGGTTCGGTCGGTCATGGGGCTTCCCTCTGCCAAGAATTGAGAGAAGATATTTTGCTTTTACTCAGTACACAGATTCGGATTAGTCAAAATAGAACTAGACAGATCAAGGTGCGGAAGGCAAGCAGCAAATCCAATCCTTTTAAAAGAGAACCTCAATCCCCTCTTTCTGCCCTACTCCATGCCAATCACTCTCCTTCCTTCCCCAAGAGCCATAAAAAAGAAGCCAAAACCAGCTTGTTTAAAGAATCAAACTGTTCCTGTCTGCTTTTTCTTTTTTTATTTTATGATCGAGGAAACCCTTTTTGTTATATCTTCATTCTTTTTCTTTCTGAAGTTTCGATGTAAAGATTCCTCTACCAACGCATTTAACTCCATTTGTTAGAATAGCTTCCATTGAGTCTCTGCACCTATCCTTTTTTTCTGAACCTTTGTTTGTTTTCGGAAAACAGGATTTGGGGAACCCCCTTTATATTATTTTTAATAATATAATAATATAATTTTTAATAAAGGGCGGCTTCTCCTATGACGTGTCAAATTCGCATCGAAAAAAAGAGATTGGCCCTCTCCTATAAAGAAATAAAAAAATAATTGTTTCGTAAAATCTCGTCTAATACTAATATCTAATCACTAACAAATCTAAAATCTAATAAAAAAATAAGTGATAAATTAAGGTTCTATTTCAACACGGAACAAAGGGGACAATATACAGGATGGGTAGAAAGAGGTGTGATACTTGGCTTGATTCAGGGAAACTACAAACTCTCCGTCGAAAGAAATGAGATTATCGCAGATACACACATTAAAAATATTAACCAAATTTTCCCGACGTAGAGGCTTTGAACCAGGAAACGCTCGGTTTCCATTTCGATTGTAGGTGTAACCAACCTGCTATTAAGGATAATGTAGCATTCAGACCGAATGACTCTATGAAATTACGTCGATACTTCCACATATTATGGGTAACGTAGGAGACATCTCGAAAGGTGCTCAAGATTTATTATACTACCTCTGATGCTGAGGGCGATCGTTGTATTTTATTTTGTGCCGAAGTTGATCTTACTAAGCCTCTTTTATTTTATCTAAGTTTAAATCGCACTGTGTGGAAAATTGAGTATGAGAGCCTTCATATGATCTCTTTTAATTGTGGCAAAGGCAAATATGGCCTTAAGGATGATAACTGTCCATTAAAGCAAGTTGAAGGCCAAAGTGTTTGTGATTGTTCCAGAAGAAATGAAACAAAATATATGGTAGAGCTAGGACAGTTATTGTATGAGGTCTACCCAATGCTAGATGCAGAGGCGCATAATAGATCGATATGAACATCATGATGGACAATCCTGTGTATTCGATCTAGTGCTCACTTGCCCCCAAGGGGCCAGAAGAAGATACCCAATGTTCAGGGTAGAAAGGCAGGGTTTGGTACTTTGCGATTCACATGGCATCATCAAATGATACAAGTCTTGGATAAGAATCTACAACGCACTAGAACGCCCTTGTTGACGATCCTTTACCCCGACAGAATCTAGGGTTCTCCTGGGGGCTGGGTAATACCTGGGGTGGCTATTTATGATACTATGCAATTCCGATTCATTTTTTTTCTTACGACACGTTACTCAAATCTAGATTCTTGTAATGTACAGACATCTCCATACCGATCCGCGAAACACTACTAAACCAGCTCATAACTCGCAAGAGCTGATAACCTAGGCTGTGATACCAACTTGTCATGACCTAAACCCCGGTCGTGATGGTGCCCAACACATTGATAGGCAAGCCCGGCAATTTTTAGATAACCAGTTCAATTATTAAATTAAGAATGTTCCATTTAAAGTCAAATAGCGTATTTTTCATAACAATAATAACAAGTGCGGAATATGAACAACTGAAATATAGCCCCAATAGATCCGGTATCACAATTTTGAGCCTCTAACAATAGGATAAAGTCTATACAACCAAGTCAAGAGCAGAATAAACAAAAGATAGATAGGGGAAGGGAGAGATCGGGTCCTGCGGACGCCGGCAGCTACCTCGATGTCAACTCAACAGCTGGAAAGACAGCGGTATATAGCTCAACTACCCTCATGGATCCTTGTATCTGCACACAAGGTACAGGGAGTAGAGTGAGTACTTCCAACTCAGTCAGTATTAACAATAAATAACAACCGAAAGTAAGATCACCTGTAAGACCACTAAACAATTCTAAGGACAACAGTACGGGTAAATCATCTCTAAAGTGAAAAGTCCAGTCTCAGTCTACTACTGTCTCACACTAATCCCACACTGATCCAACAGTGCTGCGGCGCGCATCCCGATCCTTTCTAATACTGCTGCGGCGTGCAGCCCGATCCAATATATATATATATATATATATATATATATATATATATATATATATATATATATATATATATATATATATATATATATATATATATATATATATATATATATATATATATACATGCAGTCTGATCCATATATATATTATATATATAATACTGCGGCGTGTAGTCGGATCCAACACATGTATATATATACTGCTACGGCGTGCAGCCCAATCTGGTATATATATCAATACCTCAACATGGGTCCTTGACCCCTCTCAGTCAATATACACTTGGCCTCTCGGTCCCACTCCGCTAGATCAGGGTGTGCAAACCTAGATATTCTCATTTAGAGTACATTTCTAGTATCAGTCTGTGTTATGCTAAACAGCTAAGAATACGATAGAGAGTATGTGTTCAACATGATATAGGGGTCATTGAGCTCCACATGCTTCTCTAAGGTTCTACAGATACAAGGCCCAAACATGGCAACTAGCCCAAATATACGGATATAAGCTCAGTCTCAGTCAATATACAAAGTAAACTATTAATCGGGAGGGACCAAATCCAAATCCCCAGTCCCAATATCACAATACTCGTCACATGATGCGTGTCTCATCTCAACATAGCACTGTATAGTGAAAATACGGGGTTTCAAACACTCAGTATATCATTCATTATTACCACTCACCTCGAACCGCCCAAAGTCCTAGCTCGCCTTGCGCTTTCCTCGCAAATCAACCTTCTCAGGTGCCAAATCTGATCAAAACCAATAAGAATACATCAAAATAGGCTAATGAATCACAACCCAATCGAAAGGACTCGAAAAACATCCAAAAACATGAAGTTTCCAAAACCCGAGCCCCGGGTCCGCTTCTTGAAAAATTACGAAAATTACATTTTCTGAATTCTAGACTCGCCACGAGTTCATACATATAAAGTTTATCAAAATCGGAATCAGTTTGCCCATCCAAATCATCAATTTTTTATTTCATAGGCTTAGAGCAAAATCCTCCATTTTTACACCTTAATTCCTCTATTTTCAAAGATTTAATCCATGTTTTTTCAATATAGTAACATAATTTAGGTCCAAGCGTCCTTACCTGATGATACTCCACAGATTTCTTCAAAATCGCTCAATTCTTCTCTTTGTTCGAAACCCCAAATGTTTTAACGCTTCTGAAATTTTTCCAACACACTGGTACTTAAACCCCAGCGATTTTTCGCTTCTGCGGATGCCCAGCCGCTTTCGCGCTACTGCTTCTGTGGAAATATAGTCGCTTCTGCGACATTCACTTAAACCCTCAACCACTTCTGCGATTTACCTCTCGCTTCTGTGAGAACGCTTATGTAGAAATTATTCCGCTTCTGCGGAACCTTCCCAGTTGCCCATTTGCGCTTCTGCGATCGCATACCCGCTTCTGCGGGCTCGCCATTGCGAGTAGACGTCCACTTTTGTGAACCTTGCTGCTTCCCCTAAATCTCACACCTGCGATGGCCACACCGCTTTTGCGGAGCCGCTTCTGTGATCTCCCTTCCGCATAAGCGGAAACAACTGCTGCAATTTCATACCAGCAAATTCCAACTCCAACTTTTCTTCGTTTAATCACCCGAACTCATCCTGAGGCCCCCGGGACCTCAACCAAAAGTACAAACTCACTCTAAATCATCATACAAACTTGTTCCATTCCTAAAAACTCCCTAAACACAAAAATCATCAAATTAAGGTGGATTCAAGCCTAAGTTTCAGCTAAAACTTCTGAAACCAACATCCAATCAAAAACCCGACCAAACGATGTCTAAATGACCTGAAAATTTGTAGACACATCCAAAATCACCTAACGAAGCTACTGCAACTATCGGAATTCCATTCCGACTCCTGGATCAAAATCTCACCTATCGACCGAAATTCGCCAAAATTCCAACTTCGCCAATTCAAGCTCTAGAGCTGATGTTTTTGTCTTTGTAACCAGAAAACTTTAGCTCTAGAGCTGAAGTTTGTGAGTAATAAAATAAAAACTTCAGCTCTATAGCTGAAGTTTTTCTTTTGTACTGGAAACTTCAGCTGAAGTTTTTGCGTTGTAACTAAGAAATAAAGCACCATTTGAGTTTTCAAAGCCAAGCAGAAGTGCATAACACCAATGGTTGCTGGAGAGTTCTTTGTTTCTTTTTCTATTACAAGAATGAAGAGCATAGTTGGTTGACGTGGATGACATTAATTTGGGTTACAATGATAATAAATAGAACCGACTGTTCTGGGATGAGTCAGGAGAGTAGCTCTAAATAGGGCTGAAGTTTTCATGTGAATATGTGTTTATCCACAGTTAGTGGCTGCTCAAATATCTGATATTTCCAAGTTTAACAATACGCACTAGTTATCGAAAACAAAGGAAGCAACGAAACTGGATTTGCATTCACGACTAGTATCAGGTTTGGCTAAGAAGAAGAAAGAAGAAAGAGGTTGAGGAGAAAGGAGCTAAAATTATTTAAAAAGTAGATATAAATTAAAAAAAATTAAAAAATAGATATAGATTAAATGGGGCATCCTATTGAGCGCCCCGTACAATTTTTAAGTATTTTGTTATTAAGATAAAAAATAAAAGCCAAATCGGCCGTTATAATTAAAGCTTCCCTGGGAAAAAGAGTGTTGTGTTATTTCATTTAATAAGCCAAAACACGTGGAAAGAAAATACTTGCAAGAAGGTAAATAGTGTTTCGGTGGCTATTTTGTTCCGACGTCTGGGGGACCCAAAGCATTATTGGAGTCCCTTGAATACTTCAGTTCTTTAGTCAATGCTTGCAACTTTGCAAGTTGTTGTAAGTGAAAGGATCATTTCCACATATCATCCGGTGAACACCAGCTCAGTGTTTGCATTCTAATTGAACTAGTGAACCATATAAAACAAACTTTCTTAATACTAGCTTTGAAACAAAATTTAGAGGCCACCAATCATATTATAGCAAATCAGTTATCATTTTTATTAGAAAACTATTATATTTATTATAGAATTACATGAATATTACCTTGTAAATGATCTGATTGTGTAAATATTTTTTATATAAACTCGGACCGATACAGGTGGTGTGATATCATGCAGTTAATGAAAGTGAGAAGATAAGCAGAAGTTCATCCACAAATTATTGCCTTTTAATAAAAGACAATGTAACTTATCTTGAAACAGTTCTTCCGTTTTTTCAATATCTATCTTTCTGTGCTAACCGCATGGTATTATGAATGTTGGATTTTTTTTTATAGGGCGTGAATGGAAAATGGAATAGACCCTTTTGGGTTGCATTTATTGTCTATAACTTTAAGAGTGCTTAACCTCAATTTTGATACATGAAAAATCTGAACCATTTTTTCTACATTGTTACATTATTTTTTCAAACTAAGTGTGTTTTGTTCCATTTGTTGAGTTTGCTAAAGTTCTGTAATTTCGATTGCTAGTATTACAGAATAGTTTTTCCGTTCTATCCTGGGAAGAAGTTATCCATAACCTTGGGCAACAATGAGGGGATTAAATTCCTTAAAAACACACAAGCAACTTGCGGGCTTGGAAATTATTTTATGATTTATTTATTGAACTAACGTTCTTCCTTCTCTGATTTTCTGATTTTGAATACAGATACAAACAATGGACGAGACAGGCGACAACATATCGATCTATCGTAGTGTAACTCATTATGGTTCAATTCAAACAATGTGAGTTTATCCTCATTTGTCTTTTTAAGATTAAGATGTCTGAATCTGAATACACATCTGAATATATTAAAATGTGTATGAAGATCTGAATAATATATAATTTAGACTTTTTGATTTTTAACATATGAATGTATAAAATTTATCTTTATTTGAAAATTAATAAACATAAAATTCAAATGAAATACTAATTAATCTAATATTCTATTAATAAAATATATAATTTTTTAAATATGATAATTGTTGGTGGTGTGGCTAACGGGTGAATGCCGACTAGAGGCGGTGGTTGGTCGTAGTTTTGGTTGATGATGGCGTTTCATACTAGTAGCTAGTAGTGATTGGTAGTTGTGGTGATCATGATTGACGATGGTGGTGGTGAGTGGTGATAGTTAATAATGGCGGGTGATGGTAGTAGTTGTGATTGAGGAACGTGGTGGGTTGGTGGTGGTATGTTATAGTGATAGGAAGTGTTGGTTGTGGTTGTTGATGGTGATGGGGTAGTTAATTATGCTAGTTGAGGTGGATGAGTGTTGATTGTGAGTGAGAATGATGATGGTTAGAATGGTGGGGATGGTGGGTGGTAATGGTCGATAATGATGACGGCTATGATCGATGATGATGGTGGCGTGGTGGTGGAGGTTGAGTATGGTTGTATTTGATAACGGTAGGAGGTGACAGCAGTTAATAATGAATATGTGATTGCACCTTAATGAAATTAAGTCTCTATTATAGATCTTACTCATACAGACCTATTCAGATGCATTAAGTGGTTGTGAAAAAAAAAATATACTTAATGATTAAGATCTGAATAATTATGATTCACACTTAAAAACAAACACACCGAATAATTAAGATTCAGATCTCCGTTAAGTGCAAAACAAACGAGGCCACCATTTTAAACACATTTCTGGATACAATTAGGCAGTGTACTCATAAACAAGCAGAGAGCCAAAAAAAAAAAATGAGGAGAGTGAAAGCTGAAGAATAATGAAGTTGTTAGAAATCCATCCAAGGGATTTCACCCGCTAATACTAGCTGTAGTAGATTCACTAACCCACCTATCATTCACAGAATTTGGTGAAAGATGTAATGTAGATTTCATGAATTGTACATCATCTTCTGATTCATCGACATTGTCAATGACATTAATCTCTTCTTTCTTCTGGCTTTCAAACTCGCCCCTCCGAATCGCCTTCAGAATTTCCAACACTTCATCCATTGTTGGCCTCATCTCCTTCTCAAGTTGCAGACATTGAAAAGCTAGCTCTGCAACTGAAGTAGTCATTCTCCTAACTTCAGCATCCGACGCGTAACCAAGAGATGGATCAATCAACTCCTCAAATGCACATTTCAAAATCTTGTTTAATGCAAAGTTAGCCAAACAAATTTCATCCTTATGTCTTCTTATATCCACAGCAGGCAGTGATGATATCAGCTCAACAAGGACAACTCCGAAGCTATACACATCGCTTTTATTAGATAACTGATAGCATGCATGATATTCTGGATCGACATATCCAGGTGTCCCTTGAGGAGCAGTGGAGATATGAGTTGCATCATGTGGAGAAAGTCTTGACAGCCCAAAATCGGCAACTTTGACACCAAAATTATTGTCAAGGAGAATGTTAGTAGTCTTAACATCGCGGTGTATTATGTCAGAAGCATGGAGATAAGCTAAAGCGCTAGCAGTTTCTATGGCAATTTTCATGCGGATAGGCCATATAAGGGTACTCCCATTCTTTGGTTTATCACCATGGAGGTGATCAGCAATTGTTCCATTTGGAATGTATTCATAAACGAGGAGGAGTTCACGGCTATGCCTTGATGTGCAACCATAAAGCATAACAAGATTCTGGTGCCTTAGGCGAGTAAGAATTTCAACTTCATTCTTAAATTGCACCATCCTCTTGGAACTTTGCTCGTACAGGCGTTTCACTGCAACTTCCCTCCCATCACGAAGTTTACCTAATAAAAAAAGGTAAGTACATTACCAACTCATGGCATTGACACAAAAATGCAAAACTTAGCCTATTGTGATGACTTGAATTATGTGGCTTATAATTACCATGGTATACAGTTCCAAAACCTCCGTCTCCAAGTTCTTTGGAGGAATCGAAATTATTGGTCGCTTCTTCAAGTGTAGAGTAGGAGAAGACAGGTACTCCAAAGTAGTTGCTGCCGCCTTCAAGATCATGCCTCGAGGAATCAGAATATATATTTCTTGTGAACAAGTAAGAACAACCACCCTTTCCTTTCTTGATACGCCAGATAAAAATACTTAGGCAAATTGAAAGGATCAACCCAATCACTGCAGATAAAACTGAAGTAAACAACAGAGGAAACTAATCAGACTTTGTTTGAAAAAAGGCTACAGAAGAAGATGATATGGGATCACATTGAGTAAAACTGGTAATATGAAAAGGATTTGTAGTTACAGATAGTTACCTATAACTAGAATTCTCTTCGACTTTCTTTTTGCTGCAACCAATGTAAATCAACAAATAGGTTAGATAAATGTTACACGAGGAGGAAGAACTGAGAGTTCATTATGTCTAACTTATGCTGCAATATAAATCCATAACAAGATTAAGAGAGGACTTCTAAAATCAATCTGCAGCACAAAGAGAGTGGTGAGATTATAAACTTGGTAATGGACTAGCAAAATCCAGCAGGATACTTGTAAAAAATGTGTCCTGAGCGGTAGCCGAGCGAGGATTTTCACTAAGGGTTGTCAAAATTTAAAGAAGTACATACGCGAAGAAGTCAAGTGATTCAAATACATAGTAGTATATATAGATTTTTTAAAAATTACCTATCTAACCAGTGCATTTTCCTGGCAAAGGGGTATCCGTTGACACCCCTTTGAGCTATGTAGCTCCATCACTGGTCCCGAGTAACACATGAAACAAGCAGAACATTGGAAATACATATGACTCACAACTCACAAGCTATGCAATTAAAATGACAGAAACTGAAACTGACAGTGTAAATTGCAAAGATTAGGCCAAGAATTCGAACTAAAACTGAGTCATACATAGGAGAGCAACCAGTTTCATGAAAGCAGAATGGCAAGTGATTATTCAAAGTAGAATTAGAGAAAGTTCACATTTTTGTATGACAAGCATATTTGACCCATAACAAGAACATCTAAAATACATTTCAGTGTAGGGAAAAGTGGTTAATTAAGTATACAAACTTCACTTTGGCAGTACAATTTACCTTTGGGATTTGGGGAACACAGAAATTTGTTGTTGATGCCACTTAAACATCGACCTCCTTGATAGTAACATTTACTACAATCATAAGACAGGCTCCACTGAATTGTAAAATTCGCGGTTAAGAGATGAAACAAGCTACTATTTTGAGTAATCTGTGACCTCCATTTAATTGGTAATCGAATCAGTGAACAGTTACCAGGAATCTTTCCCTCTGGTGCATCCGAGTAGCCTTCTCGCCATGTTGTCGGATATTTGTAGTAAATGTCGAAGCCACTACAGTCATTATAGTTCTTATAGTCATGAAAATAGTGATCATTTGTGCCCCTATTTATGTCTAGACTGTTGTTGCATTTGAACAAGGTAATATTGCGTTCAATGGTTCTAAATGAGACAGAAGGAGAACTTGGAAAAGATAGACTTTTATCAAAAGAATGGCAACTGTTTTTCGCCAATAAATCATTAAACCTAAGGTCTAAAACTCTATAACTATTATCATACCGTTGTTTCAGAGCGTAAGCATTTCCTCCCAAATAAATTATTGGATTTGGTTTAGCATCACAATAAATGTTGTACAAACCACAAGCAGGTTGTGAGGATACAGAAAAAGGAAACCTCACATTTCCAAAGCTCCCACAATTAAATTCCTGGGGGCAGCTATCTGGGGATTGATTCTGAGATTGAGCTGAATAAAAGATCAGAAACCGATAGAAAATCAAGAAAACTGACAAATAATCTAAAGCCACCATTCTCGAATCTCGTATTAATTATAGTTTGACATAGCATATGTAACAGTATAAACAAGGAAAGAAGCAGAAAGTAAATAATATTTTGTGGCATATAAGTATACTTTCTCTTGTTGTTCTTTTCCTGCACCACATGTTTGATTCCTATCCCTTAAACACGTTAGTTGACTTAGAATATTTGCTCTGACCACTTGAGGAAAAAATCAAAAGGTGGGCTGAAAATAGTGGGATCTTAAGACTTACCAAAATGGAGGACTTTGCCCACTATTGTGTCCATTTGACTAGCCATATAAGACTTTTCAAATATGTTCACCAATATAAACAAGTCATTTCAAGAAAACATGTTCTTAGTTTGAAACATTAAGTAAAACCGCTGGGTTTATATCTTCTTTTGCTTGCAATTATATTGATCCAACGTGAAGGGGACTTGAGCGTATCATGGGTTCGATCCGTGAAACCAGCCATCAATACATACATTAAATTAGGCCGTTTCACGCTCTAGTAGGGCCGAAGCTACATTGGCCCAAGGATGGTGTGACGACCCGGCCCGTCGTCACGAGAATTACCACCCCATTACCTTGCATTTATGTGTTTTATGCTTTTATATCAGTGTTAGAGTCTATCGGGTGAGTTATTAGTGATTTGGATTGAAAATGAGGTATATAGCCTTTTTGAAGGAAGCTTGAATGTGAAAAATCAACCTGGAGTTGACTATTTAGTTAGAGGGCTCGGAATCGGATTCTAATGATCCGGTTAGTTCCGGGAGGTGATTTGTGACTTAGGGGAGCAATCGAAATTGAATTCGGAGGTCCGGCGTAGAAATAGGCTTGAATTGGCTAAGGATGAATTTTGGCGAAATCCGAACGGTAGGTGAGATTTTGATCCGGGAGTCGGAATGGAATTCCGATAATTTCTGTAGCTTCGCCAAGTGAATTTGGATATGTACGCAAATTTTCAGGTTATTCGGACATCGTTTGGTTTGGTTTTTGATCGAAAGTGTATTTTCGGAAGTTTTTGGAAACTTTTGATGAAAATTGATGATTTTGATGTTATTTCGGCGATTTGATCACTCGAGCGAGTTCGTGTGATGTTTTAGAGTCAATGTGCATATTTGTTTTGGAGCCCCGAGGGCTCGTGAGTGTTTCAGAGGTGTCTCGGAATAATTTCGGAGTTAGAAAATGGGCAGAAAGTGCCGTGCACAGTGTCCATGAACAGTACCGTGAACAGTCCCCGTGAATAGTGCCGGACAGAATATATTTGAGGTCCTAAAATATTTTGCCATTTTTGACGATTTGGAGCTCGGATATGGCAATTTTTCACGGGATTTTTGGAGAGAACAACGGGGTAAGTGTTCTTAACTCAATTTTGGTGGTATAAATCGAATCTATTGCAAGTTTTAGTGTTTAATTAGAGAATTTTTGTTGAAAAGGGTAGAAAACCCTCTTGGATTGAAATAGTAATTTAAGGGGTCAAATGAACTCCAATTTTTGTGAATTTAGTATGTACGGACTCGTGGCGAGACGAGGATTCCGGAAATATGAATTTCGAAATTTATCGAGATGTGGGCCCGGGGTTGATTTTTACTATTTCGGGCAGAATGTTGTAAAAATTATATTTAGCCTTATGAACTAGTTTGTTAAGTAGAATTGATGATATTAAGTCAATTGTGTATAGATACGATTGGATTAGAGCTGAAGTTGAAAGGAAAAGGCATTGCTACAGATTGAGTTGTTCGTAAACATTCGAGGCAAGTGTTTGTTGTATCATAGCTTGAGGGAATAGGAATTGAGTTTATGTGTAAATTGTGATATGTGGAGTCCGACGTATAGGCATGGTGACGAGTATCTTTACGTTGGGGGTCGAGCATGACTGTGAGTCTTAAAAATGGATTAAATTCTTATTAATCCTAAGTGTTTATGTGAAGGGAAATTATTATTGGTTTTATACCGGTAAAATACATATATTGAATAAAGAGTTATTGGTATTACATCGGTAACAGAGATAAATTGCTGATTCATTATCATTTATTGGTTTTATACCGGTAAAGTACATATAAATTGTTGATTAAGAGTTATTGATATTACACCGGTAACAGAGATAAATTGCTGATTCATTATCATTTATTGGTTTTTTATACCGGTAAAGTACATATAAATTGTTGATTAAGAGTTATTGGTATTACACCGATAACGGGGACGTATCGTTGATTTATTGTCATTTATTAATTTTACACCGGTAATATAAATATTGTTGAAGTGAAGATTATTGGTTTAATACCGGTAATACTTTTATACATTCACTGTTGATCAGATATTATTGGCTTATTGTCGGTAATATATATTAAAGAATTGGGAACGTGTGGCGCGTCGGCCACTTATATATTAAAGAATTGGGATCGTGTGGCATGCCGACCACAAAGTGATTTGAATCTTTGCATTGGCCATAGTTGCCGGTAGCCTATTGATACATTTGGGAGCGAGTGGTACGCCTACCACAAGATATGAAAAGTCTATTGATACATTTGGGAGCGGGTGGTACGCCTACCACAAGATATGAAAAGCCTATTGATACATTTAGGAGCGGGTGGTACGCCTACCACAAGATATGAAATGAAAAATGAATTGATACATGAAAGTAAGATTTGTTCCGTTGATCAGATTACTCCGGATATTGTGAGTTATTGACTGTTATTTCAGAGTAGATTCTTTCCTTATAAACGTTCGATAACGTTTTATGCTGTTGTGTATATATATATATATCAATTGTACATGTTTATGTCGGTGACTGGTCTTAGTCTCGTCACTACTTCGCCGGGATAGGCTAAGCACTTACCAGCACATGGGGTCGGTTGTGCTGATACTACACTCTGCGCTCTTTTGCGCAGATACAGGTTATGGACAGCAGCAACGGCAGTAGCACGATTGTGGATATTCTGACTATTGAGACTACGAGGTAGCCTTGCAGGCGCCCGCAGGACCCGTTGTCTCTTCTATCTATGTATTTCATTCTGTTATCTCATGTATTCGGGATAAACAACTTATATTTCTTTTAGACAATTATGTGTATTATTCTTAGAAGTTCGTGAGTATTGTGACACCAGTCTTGGGTAGTGTATCATGTTTGGATTTTCTGTATCATATTGGATAAAATTGACTAAGTCTTCCGCTAAGTTTAATTATTTCGTTGTAATTATATGATTTTATTTAAAGTCTTAAGAAGAGAGTGGTAACTAATGAAAAATCTAAGTAACAGTTGGCTTGCCTAGCTTCCACTAGTAGGCGCCATCATGACTCTCGATGGTGGGAAATTCGGGTCGTGACAGGTGGTCAACTCAACACCTTTCGCCGAAAAAGTATACTATGTATAAGGTAAAATATTTACTTGTTATTGATTAAAAAATAGACTTTGAACATCCTTGCACAGCCCACTCACTGACTGTTAAAAGTGCGGCCCTTCCCCGGACCATACGTGCATGTACAAGATGTTTTGTGCACCGTACTTTTATTTATTCTTTTATACATTTATCCAACGTGGGAGAAAAGTGGAAAAAAAGTAGAAGCATACGGAAAATTAAAGTTGTATATAGGGTTGTCCTTATTCCAAAATTTCCAAGTCTCTCTTGCCATCATTTTCTCAGTATTAGAAGATAAATGGAATCAATTTTGAGTTCGACTATTTTCTTGAAGTCATTAAATAGAAATACAGATATTACGGCTAGTTGGAAATTGACAAGGGAAAGTTGAGGGGAAAAAAATTATATAATGAAACTAAAAAGGAGGGATGCTATCATGTATAGTTTACCTTCACATTTTCAGTATCTACGAAGACATAGCGGGCCAAGCCTATTTTTTGCCAAAATTTAAAGTATTTGATCAAGCTTCTAAAAGGAAAAAAGGTATTTTTGAAGAGAAGTAGAAACAGTTTTGAACAAGAAGAAAAAAATAGCTTCTCTCCAAAAAGTACTTTTAAAAAAAATATATTTAGAAATAATTTTTTAAAGCTTGGTCAAATATTAATTGCTTTTAAGAAGTGCTTTTTAAACTAATTAGCCAAACACATACTGCTTCTCACCTAAAGTATTTTTTTAAAAAAATACTTCTCAAAATAAACTAATTTTAGCAGTTTGCCAAAGAACTATTAGCATCCAAAGTCTGACTCCTTTTTCAGCCAATTGAACAGAATAAAGGGTAAATATAAATACTTTCTATAAAATAAACCTTATAAAACAGAAAGTTGTTTCTCTCCAAATTAGTGTCATTTTTTGGAACCAAAGGCGTATACATCTTAAATTGGAACCCCAAATTCTAGTGATATGAGTAGTAGTCATCCACACAACACCATGTTTTAAAGGCGATGGCGTAAGGCGAGACGTTGTATCTCTGCCGAGGCGAGGTGTAAGCCCCGAGACATGGGGCGTAAGTCCCGCAGATCTTTAACTTTTACTAATTTCAATAATTTTAAGATAATATAAAATAAATATAATCATTAAAATTACAAAATTATAACAAATAATCTATTTAAAATATTCATAAATTATAATTATGTGGCGACCCAAAGGGTCATCACTTATTTTCTCAGTTATTTTGAGCTTCTGAGGCCTTGAAAACCTCATTTATAGTTGTCTCGATTGGTGTGCGCAGTCCGGGCGTGAAGCCAAAAAAATTTTCTGTTGAAATATATGAATTATATGAAATATTTGAAGAATTTTGATATTTATATTGATATAGTTGACTTTAGTCAAAATTTTTGTTAAACGGACCTGGATCCGTAATTTGACGGTTCCGGAGGGTCCGCCAAAAAATATGGAACTTGGGCATGTATCCGGAGTGGAAATCTGAGGTCCAAAACCCGGGTAAATGAATTTTTCTGTTAAATTATTTTCTAAAAATATTTAAGGAAAATGAAAATGCAATTTGATAAAAAAGTAATGGTATTGGGCTTGCATTTTGGTTTCGACGTCCGGTAAAAGTCATATATATTGGTTAAGCGCTTCTTGTAAAATTTAGTTGAAAACAGACATCGTTTGACGTGTTTCGGCCTTAAATTGAAAAATTTGGAAGTTTATGAAATTTGAAAGATTTCTTGGGTTTTAAGGATCAATTCAGTGATTTTGATGTTTTTATGGCAATTTGATCGCTCGAGCAAGTTTGTATGATGTTATTGAGTTGGTGTGCATATTTGGTTTGGAGCCCTGAGGGCTCGGGAATGTTTTGGAGGTGGTTCGGGGTGTTTTGGACTTAGGAAAACTGGCAGATTTGCTGCAATTTTTACACAAAGAATTCCTTGTTCGCAAATGCGGCCATGCCTCGTGTTCGCGATTCCCAGCCTGCCCCCTTCTTCGCGTTCGCGAATGCCTCCCGCGTTCGTGATGCCCAGCCCTTCCCCTTCTTCGCGTTCGCAATCCACACATCGTGTTCGCGTAGAACAAACCCTGGACCCTAGTCTTTTCTTCTACGCGTTTACGTGAAGGCTCCGCGTTGCCTGTTTCTTATACGCGTTCACGTAAGGCCTCACGCTTTTGCGTAGGCCAAATGTGTAGCCTCCCAATTTTTCTTCTACGCGTTCGCGACTTTGTCCATGTCACGACCCGGATTTTTCCCCCAACATCGGGATCGTGATGGCGCCTACTCGTGGTAGCTAGGCAAGCCTCTTTATTCATACTATCCTGTTTAACAATACTTCATAATCTTAATTAAACAAGTGCGGAAGACTTTATAAAAATTGAAATAAGTAGTTTCAAGGTATCTGATACTGAAATCCTCTACCCAAGACGTGGAGTCACCAACTCACGAACTACTACATGAATACTACACATAAAGGTCTGGAAGAAATATAACATAATATGTTTGTCTCGGAACAAGGAGACTATAGCTAGCAACATAATAAAAGAAAGAGACGTCGGGCCTGTGGACGCCTGCAAGCTACCTCTGTCTCAAGATGCTCAACTTCCACACAAAAGATCTACTGCTGCTCCTGATCGAATCCTGGACCCGTGCAAAAATGCACAGAAGTGTAGTATCAGCACAACCGACCCCATGTGCTGGTAAGTGCCTGGCCTATCCCGGCGAAGTAGTGACAAGCCTAGGACCGGACACCCACATAAACCTGTGCAGTTGCAATATATATATATATATATATATATATATATATATATATATATATATATATATGTACATAAACATTTATAAGGAAATACTCTGCTCTGCAATAACAGCCAATAACTCATAATATCCAGATTAATCTAATCAACGGAATTAAGTCTTACTTTCGTGTCTCAATTCTTTATTTTTTTTTCTTATCTCGTGGTAGGCGTACCACCCGCTCCCAAATATATCAATAGGCTACCAGCAACTATGGCCAATGCCAAGATTCAAATCACTTTGTGGTCGGCGTGCCACACGATCCCATTTCTTATCATAAAAGTGGTCGGCGCGCCACACAATCCCAATTCTTTAATATATATATATTATCACAATTAACAAAAATTAACCAAGTAATAACACAATAAGGAATATCTCAAAAGAACTCAACAATTAACAACGGTTAATAAGTTCACAAGGAAAACAAAGTATAATGGAAACACAAGTAATATCAAGTCAAGGAATAGCAAATAGTTGCACGGAATCACCCAAACAAAGTATAATGGAAAACAAGTAATATCAAGTCAAGGAATAGCAAATAGTTGCACGGCATCACCCAAATAAAATATAATGAAAAAACAAGTAATATCAAGTCAAGGAATGACAAATAGTTGCACGGCATCACCCTTCGTGCTTTTACTCTCATCCTCACCAAATAAGTAAATAAAGTGCACGGCATCACCCTTCGTGCTTTTACTCTCATCCTCACATCCATAGTATGGCATGATCCTTCGTACATGGTTCAATAACAGGGCACGGCATGATCCTTCGTGCATAATCAATAAAACATGGCACGCCATTAACCTTCGTGCATAAATAAATAAACATGGCACGGCATCACCCTTCGTGCATTATCACTCTTCCTCACCCAAATAACAATCACAGTTAAGGGAAAAGAAAGAAGCAGTAATTCATAAACTGTCCCAACAAGGGCAATCAATAATCATCTTCACAACAAGTCCCGACAAGGGGGAAACAATAACAATTCATCTCTAATATATCTCAAAATAATCATTTTCCAACGACTCACGGTCATACTAGACGCCAGTGTATGGATGCTCGTCACCACAGCCCATACACCGCACTCGATCACATAACACATAACACATAATCCTATTCCCTCAATCTAGGATAGAACAAACACTTACCTCGAATGTTTAAGGCCAACTCAATGCTTACGCACCGCTTTTCCTTTTAAATTTATCTCCAAATGCTTCAAATCTATTCACAAACAATTTGAAATACTCAACACGAATCGTAGGAATGAATTGGATAATAAATTTAATAATTTTCCGGATAAAATCCGAAATATATTTTAAAATTCAATAGTGGGACCCACATTTCGAATCCCGAAAAAACTTGCGAAATCCAAACACCCATTCCGATATGAGTTCAACCATACCAAAATTACTAAATTTCGATAACATTTCGACCCTCAAATCCTCAAATCTATTCGAGAGGGTTTCTAAGCTTTTCCCGCAAAATTCATGGATTTAATGACAAAAGTTGCAATAGAATCGAGTAATATAACCACAATTAAGTTAAGAACACTTACCCCGTTGTTTTCTCTGAAAATTTCTCGAAAATCGCCTCTTCCCGAGCTCCAATTTGACAAAAAAATGGAAAATGGGACAAATCCCATTTTCCAGAAATAAGTATTCTGTCCAGAAATTCGCGGGTACTGTTCACGCGTTTTTACTGTTCACGCGTTTTTACTGTTCACGGATTGTACACGGTACTGTTCACGGTACTGTACATGGGGTACTGTACACGGACTGTACATAGGCTACTGTTCCTGTGCACTGTTCATGTGCACTGTTCACAGCAGATTTTTCTGCAATTTTCTGCCAATTTTCTAAGTCCGGATTTATTCCGAGACACCTCCGAAACACTCCCGAGTCCTCGGGGATCCAAACCAAATATGCACATTGACTCTAAAACATCATACGAACTCGCTCGAGTGATCAAATCGCCGAAATAACATTAAAATCATCAATTTTCATCAAATCAAGGCCTAAGTTTCCAAAAACTTCCGAAAATACACTTTCGATCAAAAATCAGACCAAACGATGTCCGAATAACCTGGAAATTTGCGCACATATCCAAAATCACCTAACGAAGCTACTGCACCTGTCGGAATTCCATTCCGACTCCCGGATCAAAATATCACCTATCGATCGGATTCCGCCAAAATTCCAACTTCGCCAAAATAGGCTAACTTCTTCACCGGACCTCCAAAATTACTTCCGATTGCGCTCCTAAGTCTTAAATCATCCCCCGAAACTAACCGAATCATCGAAATTCAGTTCCGAGCCCTCTAACTCATAAGTCAACATTGGGTTGACTTTTCCAACTTAAGCTTTCCTTAAAGAGATTAATTGTCCCTTTTCCTACCCAAATCAATCCGAGTTGACTCAAAGTTTGCACACAAGTCACATTCGACATTACGGACTTGTACCAATTTTCGGAATCGCATTCTGGACCCCGATATCAAAATTTTCACTTTCGGTAGAATTTTCTCAAAAACCTTCAAATTCCTATATTTAGCCAAATGACTTCAAAATGACCTCCGGACATCCAAATTCACTTCCGATCGCTTTCCCAACTCCAAAATCACCATACGGATCTATTCCCAGACTCGGAATCCCAAATGGACATCTATAACTCTGAAATGCCTTCCAACCCAAATTTATGAAATTTTTCTAAAATACTAACTTCCACCATATATGCCGAAATGCTCACGGGTTATCAAAAACCAAATCCGGACATACGCCCAAGTTCAAAATCATCATACGGGCATGCTAGAACATTTAGATCCCAATTCGAGGTCATTTACTCAAAATTCCAATCCTAGTTCATTTCTTCAACTTTAAGCTTTCAAAATGAGAATTTCCATTTAGATTTGACTCCAAACTTCGTGAATTTTAATTCTGACCATACACACAAGTCAATATACCTGAGATGAAGCTGTTCATGGCCTCAATCTGCTGTATGACGCATCGGGGCTCAAAACGACTGGTCGGGTCGTTACAGTCCATGCGAACGCGATGCCCATTCTGTCCAACACTTCGCGAATGCAACACTGTGCACTCGAACGCGAAGGGTATTTTTGCCCAGTAAATTTTTCAGCTAAAAAACAGAACACTTACGGGATTTATCCCAATTCTCAAAACTCTCTCTTCCCCAACAATATTTTTGGGCGATTCTTGGGAGATTTTCATCAAACTTTTTGGGTAAGTGATTCTTGACTCGTTTTTTTCATCTTCCATCAATATTATTCGAATTTTTAGACCTAAACATGTAAAAATGGGTGAAAACATTAGAGAAATGGGTATAGTTAGGGTTTTCAAATAATTGTGATTTAGACTTCGTTTTAGAGTTGAACTTAAGAACAAATTATGTATTTTGACTCGTGAGAGAATGGGTTATCAGAAAATGGTTCGAACCTCGTGTTTTTACCATGTGGGCCCGGGGTCAATTTTTACTACTCCGGGCAAAATGTTGTAGAAAATATATTTAGCCATTTGAACTAGTTTGTTAAGTAGTATTGATGATACTAAATCAATTGTGCATATATACGATTAGATTGGATCCAAATTCGAAAGGAAAAGGCATTGCTAAGGATTGAGTTGGCCGCAAACTTTCGAGGTAAGTGTTTAATCTTACTTATGCTTGAGGGAATAGGATTAGAGTGTTATAACTGCTATGTGCTAATTGATCGAGTGTGGTTAGGCATGGTGACGAGTATCTATACACCGGAGTCTAGCATGACCGCGGGTCTTTGTTGTACTTGTTTTGAGATAAGTTGGAACTCTTCAAAGTTAAATAATAATTTCTATGTAATGTGAAGAGTTTGAAGATAAATCATGAAATATTAATCATTTGGAGCGTTGGCTCGAATGATGATTACTGTTAAGTAGGAGATGAAAGTATTGAAAAGAGTTGTGGTTGATCCCCTGTAGGGATGATTTTAATATAGTGAATATTTCCATTGCCGGGACTTAGTTGTTAAATGTGTTGTTCCCTTGCCGGGATATTTCTTATCATACTTTATTTTCTCTCGCCCATTGATTGTGACTGCTGTTTGGGTGAGGAAGAGTGATGTTGCACGAAGGGTCATTCCATGCCATTGTTGATTATATTTGCACGAAGGGTTATTCCATGCCATTGTTGATTATATTTACACGAAGGGTCATTCCGTGCCATTTTTTATTATACTTGCACGAAGGTACATTTCGTGCTTTGATTTGATTATATTTGCACGAAGGATTATTCCGTGCCATAAAATGAGAGTTATGTGAGAGATAGCACGAAGAGTGATGCCGTGCACTTTACTTGATTTCTTTGGGTGAGGATGAGAGTAAAAGCATGAAGGTTGATGCCGTGCAACTATTGAATTTCTTATTCTTTGGTAGTTATTATTGTGCCCTGATTTCTTAATAATGCTGATGACATCGGATATTTAGATTGCTCTCCCCCATAGCATGTTTTTCTCCCTTTTAACAGTTTAGTTGCGGTACTTCTGTAGCGGTTATTGTATATATATATATATATATATATATATATATATATATATATATATATATATATATATATATATAAAGATAGAGAACAATACAGGTTGATTTAGTAGCCCTGTCTAGCCTCTTCACTACTTCATCGGGGTTAGGCTAGGCACTTACCAGCACATGGGGTCGGTTGTGCTGATGCTATACTCTGTGAATTTTTTTGTGCACAGATCTAGGAGCAGCTTTTGGATAACAACAGCAGTAGGATTTCTATCTACTATCTATCATCAGTCTAGGGACTCTCGAAATAGCCTAGCTGGCGTTCACAGGCCGAAGTCCCTTTCCTTTATTTCCGTTTGTTTTCATTGTACCGAGACAAACATATGTATTTCCTTTCATTCTGACTTGGTTGTAGTATTCTATAGTAGTCCATGAGCTAGTGACACCAAATTTTGGGAAGTGATGTGTTTCAAACTTCCACGTGTTTATATCATTTTGTTAAACTTAAAGTTTTCCGTACATATTCAATTGTTAATAGTATATTATATTGTTGCGATTGGTTAGAGAAATGTTAAATATTTGGCTGGACAAGCTCCGTTAGTAGGCTCCATAACGACGCCTGATGGTGGGAAAAATACAGATCGTGACAAGTTAGTATCAGAGCACTAGGTTACATAGGTCTCATAACTCACGGACAAACTTGGTAGAGTCTGAGGGATCGGTATGAAGACGTCTGTATTTATCCCCCAGAGGCTACAGAGTTTGGAAACGTTCCACTTTGTTCTTTCTTGTCATGCGATTCTATTTCTTAAGTACTGATTGTCCTTCTACTTTGTTCTTTTGCAGATGCCGAGAACACGTTCTTCTTCTTCTACCGCGCAGCAGCCTGAGCCGCCAGTAGCAGCTCCTGCGAGGGGTAGAGGCCGAGGTCATAAAGAGGCCGAGTCTGTTCCAGAGGCCGTGGTAGGGGCAGAGCTCAGCCCCAGGCAGCGATTCTAGAGGTGGAGCCTCATATTGACTATGATGAGGAGGTTCCAGCCCCAACAGCTCTAGTGGGCCCAGCTCAGGTCGCAGGAGGGGTCATGTTCACCCCGGATCTTCAGGATGCTCTAGTCCGATTAACAGTCTTTATGGACAATATCACTAGAGCGGGTTTGCTGCCACTAGCACCAGGCACTTCTTAGGCTGGAGGAGGAGTTCACACTCCAGCTATATGTACTCTAGAGCAAGTAACTCCCCGTACTCAGGTTCTAGTGGTTCAGCCCGTAGTGGCAGCTCAAACAAGCATTACATCTCAGGCCGATGATGGAGAGGCCATGTCTTCGAATGCTTTGTGGGAACTTGATCAGTTCTCCAAGCTTTTTACCACCACTTTAAGCGATACTTCAACGAAGGATCCCCGGGATTTTCTATTCAGTTGTCATGAGATTCTCAGGACTAAGGGTATAGTCGAGACCAACGGGGTTGATTTTTGCACCTTCAGGCTTGCAGGATCCGCCAAGACTTGATGGAGAGATTTATGCCTATTTAGACCAGCAAGGTCTCCAGCTTTGGCATGGGATCAGTTCGCTGAGTTGTTCTTGGAGAAGTTTCTCCCTATCACTCAGCGGGAGGCACTTCGCATGCAGTTTGAGCGCCTCCAGCATGGCTCCATGACAGTTGCCCAATACAAGACTAGATTTGTTGATTTTGCATGCTATGTAGTTGTGATACTCCCTACTGAGCGAGAGAGGGTCCGTAGATACATTGATGGATTGATTAAGCCGATCCGACCTCAGATGGCCATGGGAGTTGGTAGTGATATTTCCTTTTAGGAGGTTGCTAATGCAACCCGCAGAGTTGAAATGGCCCTCATACGGGGAGGTGGTCAGATGTCGGACAAGAGGCCTCGCCATTCTGGTAGATTCAGTGGTAGCTCATCTGGAGGTAGGGATTCCTATGGTAGATGTTATGCACCGAGGCCCTTTCAATCTGCGCTTCAGGTATCTCATGGTACTCCAGGTAGCAGTGGTTCTCACTAGTACTATTCATATCAATAGCCTATCAATGCACTCCCACTTCAGTGCTTCAGGGAAGGACATTTAGGTCGATAGGGCCAGCAGTCGCAGCAACCGAGATCTTGTTATGGTTGTGGTGAACCCGATCATAATATCAGGTTTTTCCCCCGAGCATCGAGCAACTCTCAGCAGCAGGGTCCTCACCCCATGATCTAGACAGCAGGTGATCCACAACCCGCCTAGGGATTATAGGAATAGCAATTGGGGTAGGGTGGGGCAAGGTAAACACTTAATAGGGCAGGGCAGGTTACAAGATAAATAGGGCGGGGCGGGACAGGGCAAAACTTATTATTTATAAAATTTCAATGGGGCAGGGCAGGTGGCAGATGGGCTTAGTTCCAATAATGGGCCATTGGATATCCTGAGGCCCAATGGCCTGAATCATTCTTTTTCTCTACTTTTTGTATTTGGATATTATTGAATTTTTAAAATAAGATATTAAAGGAAAATACAAAAAATATATCGTTTAAAACACTTAATGAAAATTGAGAAAATATCACTTTTACAATACCTAATCAATGTTCAACTCTTTGCATTTTTTATTATATATTTTTACGATATTAACACAAAGAATACAAAATTAAATATGATCTATACCAAACAATCAAGACAAGAATGCACATAAACACATGGTATAAAACTCCTAAGTAAACTTAAAATTATTTTTTGTTAACCATATTTAAGGTAGGAGGAGATCAAAATTTTCTTAATTGACGCAATTAGTACGTCAATTAACAAGCACTGATAATAATTAAGGTATGATAGGAAAAAATATTTAATCAAAGATGAGCATGAAATATGTACTTAAGTCAATTATCCTACACCTTGTGATCATACATATCAAACATTGTTTTACCAACTTGGGAGACAAAGCTGATTCTATAAAAACATTAAGTGGATAGTTAGATGAGTATACGAATAAAGAAAATTAATTTAACTGGAAGTGAGTATAATAAATTCTATGTAGATAAAAGTTTTTTTTATTAATGCATGATTATGAAGATGGGATCTGCTCATACAATATATATAAACATAATATTATAAATTAGAAAAAAATTACAATAAAGCCTAAACGGGGCAGGGCATGGCGGGGCGGGGTAAGGTAAAATTTTAAAAAGATTCTAAATAGGGTAGGGCAGGGCGAGTCAAAATATTAGCTGATCGTATGTCCGTGATTCCAGTGCTGAGGTTCCCTCTATTGATTTTGTACCCGTGGTTCGTGAGTTTCCTTAAGTTTTTCCTTCAGACCTACCGGGTATGCCACCCGACGGGGATATTGATTTTTGTATTGATTTGGCTCTGGGCACTCAGTCTATTTCTATTCCACCATATCGCATGGCTCCACCGGAGTTAAAAGAATTGAAGGAACAATTGCAGGATTTACTTGAAAAGGGTTTCATTAGACCTAGTGTTTTGCCGTAGGATGCGCCGGTATTATTTGTAAAGAAGAAAAATGGTTCAATGAGAATGTGCATTGATAATCGGCAATTGAAAATGGTTACTATCAAAAATAAATATCCACTCCTACAGATTGATGACTTATTTGACCAGTTTAGGGTGCCAAGGTGTTTTCGAAGATAGACTTGTGATCTAGCTATCATGAGCTAAAGATTAGGGCATATGATATTCCTAAGATAGCATTCTGCAATCGGTACGGGCATTATGAATTCCTGGTCATGTCTACAAATTCCCTAGCAGCTTTTATGGAATTGATGAATCGAGTGTTCAGGCCTTATTTAGACTTTTTTGTAATAGTATTCATTGATATACTCCCGCAGTCAGGAGGAGCATGCGTAGAATCTTAGAGTGGCTCTTTAGACTCTCAGAAATAGCCAACTATATGCAAAATTTTCAAAGTGTTAGTTTTGGCTAAGTTCAGTTGCATCCCGGGGTCATATTGTGACGGCAACAGGTATTTAGGTTGATCCAAAAAAGATTGAGGCAGTCAACAACTGGCCTAGACCAAGATCAGCCACATATATTCGAAGTTTCTTGGGATTAGTGGTTTTCGTTTATTGCAATCCCAAAGACCAGATTGACGCAGAAAGGTGTCCAATTCGCATGGTCAGATGAATATGAGGCAAGATTTTAGAAGCTCAAGACAACCTTGACCACAACACCGGTGGTTTTTGCCCACAAGTTCGGGATCCTATAATGTTTATTGCGATGCTTCCCGTATTGGGCTTGGTGTAGTGTTGATGCAAAATGGCAAAGTTATTGCCTATTGTTTGAGGCAATTGAAGATTCATGAAAAGAATTATCCAGTACATGATCTGGAGTTGGCGGCGATTTTTCATGCATTGAAGATATGAAAACATTATTTGTATGATGTGGCATGTGAAGTATTCACCGATCACAAAAGTCTTCAGTACCTGTTTAAACAGAAGGAGTTGAATTTGAGGCAGAAAAGGTGGTTAGAATTGTTGAATGATTATGATGTCACCATTTTATATCCCCATGCAAAAGCAAATATGGTGGCCGATGCTTTGAGCAGGAAGTCAGCCAGTATGGACAGTTCTTGCTTTGGTTGTTCAGGCCTTAGCCGACCAATTTGTCAGGTTAGATATTTCGGATCCTAGTCGGGTGCTATCTTGCATGGTCGCTCGCTCTTTATTATTGGAGCGTGTTCGCGATCGGCAATTTGATGATCCTCATTTATATTTCCTTAAAGACACGGTTCAACGAGGAGGTGCCAAGCAGGTCACCTTAGATGCTGATGGAATTCCGAGATTGCAAGGGTGCATTTATGTTCCAAATGTTGATGGGCTTCGAAAATTGATTCTAGAGGAAGCTCACAGTTCCCGATATTTTATTCATCCAGGCGCAGCAAAGATGTACCAGGATTTGCGGCAATATTATTGGTGGCGTAGAATGAAAAATGATATTGTGACATATGTAGCATGGTGTTTGAACTGTCAACAAGTGAAATATGAGCATCAGAGACCTGTTGGTTTATTTCAGATAATTGAGCTTCCCGATTGGAAGTGGGAGCGGATCATTATGGACTTCATTACTAGCCTTCCGATGACTCGGAAGAAGGTTGATGCTGTTTGGGTTATTGTTGATAGGCTGACCAAGTCAGCTCAATTTGTTCCGGTTGCCACCACCTATTCATCTGAGAGATTATCTAGAATTTATATTAGGGAGATTGTTCATCTTTATGGTGTGCCTATACCTATCATTTCAGATCGAGGTACGCAGTTTACCTCAAATTTCTGGAAGGCGTTTCAATGAGAGTTGGGCACCCAAGTCCAGCTAAGTACAACCTTTCATCCCCAGACGGACGGTCAGTCCGAAAGGACAATTCAGATGTTGGAGGATATGCTTCCAGCCTATTTTATTGATTTTTGAAGTTCGTGGGATCAATTCCTGCCTTTGGTAGAGTTTACTTATAATAATAGCTATCAATCGAGCATTCAGATGGCTCCTTATGAAGCCTTATATGGTAGACAGTGTCGTTCTCCGGTTAGATGGTTTAACCGGGAATGGCTCGGTTGTTGGGTACAGATTTAGTTCAGGAGGCCTTAGATAAGGTCAAGATCATTCAAGATAAGCTTCGTACAGCTTAGTCCAGGCAAAAGAGCTATGCAGATCGTAAGGTTTGATATATAGCTTTCATGGTTGGTGAGCGAGTATTGCTCCGAGTTTTGCCTATGAAGGGCGTTATGAGATTTGGGAAGAAGGGCAAACTTAGTCCTAGGTTTATTGGCCCATTCAAGATTCATGATCGTGTGGGAGAGTTGGCTTATAAACTTGCCTTGCCACCTAGCTTGTGAGCTGTGTATCCAGTGTTTTATGTATCTATGCTCCAAAAGTATCACGGCGAACCATCGCACCTGTTAGATTTCAGCACTGTCCAATTTTATAAGGATCTATCTTATAAGGAACAACCGATAGCTATTCTAGACTGGCAAGTTCGACAGTTGAGGTCGAAGAGTTTTCCTTCTGTGCGAGTTTAGTGGGAAGATCAGCCTCTTGAGGCATCGACCTGGGAGTTCGAGTCTGATATGCAAAGCCGTTATCCTCATCTATTCCCTGACTCAGATATTTATTTCTTTTGTCCGTTCGAGGAGGAACGGTTGTTTTAGAGGTGGAGAATGTGACGACCAAAAGGGTCATAACTTATTTTCTCAGTAATTCTGAGCTTCTTAGGCCTTGAAAACCTCACTTATAGTTGCCTCAATTTGCGTGCGCAGTCCAGGCGCGAAGCCAAAAATTTTTTATGTTGAAATATATGAATTATGTGAAAATTTTGAAGAATTTTGATATTTATATTGATATAATTTACTTTGGTCAACCTTTTGGGTAAACGGACCCGAATCCGTGATTTGACGGTTCTGGAAGGCCCGCAAAAAAATACGGGACTCGGGCATGTGTCCGGAGTTGAAATTCGAGGTCCAGAAACCGGGTAAATAAATTTTTCTGTTAAATTGTTTTCTAAAAATATTTAAGGAAAATGAAAATAAAATTTGATCAAAAACTAACGGTATCGGGCTGGTATTTTGGTTCCGATGCCCGGTACAAGTCATATATATTGGTTAAGCGCTTCCTATATTGTTTGATTGAAAATAGACGTCGTTTGATGTGTTTCGGCCTTAAATTGGAATAAATTGAGAGTTTATGAAATTGAAAAGATTTCTTGGGTTTTAAGGCTCAATTCAGTGATTTTGTTGTTCTTTTGGCGATTTGATCGCCCGAGCAAGTTCATATGTTGTTATTGATTTAGTGTGCATATTTGGTTTGGAGCTCCGAGGGCTCGGCAGTGTTTTTGGAGGTGGTTCGGGGTATTTTGGACTTAGAAAATCTGGCAGATTTGCTGCAATTTTTATACAGAGAATTCCTTCTTCGCGAACGCGGTCATGCCTCGCGTTCGCGATCCCTAACCTGCCCCCCCCCCTTCTTCGCGTTCGCGGATGCCTCCCGCTTTCGCGATGCCCATCCCTTCCCCTTCTTCGTGTTCGCGATCCAGACATCGTGTTCACGATCCACACATCATGATCACGTAGAACAAACCCTGGACCACAGTCTTTTCCTTTACGCGTTCGCGTGAAAGCTCTCGCATTCACTGAGCCTTGCCTGTTTCTTATACGCGTTCGTGTAAGGCCTCACACATTCGCGTAGGCCAACCGTGAAGCCCCCCAATTTTTCTCTACGCATTCGTGACTTTGTCTATGCGAACGCGATGCCCATTCTGTCCAACACTTCGCGAACGTGACACTGTGCACGCGAATGCGAAGGGTATTTTTGCCCAGTGAATTTTTCAGCGTAAAAACAGAACATTTATGGGATTTTGTCCCAATTCGGAAAATACTCTCTTCCCCAACAACATTTTTCACCGATTCTTGGGCGATTTTCATCAAACTTTTTGGGTAAGTGATTCGTGACCCGTTTTCTTCATCTTCCATCAATATGATTCGAATTCTTACACCTATACATGTGAAAATGGGTATAGTTAGGGTTTTCAAATAATTATGATTTGGACCTCATTTTGTAGTCAAACTTAAGAAAAAATTATATATTTTGACTCATGAGTGAATGGGTTATCAAAAAATGGGTTGACCCTCGTGTTTTGATCACGTGGGCTCGGGGTCAATTTTTACTATTCCGGGCAGAATGTTGTAGAAAATATATTTAGCCATTTGAACTAGTTTGTTAAGTAGTATTGATGATATTAAATCAATTATGTATAGATATTATTGAATTGGAGCCAAATTCGAAAAGAAAAAGGAATTGCTAAGGATTGAGTTGGCCGTAAACATTTGAAGTAAGTGTTTGATCTAACTTTGGCTTGAGGGAATACGATTAGAGTTTTATAATTGCTATTTGCTAATTGATAGAGTGTGGTGTATATGTATCACGACCCGAATTTTCCCCCAACATCGGGATCGTGATGGCGCCTACTCGTGATAGCTAGGCAAGCCACTGTATTCATACTATCATGTTTTTAACACGATTTCATAATTTATTTATCAACTAACCACAATTTTAATAATATAAATGCGGAATACTTTATCGAAATAGAAATAACTAATTACAAGGTGAAAATCATACTGAAATCCTCTACCCAAGACGTGGAGTCACCAACTCACGAACTACTACCGAATACTACACATAAAAGTTTGAAAGAAATATAACATAATTCTGTTTGTCTCGGAACAAAGAGACTACAGCTAGTAACATAAATAAAGAGAGAGATGCCAGGCCTGCGGACGTCTGCAAGCTACCTCGGTCTCAAATGTGATCAACTTCCACGCAAACGATTTACTTCTGCTGCTCCTGATCGTAACCTGGACCTGTGCAAAAATGCACAGAAGTGTAGTATCAGCACAACCGACCCCATGTGCTGGTAAGTGCCTGGCCTATCCCGGCGAAGTAGTGACAAGTCTAGGACCAGACACCCACTTAAACCTGTGCAGTTCAATATATATGTATACCACAGAATAACAAGAAATAACCAAGTAATAACACAATAAGGAATATCTCAAAGAACTCAACAATTAAAAACAGTTAATAAGTTCACAAGGAAAACAAAGTATAATGGAAACACATGTAATATCAAGTTAAGGAATAGCAAACAGTTGCACGGCATCACCCTTCGGGCTTTTACTCTCATCCTCACCAAATAAGCAAATAAAGTACACGGCATCAGCCTTCGTGCTTTTACTCTCATCCTCACATCCATAGTACGGCATGATCCTTCGTACATGGTTCAATAACAAGGCACGGCATGATCCTTCGTGCATAATCAATAAAACATGGCACGACATTAACCTTCGTGCATAAATAATAAATCAAGGCACGACATCACCCTTCGTGCATTATCACTCTTCCTCACCCAAATAACAATCACAGTTAAGGGCAAAGAATGAAATAGTAAATCATAAACCGTCCCAACAAGGGCAATCAATAATCATCTTCACAACAAGTCCCGACAAGGGAGAATAATAACAATTCTACAACCCGGCAAAGGTTCAACAATTTATCTGCAAATATGTCTCACAATAAACATTAACAATGACTCACGGTCATACTAGACGCCAGTGTATGGATGCTCGTCACCACAGCCCATACACCGCACTCGATCACATAACACATAGCACATAATCCTATTCCCTCAAGCTAGGATATAACAAACACTTACCTTGAATGTTTATGAACAATTCAATCCGTGGAAATGTCTTTTTCTTTCGAATTTGGCTATAATCCAATCGTATCTATACACAATTGATTTAATATCATCAATACTACTCAACAAACTAATTCCTAAGACCAATTACAACTTTTACAACATTCTGCCCCGGAATAGTGAATTTCGACCCCGGGCCCACATGGTTGAAACTCGGGGTTCGGACCAAAATCCGGTTACCCATCCCCCCACGAGTTCATGTATATGATTTGTTTCAAAATCGGACCTCAATTCGAGGTCCAATTTCCCAATTTATGAAAAAACCCTATATTCTAACAAAAACAAGAAATTCTACCATGAAAACCTTTGATTTCTATTGAAAAACATGTTTAATGATGTTAGGAATTGAAAGAATTAAGTAAAAAGTGACTTACAATTGTTTTGATGAAGAAGGAATCCGTGAAGAAACGCAAATGGGTGTTTTTGGTTTGTAAAAAGTGAAGAAATGAACTGAAAATCGTGTTTTACAGGTCTCTGTGTTCGCATTTGCGAACACGGGTTCGCAATTGCGAACCCCGACCAATTTCTGGAGTTTGAAAAATAAGTTAAGGCTGGGAAGTTCGCATTTACGAACTTTTGTTCGCATTTGCGAACACTGGCAGGAAAGGGGGATGTTCGCATTTGCGAACAGTGGTTCGCATTTGCGAACACAGGCAGTAAAGGGAATTGTTCGCATTTGCGAACTACTGTTCGCATTTGCGAACTACTGTTCGCATTTGCGAACAAGGCTGGATTTGGGAATGTTCGCATTTACGAACTATGGTTCGCATTTGCGAACATAGGCTTGACAAGGGGATGTTTGCATTTGCGAACAAGGCTGGGTCATGAGGGGCTTCGCATTTGCGATCAGGGTTCACATTTGCGAGCCCTGCCTTTATCTGCCCCCTTCGCAATTGCGAGAAATGCTTCGCAATTGCGAAGCCAACAGCTGGATGAAAAACCAGCAGTGCAAAAATTCAGAATTTAATCCAACGGCCTATCAAATCTTTACCCGAGCCCCCCGGGCTCCAAACCAAACATGTACACAATATCAAAAACACATTATGAACTTGTTCGTGCGATCACATCGCCAATATCACATCGTTTTCATCAAATCAAGCCTCAAATTCATGATTTTCATACTTTTGGTTTTTCAAAACTTTCAAACTTGGAACTCAAGGTCCAAAACATCTCAAACGACATCCGAATGTCACCAAACTTTACAGAAATCACATATATAATATTTAAGACTTGTACCGGGCGTCGGAACCAAAATACGAGCCCGATACCAAGGTCAATTAATTCATTTCCTTTAACAATTACATCAAAAATAATTTCATAGAAAAATTCATATCTTGGGCTCTAGGCCTCAGAATTCGACTCCGGACGCATGTCCAAGTCCCATATTTTCCTACGGACCTCTCGGGACCATCCAATCTCGGGTCCGGATCCGTTTACCAAAAATGTTGACTGAAGTCAACCATATAAATATGAATATCATATTTATCCAAGTTTCTCATAGAATTCATATTTTCTATCACAAAAACCTTTCCGGCTACATGCTCGGATCGTGCACGTAAATCGAGGCAACATAGAATGAGGTTTTCAAGGCCTCAGAAGCTCGAAATGATTAATAAAATAAGTGATGACCCTTTGGGTCGTCACATTCTCCACCTCTAAAACAACCGTTCGTCCTCGAACGGACAAAAGAAAGAAGTACCTGAGTCGGGGAACAAATGTGGGTAGCGGCTCCGCATATCAGACTCGGACTCCCAGGTCGATGCCTCAGGAGGCTGACCTTTCCACTGAACACGCACAGAAGGAAAACACATGTGTGGGATCGCCGGTCTAGAATGGCCACCGGCTCCTCCTCGTAAGATAGTTCATTGTCCAATTGGACAGTGCTGAAGTCTAATACATGTGTGGGATCTCTGTGGTACCTCTGAAGCATAGATACATGAAAAACTAGATGCACGACTGATAAGCTAGGTGGCAGTGCTAGTCTGTAAGCCACCTCTCCCACTCGGTCCAGAATCTCAAAGGGACCAATATACGTAGGACTCAACTTGACCTTCTTTCCCGAACCTCATCACGCCCTTCATAGGCGACACCCGAAGCAATACTCGCTCACCAACCATGAAATCTACATCTCGCACCTTGCGATCCGCATAAGTCTTCTGCCTGGACTGAGCTGAACGCAATCTCTCCCGAATAGTCTTGACCTTATCTAAGGCCTCCTGAACTAAGTCCGTACCCAACAACCGAGCCTCTCCCGGTTCAAACCATCCAACTGGTGATCGACATCGCCTACCATACAACGCCTCATACGGAGCCATCCGGATGCTAGATTGGTAACTGTTATTGTAGGCGAACTCTGCTAATGGTAGAAACTGGTCCCACGAGCCTCCGAAATCAATAACACAGGCTCGAAGCATGTCCTCTAGAATCCGAATAGTCCTCTCGGACTGGCCATCCGTCTGAGGATGAAATGCTGTACTCAACTGAACCTGGGTGCCTAACTCCTGCTGGACCGCTCTCCGGAACCGCGAGGTAAACTGCGTACCCCGATCAGAGATAATAGATACTGGCACTCCACGGAGACGAACAATCTCCCTAATGTAAACCTCCGCTAACCTCTCCGACGAGTAGGAGACAGATACTGGAATAAAGTGTGCTGACTTGGTCAGCCTATCAACAATGACCCAAATAGCATCAAATTTCCTCCGAGTCAAAGGAAGTCCAGTAACGAAGTCCATTGTGATCCGCTCCCATTTTCACTCGGGAATTTCAATTCTCCGAAATACACCACCAGGCATTTGGTGCTCCTATTTCACCTGCTGACAGTTTAGACATCGAGCGACATACGCAACGATGTCCTTCTTCATCCTGCGCCACCAATAGTGCTGCGATAAGTCCTGATACATCTTCGCGGCGCCTGGGTGAATAGAATACCGCGAACTGTGGGCCTCCGCTAAGATTAACTCTCGAATCCCTTCGACATTAGGCACACAAACTCGACCTTGCAATTTCAATACCCCATCATCATCTAGATTTACCTGTGTGGCACCTCCCCGCTGTACCGTATCTCTCAACTCACGCAAATGAGGATCATCAAATTGCCTCTCACGGATACGCTCTAATAAAGAAGAACGAGCGACCGTGCGGGCTAACACCCTGCTAGGCTCAGAAATGTCTAATCTCACGAACCGGTTGGCTAAGGCCTGGACATCTAGAGCTAATGGTCTCTGACTGACCGGAATGTATGCAAGACTACCCATGCCGGCATACTTTCTACTCAATGCATCGGCCACCACATTGGCCTTACCTGGGTGATATAAGATAGTAACATCATAGTCTTTTAGCAACTCTAACCATCTCCGCTATCGTAGATTCAACTCCTTTTGCTTGAAAAAGTACTGTAGGCTTTTGTGATCAGTGTACATCTCACATGTCACACCATATAGATAATGCCTCCAGATCTTTAAGGCATGAACCACTGCTGCTAACTCAAGATCATGAACTGGATAATTCTTCTCATGTATCTTTAATTGCCTCGAAGCATAAGCGATAACCTTACCATCCTGCATCAATACCGCTCCAAGCCCTGTACGAGATGTGTCACAATAAACTGTATAAGGCCCTGCACATGTTGGTAGTATCAACATTGGTGCGGTGGTTAAGGCTGTCTTGAGCTTCTGAAAGCTCGCCTCACACTCCTCTGACCACTGGAACTGGACACCCTTCTGGGTCAACCTGGTCATCGGGGCTGCAATAGAAGAAAATCCCTCTACAAATCGAGGGTAGTAACCTGCTAATCCCAAGAAACTTCAGATCTCAGTCACTGAAGCTGGTCGAGGCCAATTCTGGACTGCCTCAATCTTTTTTGGGTCTACCTGAATACCTTCCACCGATACAATGTGACCCAGAAATGCTACCGAACTCAGCCAGAACTCACATTTAGAAAATTTGGCATATAGTTGGTTATCTTTCAGAGTCTGAAGAACCACTCTGAGGTGCTGCTCGTGCTCTTCCTGGCTGCGGGAGTACACCAGGATGTCATCTATAAAGACTATCACGAACAGATCTAAGTAAGGCCTGAATACCCGATTCATCAACTCCATGAATGCTGCTGGGCATTGGTCAACCCGAAGGACATGACCAAGAACTCATAATGCCCATATCTAGAGCGAAAGGCTGTCTTAGGAATGTCAGCCGCCCTGATCTTCAGCTGATGGTAGCCTGACCTCAAGTCTATCTTAGAGAATACCCTCGCTCCCTGGAGCTGGTCAAACAAATCATCAATCCTCGGCAGTGGATACTTATTCTTTATTGTCAATTTGTTTAATTGTCGGTAATCAATACACATCCGCATCGAGCCATCTTTCTTCTTTACAAATAATACAGGTGCTCCCTAGGGGGAAACACTGGGCCTGATAAAGCCCTTCTCAAGAAGGTCTTGCAACTGATCTTTCAACTCTTTTAGCTCCGACGGGGCCATACGATAGGGTGGAATAGAGATGGGCTGAGTGCCCAGTGCCAGATCAATACAGAAATCAATATCCCCGTCGGGTGGCATGCCCGGCAGGTCTGAAGGAAAAACCTCCGGAAACTCCCGTGCAATAGGGACCGACTCAATGGAAGGAACCTCTGCGCTGGAATCACGAACATAAGCCAGATAAGCTAGACACCCATTCTCGACCATGCGTCGAGCCTTAATATAGAAAATAACAGTGCGAACGGAGTGGCTTGAGGTACCTTTCCACTCTAGTCGGGGTGATTCTTGCAAGGCTAAGGTCACAGTCTTAGCATGACAATCTAGAATAGCATGGTATGGGGACAACCAGTCCATCCCCAATATGACATCAAAATCCACCATATCCAAAAGCAACGGATCAACACGGGTCTCAAGACCCCCAAATATAACTATGCACGAACGATGCACCCGGTCGACTACAATAGAGTCACCCACTGGTGTAGCCACATAAACTGGAATATCCAGAGCATAGCCGGGCACGGCCAAATACGGTGCAAAGTAGGAAGACACATAGGAATATGTAGATCCAGGGTCAAATAATACTGAAGCACCTCTGCCACAAACCAGAATGGTACCTGTAATCACAGTATCTGATGCCTCTTCGTCTGGCCTAGCTGGTAAAGCATAGAATCAGGGATCGGCACCTCCCCTCTGAGCTATGTCTCTAGGACGGTCATCCACTGGCTGACCTCTACCTCTGGCCGGACGGTCTCCATCTCTACGGTCTCGACCTCCACCTCTACGATGTCTACCCCCACCCCTGGATGGCTGGGCATGTTGTGGGTCAGCTGGGGCCTGAATCATGGGGCGAGGACCCCGCTGCTGAGTGTTGCCCGCTGCTCGAGAGCAAAACCTGACAAGATGACCTGGGTCACCACAATCGTAGCAACTCTTAGACTGATAGGGCTGCTGGCCCTGACGACCTGAATGGCCTCCACGAACACTCTAAAGAGGCTGAGCATTAATAGGAGGCTGGTCTGAATAATACCACCGAAAACCACGATCGCCTGGTCCACCCTGTGAAGCCTGAAGGGCGAAATGAAAAGGCCCGGAAGACTCGCCTCTATCAAAGGATTCTCTGCCACCAGAAGGAAGAACCACTAAACCTGCCTGAATGACGAGGCCTCTTGTCTGAAGAATAACCGCCTCCCCGAGCAAGAGCCATCTCAACTCTGCGTGCTGCATTGGCTGCCTCCTGAAATGATATGTCACTCCCCACGCCCATAGCCATCTGGAGTCTAATTGGCTGATTAAGCCCATCTATAAACCTGCGGACCCTCTCCCGCTCTGTGGGAAGTATCACCACTGCATGACGAGCCAAATCGACAAATCTCGTCTCATATTGTGTGACCGTCATAGTGCCCTGATGGAGGCGCTCAAACTGCCTCCGAAGTACATCCCGCTGAGTAGGAGGGAGAAACTTCTCCAGAAATAACTCTGCAAACTGATACCATGATAAAGCCGGGGACCCTGCCGGTCGAGTCAAGCAATAATCTCTCCACCAAGTCTTGGTGGATCTTGAAAACCTGAATGTACAGAAGTCAACTCCATTGGTCTCCACTATCCCCATAGTCTTGAGAATCTCATGGCAACTGAATAAGAAGTCCTGAGGATCCTCTGATGTGGCACCGCCGAAGGTAGTGGTAAATAGCTTGGAGAACCGATCAAGTCTCCATAAAGAATCAGAAGTCATGGCCGCTCCATCACCGGCACGAGCCGTGGTACCTGACTGAGTGGCCACAGCTGGCTGAACCACTGGTGCCTGAGGCTGAGGAGCTACTGGCTCCGGAGTACGAGCAATAGGAGTCTGGGCCCCTCCTCCAGCCTGAGAAGTGGCTGGTGCAACTGATAATAAACCCGCTCTGGCAATGCTGTCCATAAATCCCGCTATTCTGACCAAAGCATCCCGGAGATCCGGGGTAAATAAAGCCTCTCCTGGGACCTGAGCTGGGCCCACTGGAGCTGCTGGAACCGGAACCTCCTCGTCAATCTCAATATAAGGCTCCACCTCTGGAGTAGCTGCCTGGGGCTGAGCTCTACCCCTACCACGGCCTCTGATACGGCCTCGGCCCCTCGCGGGAGCTGCCTGGGACTCGGGCTGCTGGTCAGCGGACGAAGAAGCGCGTGTCCTCACCATCTGCGAAAGGACAGAATAGAAATTCAATCAGTAATTGAGGAACAAGTCGCACGACAAGAAAGAACAAATGAGAGACTCTTTCCTAACTTAATAGACTTTGGAGGACAAGTACAAACGTCTCTGTACCTACCTCTCAAACTCTACTAAGCTTGTTCGTGAGTGGTGAGACCTATGTAACCTAGAGCTCTGATACCAACTTGTCACTACCCGGATTTTCCCCCAACATCGGGATCGTGATGGCGCCTACTCGTGATAGCTAGGCAAGCCACTGTATTCATACTATCCTGTTTTTTTAACACGATTTCATAATTTATTTATCAACTAACCACAACTTTAATAAAATAAATTCGGAATACTTTATCGAAATAGAAATAACTAATTACAAGGTGAAAATCATACTGAAATCCTCTACCCAAGACGTGGAGTCACCAACTCACGAACTACTACCGAATACTACACATAAAAGTTTGAAAGAAATATAACATAATTCTGTTTGTCTCGGAACAAAGAGACTACAGCTAGTAACATAAATAAAGAGAGAGACGCCGGGCCTGCGGACGTCCGCAAGCTACCTCGGTCTCAAATGTGATCAACTCCCACGCAATCGATTTACTGCTGCTGCTCCTGATCGTAACCTGGACCTGTGCAAAAATGCACAGAAGTGTAGTATCATTAAACCGACCCCATGTGCTGGTAAGTGCCTGGCCTATCCCGGCGAAGTAGTGACAAGCCTAGGACCAGACACCCACATAAACCTGTGCAGTTCAATATATATGTATACCACCGAATAACAAGAAATAACCAAGTAATAACACAATAAGGAATATCTCAAAGAACTCAACAATTAACAATAGTTAATAAGTTCACAAGGAAAACAAAGTATAATGGAAACACATGTAATATCAAGTTAAGGAATTGCAAATAGTTGCACGACATCACCCTTCATGCTTTTACTCTCATCCTCACCAAATAAGCAAATAAAGTACACGGCATCACCCTTCGTGCTTTTACTCTCATCCTCACATCCATAGTACGGCATGATCCTTCATACATGGTTCAATAACAGGGCACAACATGATCCTTCGTGCATAATCAATAAAACATGGCACGACATTAACCTTCGTGCATAAATAATAAATCAAGGCATGGCATCACCCTTCGTGCATTATCACTCTTCCTCACCCAAATAACAATCACAGTTAAGGGCAAAGAATAATACAGTAATTCATAAACCGTCCCAACAAGGGCAATCAATAATCATCTTCACAACAAGTCCCGACAAGGGAGAATAATAACAATTTTACAACCTGGCAAAGGTTCAACAATTCATCTGCAAATATGTCTCACAATAAGCATTATCAACGAGTCACGGTCATACTAGACGCCAGTGTATCGATGCTCGTCACTACAGCCCATACACCGCACTCGATCACATAACACATAACACATAGAACATAATCCTATTCCCTCAAGCTAGGATAGAACAAACACTTACCTTGAATGTTTATGAACAATTCAATCCGTGGAAATGTCTTTTTCTTTTTAATTTGGCTCCAATCCAATCGTATCTATACACAATTGATTTAATATCATCAATACTACTCAACAAACTAATTCCTAAGACCAATTACAACTTTTACAACATTCTGCTGCCCGGAATAGTGAATTTCGACCCCGGGCCCACATGGTCAAAACTCGGGGTTCGGACCAAAATTCGGTTACCCATCCCCCCACGAGTTCATGTATATGATTTGTTTCAAAATCGGACCTCAATTCGAGGTCCAATTTCCCAATTTATGAAAAACCCTATATTCTAACAAAAACAAGAAATTCTACCATGAAAACCTTTGATTTCTATTGAAAAACATGTTTAATGATGTTAGGAATTGAAAAAATTAAGTAAAAAGTGACTTACAATTGTTTTGAAGAAGAAGGAATCCGTGAAGAATCGCAAATGGGTGTTTTTGGTTTGTAAAAAGTGAAGAAATGAACTAAAAATCGTGTTTTACAGGTCTCTGTGTTCGCATTTGCGAACATGGGTTCGCAATTGCGAACCCCGACCAATTTCTGGAGTTTGAAAAATAAGCTAAGGCTGGGAAGTTCGCATTTGCGAACACTGGCAGGAAAGGGGAGTGTTCGCATTTGCGAACACAGGCAGTAAAGGGAATTGTTCGCATTTGCGAACTATTGTTCGCATTTGCGAACAAGGCTGGATTTGGGAATGTTCGCATTTGCGAACTATGGTTCGCATTTGCGAACATAGGCGGGACAAGGGGATGTTCGCATTTGCGAACAATTGTTCGCATTTGCGAACAAGGCTGGGCATGAGGGACTTCGCATTTGCGATCAGGGTTCGCATTTGCGAGCCCTGCCTTGATCTGCCCCCTTCGCAATTGCGAGAAATGCTTCGCAATTGCGAAGCCAACAGCTGGGTGAAAAACCAGCAGTGCAAAAATTCAGAATTTAATCCAACGGCCTATCAAATCTTTACCCGAGCCCCCCGGGCTCCAAACCAAACATGTACACAACATCAAAAACACATTATGAACTTGTTCGCCAATATCACATCGTTTTCATCAAATCAAGCCTCAAATTCATGATTTTCATAATTTTGGTTTTTCAAAACTTTTAAACTTGGAACTCAAGGTCCAAAACATCTCAAACGACATCCGAATATCACCAAACTTTACAGAAATCACATATATAATATTTAAGACTTGTACCGGGCGTCGGAACCAAAATACGAGCCCGATACCAAGGTCAATTAATTCATTTCCTTTAACAATTACATCAAAAACAATTTCATAGAAAAATTCATAACTTGGGATCTAGGCCTTAGAATTCGACTCCGGACGCATGTCCAAGTCCAATATTTTCCTACGGACCTTTCGGGCCATCCAATCTCGGGTCCGGATCCGTTTACCAAAAATGTTGACCGAAGTCAACCATATAAATATTAATATCATATTTATCCAAATTTCTCATAGAATTCATATTTTCTATCACAAAAATCTTTTCGGCTACATGCTCGGATCGTGCACGTAAATCGAGGCAACATAGAATGAGGTTTTCAAGGCCTCAGAAGCTCGAAATGATTAATAAAATAAGTGATGACCCTTTGGGTCGTCACAATATGCATGGTGACGAGTATCTATACACCAGAGTCCAGCATGACCGTGGGTCTTTGTTGTACTTGTTTTGACATAAGTTGGAACTCTTCAAAGTTAAATAATAATTTCTATGTAATGTGAAGAGTTTGAAGATAAATCATGAAATATTAATACTTTGGAGCGTTCGCTCGAATGATGATTACTATTGAGTAGGAAATGGAAGTATTGAAAAGAGTTGTGATTGATCCCCTGTAGGGATGATTTGAATATATTGAATATTTCCCTTGCTGGGACTTAGTTGTTAATTGTGTTGTTCCCTTGCCAGGATATTTCTTATCATACTTTATTTTCTCTCGCCCATTGATTGTGATTGTTGTTTGGGTGAGGAAGAGTGATGTTACACGAAGGGTCATTCCGTACCATTGTTGATTATATTTGCACGAAGGGTCATTCCGTGTCTTTTTTATTATACTTGCATGAAGGGTCATTTCGTGCTATGTTTTGACTATTTATGCACGAAGGTACATTCCGTACTTTGATTTGATTATATTTGCACAAAAGATCATTCTGTGCCATGAAATGAAAGTTATGTTGGAGAAAGCACGAAGGGTGATGTCGTGCACTTTACTTGATTTATTTGGGTGAGGATGAGAGTAAAAGCACGAAGGTTGATGCCGTGCAACTATTAAATTTCTTATTCTTTGGTAGTTATTATTGTGCACTAATTTCTTAATTATGTTGATGACTTTGGATATTTGAATTGCTCTCCCCCATGGCATGTTTCTCTCCCTTTTAACTGTTTAGTTTCGGTACTTCTGTTCGTGCTATTGTGTGTGTATATATATATATAGAGAACTGTACAGGTAAATTTAGTAGCCCTATCTAGCCTCGTCACTACTTCACCGGGGTTAGGTCAGATACTTACCAACACATGGGGTCGGTTGTGCTGATGCTACACTCTGTGCATTTTTTTTTTCGTGCACAGACCCCGGAGCAGCTTTTGGACAACAACAATAGTAGGATTTTTATCCGGGATCTATCATCAGTCTAGGGATTCTCGTGGTAGCCTAGCTGACGTTCGCAGGCCGAAGTCTCTTTCCATTATTTTCATTTATTTTCATTGAACCGAGACAAATATATGTATTTCCTTTCATTCAGACTTGGTTGTAGTATTCTATAGTAGTCCGTGAGCTAGTGACACCAGATTTTGGGTAGTAATATGTTTCAAACTTCCGCATGTTTATATCGTTTTGTTAAACTTAAAGTCTTCTGCAAATATTCAATTGTTAATAGTATATTATATTGTTGAGATTAGTTTGAAAAAATATTAAATGTTTGGCTGGCCTAGATCCGTTAGTAGGCACCATCATGACGACCGATGGTGGAAAAAATCCGGGTCGTGACAAATTCAATTATGAATAATACAAAAAGTATGACATATATCATAATATGCAAGTTACATGCATCATCAAAAGTACATATTCAATGCGAAATCCTATATGTATCTCTTAAGGAGTAATGAATCTAGAAAGAATTTGGATATTATAATTTGATATTTTTTAAAACACTCCTTTTATTTAATATGCTTTCTATTTGAAAAGGAATTTATATAAAATAATTATTCAAAATTTAAATATGAACCTCTAGCATCACTTATTTTTAAGTTTCAACGGGTTGTTAAAGTGATACATAATTCACAAAACTATATCATGATAACTAATTATTTGTAAATAGTTACTAGCTAATAATGAGATATTAAATTAGTAAGTATTGTCTTTTATAAACATGAAAAATAATATTTAGAAAATAATTATAAAACATTATGGACTAATATAATAAAGACATAACAAATGTTAATAAATAAATACTTTCAAATGAAAGCTTTATTAAAATTTACAATCATAGCAATCTTAGTGGATAACGTGCAATAAATTTTATTTTAATTATGACATAAAATACTCTCAACTTAATGATTTATGATTAAGAAAAAGGTAATTTTGAATAGTTAATATTTATTAAGAACGTTAGTTACACACAATTGCATAATGTTTTATTAGGCGAACCCAATACAAAAGGCATTGGGCATATTTGGAGCGTAAGCCCCGACGATCGAGGCGTAAGTCTCACGAATCTAAACCTCACACATAAACTCATGAACGTTTTACGAGTGCCTCGCCCTAGAGCGAGTCCCAGGCAAGTCTCAATTCTATCTTTATTTAAAACAAAGACACAAGAGGTTTGAGACTCAATTTTCACTGTTCTCATGTTTAATAAAAATAATTATTAAAAAAATGCAATTCTACATATATTGTGTCTATTTGTGAATTGTGGGGCAACCAAGTTGGAAAAGCAGTGCAAAGATAAACTCACGAAGGCCGAAAGTTATTGGTCTTTATCCCTTGGGAAGGCCACCAGAACTGAGTATCAGCAGATGACTGGTCGCTTTCAGCCTAAATTTTGAAGAGAGAGTAATGTAATACACAATTTCAAGGGGTAGAGCTAGAGTTACGCCTTCGGCAGACCTAAGTAATTTTTGTCAAAACTTTATATTTGTATTAAGAAATTAATTTAATATGTAATCATTCTGATTCACGATAAGTTTCCAATTTATTTTTAGCACATTCATTAATAAAATACCAAATTCTATACAAAAATATCTACTATGACTAAACTACCCTTAATTAAATATTTAATGTGAGGAGTGAGAAAACTTTTTAAGAATATGTACATAGAGAATTATTTTGTAAAAATAAATCAAATTCTTTTTTTTAGAACCGGTATTGTTACCTATATGCCTTGGCTATATAATAACTCATCTGCGCCTCACACTGCCTTGTGATAACAACTTTATGGTGTAGCTGTCAGCAACGTCTCACGAGGGCATATAATCTCATAGCCGTGTGGATAACATATGACCAAGGCATCACTAACCGGGCTAAACCTTACCTTACTAATCCTATTGACTGGACACTTATTTGGAACCAAAATAAAAAAGTGAATTGGACACTTATTGTGAACCGGATGGAGTATAAATAGTTTATCCAAAATTCAATAAACTACTTTTCTTGATTTCAGAACTCAGTGTTGTGACCAAAAACACTCACGCAAGTGCATATGATCGTCAAGTAATAAAGTGGTGAGTAGAGTATCGTTCCCATGAAGACTGATGATTAACTGTTGACTGGTTTAAACTCAATTAACTTATCTATCCAAGAGGTTTTCCACAAAATAGGGGTATCACTAATTTACTACCTAAACTATCAAGCAATAATGTAACTAGAACAATTAACCAAACAACAAGCAATTTTCGAGTAACAAACAGTATGAGAAGATATTCCAGGGTCACAGGCTAGCTAACAATCATGTTGTGTTCTTGGATTAAAACGAAATTGATTTATCTAGATTGTTGATTGACAAGGTTGATATTAGTCATAAGAATCTGTCAAGTTCTTACTCGCCTATTCAAGTTAACTCAATGCCTACATATCTATGGAATTAAGATTAACAAGAATGCATTTACAATTCATGTATTTCACCCAAGTAAGGCAATTGGGTATATGTCTATCCCAATTGCGAATCCATTCCTCGATGCCCAAGTTCAAGAACTTTCTCTATTTAATTCTATTTCAATCTAAATTTCTCACTTTCGAGTTCAACCCAAGATTCGTAGATAGTATTTCACTGTTAGCTACTCAGCAAAATAATTAACATCATATTTAAATAAATAACCCAATATGATAAACCAACTTTGTCGAATTAAACTTCAAATAACAACATTCATATTTCACCCATGACCCTAGAACAATGGGTTTTGGCCACCCATACTAGTTCTCAACATAATGGGGTTCAATTTCATCACAAATAGCAACAACAAAAGGAAGAAAAGAAGAACTTGATGGTCAAATATCCTCCTTGCCTCTTGCCTATATATATGAAGTAACCCAATGATAATAGTGATGTTTGATTTTGTATTTTGGCATACTAACTAATGCAAGTGACGAAGGGCAGGTGAAAAGCCCAATGACCGAGAGCAATACAAGTGAAAAAAGTACAAAAAAATGAATGCCAGACGCGCGAGTTCGCGCAATTGGGCAACCATTCTGCCTGGAATGCGCGAAGGACGCGCGATTTCGCGCACCTTACTGCTTGGAACACGCGAGTTCACGCGCGCCCGTCAAAATTATGGCGTTTTTATATGTTATTTTATTTTTTATTTTATTTGTTTAACCTTTAGACTAAAATTAACCCACCCCTTCTCATTACCCACGCCCCCCCCCCCCCCCCCCAATCTCCTTCTCCAATTCACAGAAAGCAAAATCAAAACAAAAACCCCTCATCTCCCTCATTCCTCCTTCAATGAATAAACCTTCCTCCAAACGACCCCACCCCTTCAAGTTCACTAGCATCTTCCATTCTCCTTGACCACAGGTATGAACCCTAGCTTCTTTCTTCTTTTTTTCTTTCCTTATTTCTCAGATTTGTTTGTTGTAGTCTTATGCTATATTGTAGTTGTTGTACTTAAATGTTGTGTAGAAATTAGTGTAATGTGTTGTGGGGTTGGTTTGTGGTAAGTGTGGGGTGGATGATACTTCGTTGGTGCTATTGTATGAGATTTTATGGGGGGATTCTTGTTCTAAACAACTTCAAAGATGTTGTGAGGGACTTATGCCCACAAGGTGTTTGTTGAAAGGTCCCAATGAGCATGATTATGTAGTTGTGACCAATTTTGCGTGTGAAGTCTGAGTAACCAGATTAAGTAATAATATTTTTTGTTGGGGGTTGAAGTGTTCCCTTTTTGCAGGTATCATGGCACCACCGCGAAAGTGTCAAGCCACTGGTCCATCATCAAGCCGCCAAGCTGGCACATCTAGGACATAAGTGAAGCCCCTACACATCTCCATGACAGAAACAAATTTGTTTTAGCTGAGGCTCAGACCTGCTTTGTGGATAAAGCCGCTAAAAAGCCAATTCTGAAGAGGGGCATTAACATCTGTTCTGTCAAGGAGCGCTGCCCTCACATGTATTCAGAGTTGATAGCACAGGGTTTGCAGACCTTCATTGATGAGCCAGAGGATGCTAATGTAATGGTTGTGAGAGAATTCTATACTAATCTGCCAGAGCAAATAGATAATGTGGTCACGGTGCACCGCAAGGTGGTAGATGCCTTTATTGAGGTGATACGCACAGCATATCAGTTGCCCGATCCTCTACATGATAATACGAACTTTTATGAGTATGGAGAACATCCAACAGAATCCAAGTGGAGCACTTCTTTGATGAAATTTGCACACCCAGAAAAAAAGGTAGAGTGTCTGGAACACGGTGAGAAGTTTCACTCATCCATCTTAACTCTAGAGGCAAAGAGCTGGTTATATGTGATTAAGAATCACCTTATTCCCTCCAAAAATACTACGAAGGTGAATGGACCACGAGCTGCATTGATTTGGGGTTTCGTCAAGGGTCTTCCTTTGATATGGCCAAGGTGATCCATGGCGAAATGTTTATCTGGAGCTCTCAACTCAGGTATGGGTTCTTTTCTCCCTCTTTAGTGACTAATTTTACAAGCAAGTGCAGGTGCCAAAAAATCTTCATGTAGATGGGATGGTAAGAGAAAGTCATAAGATTCGATTGGAAAAGAGCACTACGGTGCCAAACCCAGAAGCAGCAGCAGGTGGAACAGCTGAGAGTGAATCTGAAGCATCGGATGACGAGGAGGCTGAACAAATGAACGTGGAGGGTGAAACGTAGGCCCATGCACCCAGCACAATAGTTGTAGCATCATCAGGAGCAGCGTCCTCTTCAGGAACTGCCAAGGTGTTTTGGTTCACAGCATTGGAGCATGAGGTAGTTGGGCTACGCTTCTCAGTGTCTGATTTAGGCATCCGTGTGGACACAATGGCTGATCGACAAGCCAAGCCGGAGAAGAAGTTCATGGGTTGGCTGCGAGCACTAGGGCTTGCGTGCAATGTAAACCCAGACGCCGTCTCTGACCAGGAGTGAGACGTCAAGGAAGTTCCCTTACTTCACTGTTATTTCAATTTTTAAGCCATGAAGACATGTCTTTATCTTTAAGTGTGGGGTGGGGGTACTTCATTGTATGCTTTTAGATGTATCATTTGAAAGTTGTTTTGTTTGATTTTGCTAGTTTAGCATTTAGTAGTAATCATTAGTTAAAATAGATAAATGGCTTATCCTGACGACGTATCCCTTTTGACGGCATTCCTTAGGGACTAAGTAAAAAAAAATGAAAAAATTGTAGGATCTTCCTGATGACGGATCTTTTAGATGCTTTTCTTGACGGAAGTTAGTCTAGGAAAAACACCAAAAATATTTTTATTTTTTTTAGGTAGTGTACCAACTCCCCGCTTGGTTTTTCTTTATACCACGTTTCTTTTCCAAGGGTTTAACTTGAATCGGGTGTATGTAGTTTTTATTTATACTTTTTATTTTTAAATTAGGTTAATGGGCCACGAGCTAGAAAATTCAAAGGAGAACCTATTGTCGACACCCTTTTTTTCCTCACAGAATCGGGTTCACAATATCCGGGAAGATAACTCTATTCCCGTTTAGGAGTTGGGTTTTTTGGATTTTGGAGAGTCGCCACCTAATGTTTATAGTTTATTAGGACACTTTTAGAAGATTTAAAAATAAAGACCAGAGTTTTGGGTAAGGGATTGAAATTATCTCGACGGGAAGGTGTTAGACACCCCTCAAGATCCACTAGTGTGGTTTCCGGCCATGCTACAATTGTAACTTTGAATGCATACATGAATAAACAAATAAGTATTGCAAATAAGAAGCATAAAAAGGGTTAAAGAAAATAAGTGCTGAAATTTAGGAAAGAAACTGATTTGTTATAAATGATATACGCAAGTAAAGGGTCAAGGAAATGGTGCAAGCAACTCAAAAGTCGTGTAAGAAACAGAAGTAGAAAGTGCAACAACTTTTAAAATTCTAAAAATTGTTAAACTAATAAAGAGGGAGGAATTATATATTACATGGATCATTCACATAACACTAGTACCCAATTGTACGCATAGTGTTATCGTGTAATCATCATCTCCATGTCTACCCTTTCCACCCCATTAAGGTGTTAAAGCGCTAAATGGTATCATTTACTTATTGCATGTTATTACCCATCCCGATTCTATCAGTCCTGGAGGCAAATGGACTACTAATCCTAAAGGGAAAGGGGTTCGAGGCTTTTAGAAGTTTCAAAGGATAAAATGCTAAGGCGTCAATCAAAACAAATAGTTGCAAATAGAAGGGGAAAAACAATAAAGCAAGGCTAAAATATGCCTTTGTAGACCATCAAAAATCACATATTTTAGAATGTCTTTCACTTACTGATTTTGGTCTTATGTAAATAAAGCGACAAACGGACTGGTTCAGTGTATATTTTTAGGCGAAAAGTCTACATTTGGCATACTCGAATGCAGTTGTTTGAAAACTGATATGATTGACTTAAGCGTTAATTAGAACTAGGTGTGACAGATACTAACTTTAGAAATAGATTCCCAAACATAATATGGGTTACTGATTTTTAACGGGAAATTACAAGCTACAACTAGTATTATCTCTATTTAGGTTCAAAACTTCCAATAGGCATGCGTTCTATGTGAATAACCCTTTTGGACATTGATAACATCCTAGGAACATGGCTTCTACATGTAGTTTTATTATTATTCACCTACGAATAGTTTTCCTAATGTCGTTTGCAGAATGCAGCAGTTTGGTAGACCATGTTTTATATGAAATTGCGAAATAATTAGGAATTGACCTATAGGCAGGATATCTACGCGTGTTTGCGGGAATTAAGGATTAAACCTATGAGAATGGTTTCTAAAAGTGAGTTTTGCAGAAATTAAAGTTAAAACCTATTGGCATGATTTCAAGGTGGATATGCAGAGATGAGAACTAAAACCTATAGGCATGATTTCTAGGTGCGATATGCAGATATGGAAGTTGAAACCTATAGGCATGACTTCTACCCTTAGTGCAGAAAATAAATCCCATTCCCTTTCTTTACTAAGTTCCCCAAAGTTTTATACAAATTATTACAACCCAAACGAAACAACTGAAATAATAAAAATATATCAGTAATCCTCAGCTACATACGAGAAGCCTAATCCAGACTTAAGTCCTAATAATATTAGATTGAACCACTTTCGAGATCCAGATTTCCAAGCCTTCTCTTATCTAAGGTGTTTCATAGATCCAAGGGATTTTAGGAACCCCATGCAGTGCATACACCCAAGATATTCATAGAAATTGAGTTGTGCAGTGTGGAAGGGCTAGCTCTTAAGTGTCAAAGTTCAGAGGGAGCTCCAGGGTCCCAAAGAAAGGCTCACACAAGAGGGACATAAATTAAATTCTAGGAGTTGAGTGTAAATGTAATAGAAAGGGGTAGGAGGACTACCCAGGCAGGTTGGTGGTCATGCCCAGCCATGATGAGACTGGCACACCTCTGACTAACCTATGATCAAGCATTTAGGGAGTACAGGCCTATTGGAGGTCAAGCCATGGCCTGAATAATAATCAGGAGTACTGCCAGGCCAATGCTGTTACTCAGCATACACACAATAGGGAATGAGGATGGGAAATTAACAAGCTTAGGACCCCAAAGGATCCAGTTCATAATCATGGATAATGATTTTAGGCATTGTCATGTTTTTGAACCCTAACTTAAAGCATACAAATGGGATATGAAGGTTTGGGACTCATAAAATATCAAATACATAACAAACAACTAATAGGACGCACATGTAAATTAAACATTGAATGACAAGGGAAAGGGGAAACTTATTACAGCATGTTAGAAACAAATATCAACTAAAAGAGTTGGACAGAAGTAGGCAGAAGTAAAACACATTGTTGTTGAGACATGTAAATTAATTGGGACATACCAGTAGAGAAGCAAAAAGGTGCAGAAGAAAGTAGAGTAAACATAGTCCACAGCAGCACAAGTATTAGAAAGAGAGAGAGTTTTTAAGTGAGAGTGATTTTTGAACTCAGATTTATTTTTATGTTCGTATGCGTTCAAAGAGAAGGGAATAGAGTATTTATAGTGTTGAAAACGTGTAAAGAAATAAGGTAACAAGTACAAGTCTAATTCAAATATGGAATGGGTACAAATTAGAATCAAATTTGTATAAGATTCCCCTTCAATCAGGGGATTTTTATTCAAACGGATACTAATAGGTTTTAATAAAGAAAGGGAGAATAAACCTTGTAAATAGAATGGATGTTTCCATAAAAGAAGAAGTAAGGTAATACAATGGGAAATTAAGTCTATGTACAGGGTGTAAAATTATTTTTGGAAAGATTCAGGGAGGCCAATCAAAGGAAAAGAATCAAATGCCCCTTAACGGGAGAGTAAAAATAGAATTCCACTAAGGAAGAGTTTTGAAAATTAATCACAAGTTACAGAAGGAGCTCTGTATATATATACATGAATGCACAAGTAATATGCACTTGAAACCAAGTTATGACAAAATAATAGCATATAGTAGTAACTAAAAGGCGGATATTTGAAATATGATAGTCAAGTTTCAGTGTTTAACAATAGAGGAAAAGATCAGAAACATGGAAATAACTCAGAATCAAAAATAGTCAAGAGAGTGGAAACACACTGCAATTTCAAAGAACGAGTTGCACAAACAAAAAGAGATTGAATAGTCCCCAAAGAAATTAGGGTTTTCGAAAATCAAATGAGTTTAGAGGAAATGAGCAGTCAAACAAATAAACAGGTTTAGAATTTCGGATAAACCCCAAAATTAGGGTTGTCACTCATGCTAAATTAGATGAATAATACACAGAAACTCAAACAAGATAAAAAAATTAGAGTTTTTAACATGCTAACTCAGATAAAAATAAAGTGAATCAAACAACTATAAACAAACATACCAGGAAACTCAAGCAAAATCCCCAAGAAAATTAGGGTTTTCAACATGCGAATTCAGATTGAAGATAATACAATCAAATACAGTAAAAACATGTCGAGATTTAGAGAAAGATGCTTGAGATAAAATAAAATGGAACCCTAGTTGAGGAAATAAGAGTTTCTGAAGGCAAACATTAAAGAATGTGCAAGAAAACACGTAGAAGGTTCACACACACATAGATCCAGAACCGATCTAAAATAATTCAAAGGCACCTTAGAGATTAGGGTTTCGTAATAAACCCAAGAGGCGAGATAGGTTTTGGAAACCATTATGAAGATCTGACCCATCATCACGTGAGTTACCGTCCCGTTTCACCCTTATTGTGATGGTTCATGTTTTTATATCGATATTTGAGTTGATCGGGTGTAATTGAATTGATTTTAGTTGAAAATAAGGCACATAGCCTTGTATAAGGAAGCTTGTTTTAGAAAAGTCAACCAAAAGTTGACTATGTGGTTAGAAGGCTCGGATGTGAATTTCGGTGATTCGAATAGCTTCGGGGGATGATTTATGACTCAGAAGAGCGATCAAAATTTAATTGGGAGGTCTGGTGTATAAATATTCTTGAATTGGCGAAGTTGAAATTTTGGCAGAATCAAGTTGATGGGAGAGATTTTATTCTGGGAGTCAGAATGGAATTACGACAGTTGCATTAGCTTCGTTATGTGATTTGGACATGTCTGCAAATGTTCAGGTCATTCGGACATTGTTTGGTCAAGTTTTTGATTGATTGTTGGTTTTGGTAGTTATAGTTGAAAATTTGGCTTGAATCCGCTTTGATTTGGTGATTTTTGTGTTTAAGGATGTGTTTTTATGATTGGAACAAGTTCGTATGATATTTCAGGGTATGTTGGTGTCTTTGGTTGAGGTCCCAGGGGCCTCGGGATGAATTCGGGTGGTCAAACAGACCATTTTTTATTATGAACTATATCAGATTTGCTGTCATGCAATTGTAGGTAATTAACCCATCACGTTCGTGTGGGTGATGAACGCGAGCGCGTAGAGTAACTTGAGGGTCCAGAGATTTTGTGCATCGTGTTTGCGGCAAGAGCTTCGCGATCGCGATGGGTAAGCTGATCAGTCAATGCGATCGTGTAAGTGGAAAAGCCAGGGCATCGCATTCGCGTTGTGTTAATTTTGGTCAGAAGAAATTTGTTCATCGTGAACGCGGGGGTGTTGACCGCGTTCGCGTAGGGTTAAACCTAGCGGATCAGAAGGGTTTTTTAAAAGAATTTTAGTCGCGAACCCTTAATATTTTCCTCCATTTTTGCTCATCTAGAGAGGTAATTGATAGAATTTGAAGGGGATTTAATCAGTAAATCACTGGAGGTAAGTCTCATGATCTTAATACATCATTTTATCGAAGAATCTTCCATCAATTCTCTGAATTTGGGTTTAAATTGAGGAAGTTAGGGATTGGAATTTTGTTATGTAAAATCGTGATTTGGTGGCTCATTTGAACTCCGATTTTATAAATTTTATATGTACGGACTCATGGCGAGATGACGATTCCAAAAATGTGAGTTTCATAATTTTTCGAGAAGTGGGCCCAGGCTCAAGTTTTGCTAGTTTCGAGATTTTTCATAGATTTTGATTGTCTTTGATTGGGTGTTGTTTCATTAGCCTATTTTGATATATTTGTACTAATTTTGGCTAGTTTCGACGCGTGTGGAGGCCAGTTTGAGGAGAAAATGCATCGCAGGCCATATGTTTTGCCAGATCGAGGTGGGTAATACTTGTAAATGATGTCCTGAGGGTTTGTAAACCCCGGACTTGCACATCATAGTGCTGTATAAATGTGACTTACACACCGGATAACGGGTGTGGGGTAGAGCACCATTGGGGATTGTGATTTGATCTGTCTCGCTTAATAAATAATACTACCTAATTACTTGAAGTTGAATTGACACCCTAATAAAGATATTAATTACCATGAACTGGACTGATTATCATGTTTTAGGCTTCGTGCCGAATATTTGAATCCTTCAGGGATTGGTATCACTGTTTTGGCAATACTGTGCATATTTTCATCTCAAACCATGGTTTTGAAATGGTATTTTTGCTACTCAGCATTTTTATAAGATTTGAAAACTTAAATGATGCTTTTATGACATTTTAGCTGTGAGTTGTTATGATATTATTGCCCAAGGGGCTTATATGCATTCATAACTATGCATGGATCAGGCTGCAAGCCGTAGCAGGAGTGATATTGATATTTCGCTTGGGCTGTAGGAGCCACTGTAGAGTCTGAACCCCGATAGTGAGCGCAAGCACCTTTGCATGGATCGGGTTGTACGCAACAACGTCATGTGCATTGCATTGCATACATGCATTGGCTTTACTTGTATTACGTGGCATGATATTTATGACTCATACATTACTGGCATAAATGTTTTATCTGCCTTATTTGACTAGATATCCTGATGGAAATTGTTAAGGAGTGCTGAGCCCAAGGAGATGATTTGAGTCAAAACTTGCACTGTTTGAGGTTGTACCCATGTATTGAATTGTTAATGATGAAAGGAAAAAATGTTAAAAAGAGATTTGAAAAATCTACTTAAATATGTTAAAATGGAATATCATGAAAGTGAACCGCAGTTTAAAAGATAATTTTGTATTTTATAGCATGAGATATTGCTTTGTATGGTTTTCTTTTCCTCATCATTATTTACTTTTATTATCGCTGAGTTGGAAGTACTCACTCGACTTCCTGCACCATGTGTGCAGCTTCAGGTACTTGGAAGATTAGCTGGGTTTGGGGCTGGTCTAGAGCTCCATTTGGGATCCTCGAGGTAGCTGCCTAGCGTCCGCATGATCGACACTACCTATTTTACTCTATTATTTTGATTATTTTGCGTACTCTCAGACTTGTAGAGTTACTTATAATATTGTATTGACATTTTGATAGAGGCTCTTGGATCGTGACCCCAGATCTTTGGGAAGTTACGTGATTTTCATGAAATTTCGGGATATTGTTATAGTTATCAGCTTATTTTGATTTTCTTCACTATTAGTAACTTAAAATAAATGATTTTGAGCTTTAATCTCAGGTTGAGAGTGTATTTTGTCGGGCTTGCCTAGCCGTTGGGTTGGACATCATCACGACCAGGATTGGGGTGGTGACAACTATCTATTTGAGCAGAGAAGTCGAAGATCGAACTCCAATAGCCATGACTGACCGGAAAAAGGTTGAATACGATCGGAGAACAGTCATCGAACAAAGGCTTGGTCGGAACCTTTCAAGATCTGGTCGCTAGACCTTTAGAAGTGAGCACAAAGAAGCCATGAGAAGGTAGTTTAGGCCTCTGATGAGCCATAGATTAGGGCTCCGATAAGAGGCAGCTGCTAGGGTTTGAGGTGGTGTTGAGAGAGAGTTAATAGTGGAGAGGATTCAGAGGCAACAGTTGAGAGAAAATGAATTAGGGTTGGGAGTTTGGTAAATTAAAAAAGGAAAGGGTGTGTTTGGGTCGTTGATCTTCTAGATCAATGATTGTGATTAAATGGGGGATCTGGTGGGGTATTAAAATGGGTTATGGGTTGGGATAGTTTTAAAAATGGGCCGGTTGAAATTGGATTCAAATTGGGGCTGCAATATGGATATGATTGAAATGTAAATGGGCTATAAGTTAAATAGCCAATTTTTCCTTTTTTTTTAAATTTTATAAAATAGTAATGCTAAGTTTAAAAACAAATTAAATGTGCTAGGTAAATAAGTATTATACAATAATTGAAAAATGTTGGGATTAATTTTATAAAAGTAAATGTCATGAATTACAAGATAGGTTGTAATTGCAATTGTGTGCAATTTAGCTTTATAAATACGAAACAAATTTGTAAAATATGTGAAAATTATCTTAATTATAACTTGGTGTAAATGTGAGAATAGAATGAATTATTCACCAAAATAATAATTTTGGGAATAATTATTGGATTTTATTATGTGAAAATAGGCTATAAATTGGTTTTAAAATCATCACAAAAATATCAAAACTCTTGGATGTGCTTATATATGCACCAATATGCTATTTGAAAAATATTTAGGTATAAGAAATAGTTAGGAAAAAATTGGGTATCAATACCGATTGCGGTAACACACCTGAACACAATAGACCCTAGAGTGTAACACTTATTCTTGTTTGTTGAATCTCACTAAAGTGCCTTAATTTGTATTGTTTGTTACTGAATTGAATGCTTGTAATGGCGTATCTTGATGATCTGATCTAAAACGAGTCATGTGGCATGTGTGATGAGGTTTTGTATAGTCCATATTGTGTACTTATGTCTAGAACTTGACCAATATGTGAGTTGAAGCGAAATTTTAGGTAATGCTCGGTTTGAAAGATGAGTTTTGGCTCTTTTTGATCTTATTGAGCTTAATTACTTATCAAAAATAAAATTCATCCCTAGTTAACCCTTTTGAGCCTTTGGACTATTCTTTGGCACCCACAATATAAGCCTATATCCCATTTGTTCTTTTTGATATCTTTGATCCTTTTTCCTCTTAAGCACTTAATTGTGAGATGAGCACTAAAAGAAGTAATAAGGGACTAGCGTGGGGTGACTTTTGAGTGGAACCAATGAAAGAAAGATGGGTGCACTTATATTTGGAAAATAATACACCACTAGTGGAAATTGAAAAAAAAAAATAGAAGGAAAATATAGGTGAATAAATTGTTTGTCTTGTTCTTGCTAGTGGGGTACAAATTAAAGTAGTACTTAAAGAAAGATCTAGGGTATCTTGTTTGTGAAATTGAAGTAGGTATTGAAGAATTTGCGCTCAAAGTGATTATGTGATGTGTTAAAGTGCTTAGAAGGGTGAACCACTATTCCTAAATATATCCTACCCGTCCCTTAGCCCACATTACAACCATGAAAAATTTCTAATTGATTTTAGATCGAGTGATACTACATTAGTAGAGATTTATATTAAGAGCAAGCTTATGGTACCAATTGTATGCATGTGAATTCTTTTGTGAGTGTGCGTGATTTTTCTTTGACATATGATTGTGTGGACTAATATATATATTTCTGTTGTGAATGAGAGGGCATGTGATTCATGATGGAAAGGCAAGTCTTGACCTCTGTGTAGAAAATTTTGAGGAAGTATGAATATTGCATAGCACTTGAGAGTCGACCTTTGAGGGTAGGATTGTTCACTGCTAGGCGTAGTGTATATAATTTTTTTTTGGTGTAATGCGTTAGGGAAAATGATTTAGTGAAGGAATCTCTAAAGAATATGGTTCGATTGCTCGAGGACTAGCAATGAATTAAGTGTGGGGTGTTGATAATAGGTTAAATCTAGGTGATTTAGCTACTGTTTATGCTTCTTCTTGATTATATTCCAATGTAATAATATGATTAATTGATGAAAAATAGGCTCTAATTGTGAATTGTATACATTGCAGGATGAGGAGCTTATGTGATGCTTTCAAGAGGCTATTGGAATGATTTATGAGCAAGAACGACCCCCCCGAAGTTGAGTGCATGCAAGGACGAGACAAAGAAATGAAAGAAATGATGGCCCAGGTGCGCGAGTAGACGCGCAAACACATGCGCGAAGTCGCGCGTGTTAGGGGGCTGAGGCAGAATGTCAGAAAAAATGCACGAAGTCATGCGCGAGCTCGCACGTTTCCCAGTCCGAAAAGAGTTATTCAGGGGCAAAATTAGAAATCTGGAGAGAAACCCACTTAACCTAGATAAAGTCTGTCACAGCTCCTTTTGGCGCGCCCCTACCCGGGAGGGGGGGGGGGTGTAGAAAACGGGCGAGGGAGTTTTTCCAATTTAAGTGACAATATTCGAAACGGGATTATTCCATTTATTTCAGAGTCGCCACGTGGAATAAATTAGGGTGTCCCAAGTTACTGATTTTTTCAAATCCCGGATCGAGGAATTTTTGACTTTCCGAATGAAGTCTGCGAACCAGAAATTCTAAGTAAGGAATTCTGTTAACATGAGGGAAGGTGTTAGGCACCCCCGGATCCCGTGGTTCTAGCACGGTCGCTTCAATTATTATAAATGGCTCAAAATATCCGATTTTAATACATGTTATAAATTACGTGCTCTGATTAAAATTTAAAACCCGTTTTTATTATTATTTTTAATAGAATTGCAACGTCGTGAAAATGCATCTCGAACTACGTCGCAATCAATGCACCCGTGGTTGTTGATACACTTCGACTCCGTTGAGATTTGGATTTGGGTCACATAAATGTGCACCCAAGTTTAAGAATGTAATTTAATTAAAATCGTGTCTAAAGAGTCTAACACGTTATTATCTTTGCGAGAGCCATGAAATTCACTAAACGGCATGCCTCGAATTCTAAAGAATTAAAATTAATTAAACAAGGGCTGTGCATTTGAGATTTTATTTGGCGCGTCACGTCTTAATTTATTTCAAAGACTTGTACTCAATTATAGCAACCTATGAATGTTCATGAATTATTCTCCTAAAACTAATTTGAGATTATGTAAATTAACAAGAATAAAATTCTGATCTAGCTTGCTACTCCATTTCTTTATTAATAAAACCTTTGGCAATAACATTTCTCCCTTAACAACTAGCTAACAAAATCGGAATAAAGTAAAAGCACTTGTTTATTTAGTAGTAATCCAAATAACTAAGAAAAATAATCATGTTGCCATTCCAATATTCTAAAAATTAATCTTTAGACTCAACACTTTAAATATACTTTCCCAAAAAAATAGTAGGCACTAATTTCGCATAGAACCAATCTCGAGGATCATATCCTGCTTCAATTATCTTTGATTTCAAATCATGTCTATTTATTAATTATGAACCTAATAGTTCAAACAGTCTATTACACATGAATAAGTTTAATAGTTTACATCAAATAAGATAAAGAATTTATTTTATCCAAACTTGAAATTTTAAACTAATTGCAGCAAATTGAACTAAACACAGTAGACTTCAATAGGTATCAAGTGGTAATTTCGTTTCCATTTCTTTGTTAATAGGAAAAAATGCAATCTTAGAAACATGTACCTGGATTTCAAATAGAAATGAGGAAGGGGGTCAGTAACAGTAGTGCAACAGCCCAAACAGAAAAGCAAATAATAGCAATAACAACCAAATTCCAACAAATAATCGAAGAACCAATGACCAAAGACATCAAGAAATTCCAGGAGTGATTTGAACCAAAACAGGGAATTCAAAGCAACCAAACAACAAATGGACAGTGCTTAAGTAAAACCAAAAAGGACCTTATGAACTGAAGCACAAATCAGACATAAATCAAACTAAAGAACTGTTGAAACTGATGGTTAAAGGGTTTCAAGCTGATAATTTAAGAACAGTCTATAACAGTGTATATTAGTCTGCCTTTCCCTCTCTTAAAATGTGTGTGTGTCAAAGTCTAAAATTTCTCTGTGAAGGTCTGCAATATATATGTCTGTATCTATTTTATCTCTCAAATATGTGTGTTATATGCAGCATGCTTTCTCTATTTATAACCTTAGTTTGATTCTTTTCCAGCTCTTAAGAGCACTCAATCAATTAAGAAACTAACCCCCCCATGTTCTGATTTTTAGCCTATAAAGATCGCCAGGACTGTCTAGGCATGGCTTTTCTATTTTAAAAGTCATCTGAAGTTCAAAATAATGCCTATCCTGCCGTAAAGCAAGTTCCACTATCCATTCCCATGTGCATCACATTTAGACACCTAGTTGATAGCTTTCAATTTCTAAACTAAAATCAAAACAGCTATATCCAATCCCAGTCCTATTTTAGAATCACAATCAATCGAAACCTCAATCCAATAATGAGTAATTAATAGTGCTGATCCTTGTCCAGTGTTCTAACAACAGACTCACGAAATTAAACAACGACATTTGTTATTTGACTACAATACATATAATCGATAACACATAGTAATTAAACACATACAAATGGAATAGGAACAGACTAACAAATGACTTAGTGACTTTAACATAATAGGGAACTTAACTAATCGACGACATTTCAAATCGATTATATAGTCTATAACACACACAATTAACAAAAAACATAGAAAATCAACCAAATAAAAATGTCATTTGAGAAGAAGAAAATAGAGTAAAATTAAACGACAAATGGAAAAGATAAAAAATGACAACACAACTAGATTTAACACACAATTATACAAAAATAGATAAGGACAGAAGAAATAAATACCTCAAACAGTGGAAAAATCTGAATCAAGCATACTTGGACCATTTTGGGCTTGAAATTGGATTTTTAAAGTCGAACGGACCTTAATTGAAATGTTTTCAAATAAAAACATCTCAATTAAAGTTTATTAGACCCCAATTCCCTTTAATTTTGACCAACTCCCTAGTTTTTGAATTCTAGGGTTCTTGAGCTCAAATTTTGGGCTCGACGGTTTCTGGTTGGATTCAAAGGAGAAAAAGGTTGGTTTTGGTATGAGGAAGGTCTGGTGAGGGCTCTGTGTAAAAATAGAGGCATTTGGCGAAGGTTGAGTTTAACTCGAATCTTCCATTGAAGACTCGAGGAGCTCCATTTAGATTCGAGGATGATGGAGTAGGGATTTGAAATGGGGAGGTCGAGGCAAGTTCAGGGTGTCAAAATGGTGGCATTTGGCAACTAACCGCCTCCGTGGGCGATTTATGGCGAGCGGTCAGCGGCGGGGTAGGGCGGAGGTAAATCATCTCTAGGAGAGATGAAAGGGATCTGGGGATATGAGATGGGTAATAGGCTCTTAGGTCATTGAAATCAATCTTTTAATCCTAGCCGTTGGATTATAACAACCAACGACTGAGATCAAATGAATTAAATTAAAAACGGGGTCGATTAGAGGGGTAACTGGTGGGTTGAGATGGGTAACGTGTTGGGTTTTGGACTAGGTTGGACGTTTTTTTGGGGCCTGGGCTATCTAGTTTGGGGTTTGGACTAGTCCAGTCCATTTCTCTTCTTTTCCAATTCTTTTTTCTTCTTTTAATTTTGTCCCTAATTTATTAAAACATAAATTCTAATTACACTAAAAAAATCAAATTAAATTATAAAATACTAATTGAGTTATACTAACAATTAATATATACAATTAAATATCAATTAAATATAAATCACACAACTAGGCATTTAAATGCTAAAATGTAAAAGATGCATTATTTTTCTGACTTTTTATTTTATATATATTTTGAAAAGAAACTTGATTACTCTAAATAAGACCTAAATGCAAATGCAACATATTTTTTTGTGTTTTTTATATTAATATAGAAATGATCACGCACAGATAAAACTATAAATAATAATTAAGAAATCACACAAAAACTCACAGAAAATCACTCACAACACAAAACTATTTTATTTTGAATTTTTAGGAGTAATTATCTTGTAGGGAAAAAATCACGTGCTCACAGCTGCCCCTCTTTGCCCGAAATGCGAAGAGTTTTTGTGCAAAGGTAAATGAGCGAATACGAGCGATTTTTGACCGTTTGAGAACTCGATGTGAAGCATTTTTTGAAAAAACCTTGACCGAGCCTTTGCTTCGGGAGGCCTCCTACATATCCTGCGCTAAACAGGAATCAGGTCAATGTAGTTCGCGAAGTTTTGGTAGCTGGACTACCGTGGACTTACACTTTGCTGTAACTGTTGCTACTGTTGCTGTTGTTGCTGCTTACTGCTTACTAACCTCCTTATTACAACCAAAAGAGAAATGAAAATTTAACTAGTTGTGCCTATCAACTATGAGTTACAAGATTTCTATCTATGATTCTCTTGAAAACTTGATCTTGAGTCTTAGCTGATTTTGGTGTAGACCTCAATCTGAATCTTGATGCTCGCAAGCTATACATGCTTGTTTATTTCTGTAACATTGAGTGAAATGGAATTGGCGGGACTCGTGACTTCAATCAGATTCTGAGCAATCCGCGCCTCTGTTTACTCTAACATTTGAGCTCATCTTCTTTTTGGTTCTTTTCTTCTTTTCTTTTATTCTTTATTCTGGATTGAGACTTAACTTGTAGGTTATCTCGATCCCTGTGTCCCGAGGTCAAACCTGCTTAGACAATAAAACAAACAAATGAACAAAATTTTTCTGCCCCAGTTTCACTAGAAAAATTTTGTGAGTTAGTCGTGACACAGAAAGCGATTTAATAGACTCTTCGGTGTTGGCCAAGAGAATCTTCATTTTTTATTTTAAATCTGGTTTGAAAACAAATGCTCCGCGATTTTTTGGCCGGGATATTTTTTGAAAAAGGTTCCACGGTTTTCTGGCCGGGATATTTTGAAAAAGACTTCACAGTTTTCTGTCCGGGATATCTTGAAAAAACAAGGGGCTCCACAGTTTCTGGCTGGGAGATTCTCGGTTTGCTGATCGAGATACTCTAAAAATAAATGCTCCACAGTTTTCTGGCCGGGAGATCCTCGATTTTCTTGACAGGATTTCAAGAGAAATGCTCCATGGCTTTTTGGCTGGGAGATCCTTAGTTTTCTGGCCGAGATTTAAAAGAAATGCTCCATGGTTTTCTGGCCTGGAGATCCTCGGTTTTCTAGAAGAGATTTTTGAAAGAATTGCTCCACAGTTTTCTGGCCGGGATTTTTGAAAGAATTGCTCCAACGGTTTTCTGGCCAAGAGATCCTTGGTTTTCTGGCCGGAATTTTCAAAGAATTGCTCCACGATTTTCTGGTTGGGAGATCCTCGGTTTCCTGGCCGGGATTTTGAAACAATTGCTCAAACGGTTTTCTGGCCGGGATTTTGAAAGAATTGCTCCAACGGTTTTCTGGCCAGGAGATCCTCGGTTTTCTGCCCGGGATTTTGAATGAATTTCTTTATGATTTTCTGGCTGGGAGATCCTCGGTTTCCGGGCTTGGATTTTGAAGGAATTGCTCCAACGATTTTCTGGCCGGGAGATCCTCGGTTTTCTGGCCGGGATTTTGAAAGAATTTCTCCAAAAGTTTTTCGACCGGGAGATCTTCGGTTTTCTAGCCGGGATTTTGAAAGAATTGCTTCACGATTTTCTTGCCAGGAGATCCTAGATTTTCTGGCCGAGATTTTGAAAGAATTGCTCCACGGTATTCTGGCAGGGTGATCCTCGGTTTTCTGGCCGGGGTTTTGAAAGAAATTCTTCACGGTTTTCTGACCGGGAGATCCTCGGTTTTTTGGCCGGGATTTAAAAGAAATGTTACATGGCTTTATGGCCAGGAGGTCCTCGGTTTTTTGGCCGAGATTTTTGAAAAGAAATTCTAAACTACCATGATTTGATTATCTTTCGGGAGTATTCATTTTCCTTTCCTTCCTTCTCCCCTTTTGGGTTTCTTTAGGTGTTTTTCTTTTACTCATCAACAAATTCATAAAATATAGCTTTTGAAAAGAAACTTACCTTTTGGGCGTTTTCCTTGTTACAGAGCCATTTCAATTCTCGCACCTTTCATTTCTTTGGACTGCACCTTCTTCTTGTACAACTAATTCGAAATAGACCTGTTTTCAACAAAGAACAATTTGTTAGCTGAAACGGTAGTTGATTTTGTGGCCTTGATTATCTTCATCGCTTGATCCCGGCCCCAATTTCAATGAGAACTTTGTTGCTGAGTGTCTTTGAGGGTGACATTCTTTCAACCTGTCCGGGTTCTGCCTTAGGATTTCATGATGACTTGCCCTTGTGGGCTCTGTTCTTTCACTTCATTCTATTTTTAAAACTTTAGCCTTTGATTTCCTTTTCCTTCTTAATGTCCTTTCCTCTGGAGGCGATTGACCATCATGATCAGTCGGTATTGGATAAATACACCATTGAGGCTGGGTATTTTTCTTTGCCTTTTTACCCGACGGAGTTTTGTATAAACGGTCCTGCCACCTTTTCTTTGTAATAGTTTCGGAATTCAAAGTTAAGCCGAAAGGGATTCAAAGAAAAATGAACAAAGAGTGAAAAAAAAATGAACGAAAAATGGAAGCGTCCCTTTCGGGGGAAAAAGAAGGACTTATCTGGGGTGTATGCTAGCTTCAAACGGATATGATATGCTTCCTGAACTGGATGCCTGATCGTCACAAACTTCCATTTTCTCATGAACCAAAACGGGTCTATGTTTCAATACTAGGGAACTTTGCCATTAGTGGTGAAGTCCTCTTTTATGTTGATAGCGTCCTTTGCTGGTTTTCGCTAGTCGACCTCTCTCATTTCTCTTCTTACCATCGCCTGATAGCACTCTTTGCGAGTTTTCACTAACAGACTCTCTCATTTTTGTATTTCTCTACTCCCATCGCCGTATGGTGCCCGAAGGTTTTCACCAATAAGACTCTCTCATTTTATTTCTCTTAATTTAAGACGCTTCAATTCTCAACAATGATGTTCTTAGTTTCTATGCCTCTGCATCGATCTTGAAGGAGTTGTACTTGGTTTTGGGTGAAACGAATTATGGACAAAATTACAACTTTGGAACCATCTAGTGAACACTTGGTCAAACCATTATAACACATGCCCCAGTTTCAATTTCGGAGAAAATTAGATTTTTGCTTTGGTGTGACTAAACCTCAGATAGAGGCTGCCTACGTATCCTTTCGGAATCAAGTCAGAACGTCTATTAGGAAAATCTTGTTTTGTTCTATTTTTGTTTTTTTTTTGTTTTTTTGTTTTTTGTGTTTTGTTTTTTCAGTTTTGGTTTTGGATTCCAAAGAGGGTAGCCAAGGAAATGTAACCGGCTCAAAGGGTTTACAAAAGGGTTGGTAGTGTTTGGATAGCGGGAATAAAAGCCTTCATCATTTCGACACGCAAAGACATCACCGAAGCAAACTCAAACATAATACCTTTTGACAGTGTCTGCATTCACAGCTGTTTCAGGATCATTTCCTTCCATATCTCTCAAGTATAATGCTCCTCTCGGCAATATCTTCCTGATGATGTATGGCCCCTTCCAATTACGAGCAAATATTCCTTTCGCTTCCTGGTGATGCGGAAGAATGTGTCTTAATACCAACTGACCTACTTCCAATTTTCTGGGTCGTACTTTCTTGTTGTAAGCACAAGCCATCCTTTGTTGGTATAACTGCCCATGACAGACGACATCCATTCGATTTTCTTCAATTAAGGTTAACTGCTCCAATCGAGTCTTAACCCATTTGCTATCTTCAATCTCTGCTTCGACAATTGTCCAGATTGAAGAAATTTCTACCTCTGCTGGTATCACAGTCTCGGTTCCCTAGCAGGTATGGGGTTGCTCCTACCGATGTGTGCACTGTAGTACGATATCCCAGTAAGGCAAAAGGTAATTGTTCATGCCACTGTCTAAAACTCTGGATTGTCTTCCTCAAAATCTTCTTGATGTTTTTGTTTGATGCTTCAATGGCGCCATTGGCTTTGGGCCAATAAGAAATGGAGTTCATATGCATTATTTTAAATTGTTCGCATATTTCTTCCATCAAACGACTGTTCAAGTTCGCAGCATTGTCTGTGATGATAGTTGCAGTTATACCAAAACGACAGATAAGATTTATATGTAAAAAATCCACAATGGCTTTCTTAGTGACTGATTTGAGAGTGACAGCTTCAACCCATTTTGTGAACTAATCAATAGCGACCAGTATGAATCAGTGCCTATTCGAAGCTTTTGGCTCAATCGTCCCAATGACATCCATCCCCAAGCGACAAAAGGCCATGGCGCTGACATAGGATGTAGCTCGGTTGGAGGTGCATGAATCAGATCTCCATGTACCTGACACTGATGGCATTTTTGGACAAAACTAAAACAGTCTTTCTCCATAGTTATCCAATAATACCCAGCTCGAAGGATTTTCTTGGCCAAGACATACCCGTTCATATGAGGTCCACACACTCTTGCGTGTACTTCATGCATGATTCTCCCTGCTACTTCGACATTAACACATCTTAAAAGGTTAAGATCCAGGGTTCTTTTATACAGGACCTCGCCGCCAAAAAAAAAACCACCTGCGTGCCACCAGATGGTTCTCTTCTGATCTTCCGAAGCATATTCAGGGTACTCTTGTGTTTTCAGGAACCTCTTGATATCGTAGTACCATGGCCGGATATTTGGCCTTGCCTCGATTACATTGCAATAACCGTGTCTCTCCTTGATTTGGATTTCCAAAGGATCGATATGGGCATTGCCTGGATAAGGTAGCATTGAAGCTAGAGTGGCAAGTGCATCAGCCAGTTCATTGTGACATCGAGGGATGTACCTGAACTCTATTGATGCGAATCGCTTGCCAAGATTATCCACATGCTGTCGGTAAGGGAGGAGCTTGATGTCCCGGGTCTCCCATTCACCTTGGGCTTGTTTGATAATCAGATCTGCATCTCCAATGATCAGTAAATCTTCAACACTTTGATCAATTGCAATATTCATGGCCTCATATTTAGCTGTATTGTTTGTGCAAAAGAAATAGAGCCTGGCCGTAGCTGGGTAGTGTTCACTAGTGGGAGAGATCAAAATTGCCCCAATCCCTACACCTTTAGCATTTACCGCTTCGTCGAAGAACAACTTCCAAGCATGAGCGTCCTCTAAGACAACTTCGATTGTGTTTACCTCTTCATCTGGAAAGTAGGTATTCAATGGTTGATACTCTTCATCAATTGGGTTTTTGGCCAAGTGATCTGCCAATGCCTGGGCCTTTATTTCCGTGCGAGTGACATAGACTATGTCGAACTCAGTGAGCAGGATTTGCCATTTTTCCACCCTTCCGGTGGGCATCGGTTTCTGGAATATGTACTTCAAAGGATCCAGTCTTGTAATGAGATGAGTAGTATGATCTTGGAGGTAGTGCCTCAATTTCTGAGCGACCCATGTCAGAGCACAACATGTTCTTTCCAGTAAAGTGTACTTGACCTCATAACTAGTGAACTTCTTGCTCAAATAGTATATCGACCGCTCTTTCTTCCCCGTTAAATCATGCTGCCCGAGGACACATCCAAAGGAGTTTTCCAAGACTGCCAGATACAAGAACAGAGGTCTCCCTTGCTCTGGCGGGACTAAGACTGGAGGATTCGACAAATATTCTTTCATTTTGTCAAAAGCCTCTTGACATTCAGCTGTCCACTTGATTGCAACGTCTTTCTTCTGTAACTTGAATATGGGCTCACATGTAGAAGTCAATTGGGCGATGAACCTACTGATTTTCTTTAGTCGGCCCAAAAGACTCATTACGTCTTTCTTCGTTCTTGGAGAAGGTAAGTCCCAGATGGCTTTTATATTTGTTGGATCCAATTCAATACCTCTCCTATTGACTATGAAACCTAGGAGTTTACCTGATGGGACTCCAAAGGCGCATTTGGCGGGATTCAGCTTCAAATCATTCTTTCGCAACCTTTAAAAGAATTTCCGCAAGCCTCGGATGTGATCGCCCTGAGTTCTAGATTTGACGATCACATCGTCCACATACACCTCTATTTCTTGATGCATCATGTCGTGGAAGATGGCAGTCATGGCTCTTATGTATGTCACTCCATCATTTTTCAAACCGAATGGCATGACTCTGTCGTAGTAAGTGCCCCAAGGTGTGGTGAAAGCAGTCTTCTCGGCATCCTCTTCATCCATCAACACTTGATGATATCCCGCATAAAAATCCACAAATGATTGTATCTCATGATTTGCACAGTTGTCAACAAGGATGTGGATGTTCAGTAAAGGGAAGTTATATTTGGGACTTGCCTTATTCAAATCTCGGTAATCCATGCATACTTGAGTTTTTCCATCCTTCTTTGGCACAGGAACAACATTAGCCAACCACGTGGTATACTGTACCACTCGAATTACCCCCGTTTTTAACTGCTTGGTGATTTCTTCTTTGATCTTATCACTAATGTCAGTCTTGAATTTCCTATGCTTTTGTTGCACTGGGAGACAGTCATGGTAGATTGTTAATTTATGCACCACTATATTGACTCATAATCCTGGCATGTCATCGTAAGACCAAGCAAACACATCTTTAAAATCAAACAAGAGCTGAATTATTGCATCTCGAGTTTTCTCATCTGTGTGGATGCTTATCTTGGTCTCTCGGATCTCTTCAGGAATTCCCAAGTTAACTAGCTCGGTGTCATTCAAATTTGGCTTATGTTTATTCTCAAAGTGTTCCAACTCTCGATTTATTTCCCTAAAAGCCTCTTCTTCATCGTATTCCAATTCTTGGTTCATTATTTCCAAATTAGGTGGAGTGTTCAGATCTGAGCATGAAGTCCACAAGCATGTCATGTTATTTAAAGCCGCATTACTATGACTGAAAAGGAAAGAATAAAAGAGAAAATAACAAGAATTAGAAAGAACGCAAAAATAACGATGAAATATTGCTTTCATTTCTTGGAATTTTGGGAAGATAAACAAGGTTACATTTGGGAAATTAAAGACAAGAAAACAAAGAAAAAAAATCCGAGTTACACCCTGAAATAACTTGTGATGTAGAAAAATGGCAGGAAAAGTTTACCAGAACTCCAGCCTGGCTGGATTGGCGTAGCCTTCCAATTTTTCAATTTAGCCTTTGGTCCCACATATAGCACCTCAGCAGTGCTAGTACCTTCCCCCAACTGAACCATATTGACATTGTAGAGCATTTGCCTCATAGCTCCACAAATATCTTCAATTTATTCTGCCGCGAAGACCTCATCTTCTTTTTCTTCAATGTACCTCAGGTGAATAAAGGTCTGGTATAAATGTGGTAATGGCTGTGGTAGAACCCATCCATTTTCCTTTCTTTTATCAGCCCATTTATCATCTTCAGGGGCAGGGGGGAAGCCTACTCCAAAGAAGTTTTCGGTTGTGGGAAAAGTTATCAGCTTCGATATTCCTTGTAAGGACTTTCCCAAACCTTTCCCTGGCTGGAAACCATGCTGAATCATCTCTTTTTCCACCATAATTGAGGCATTAGACAAGAAAGGCTGGGGCCAAAGGCTCCCCTCCTCACATTGATCTGCCAATACAATCTCAAAGGCTTGATAGACAATGTGTTCACTCCCTTTTTTTGCTTCTAAGCACGGGATAGATGGATCCCAATAAATTGATTGCTCGTCTTTCTCGTGGACTAGGATCTCTTGCTCCTCACGCTCGAACTTTATCATCTGGTGGAGGGTAGAGGGTACAGCCCCGGCAGCATGAATCCATAGTCTTCCCAGAAGAAAGTTGTAAGATGTGTCCATATCCAGAACTAGAAAGGTTACTTCAAAATCCACTGGTCCAATGGTCAAGACCAAGTCGATCTCTTTGATCGTGTCCCTTTTTATGCCATCAAAAGCCCGTACACATACATTGTTGGGTCGAATTATTTCGATCCCAATTTTCATGCGTTGTAAAGCTAAAAGCGGGCAAATGTCTACCCCATAAACTCCATCTATCATGTCACTCTTGACGTAGAAACCTTTACATTTGACAGTCAAATGTAGAGCCTTGTTGTGGGCTGCTCCTTCTGGAGGCAAATCAGCTTTGCCAAAAGTAATCTGATTAACTGCAAAGAACCTCTTCATCATTCGTTCAAGCTGCTCAACTGAAGTCTCAACCGGCACATATGCCTCATTCAAAGTTTTCAACAAAACCTTTTGATGCTCAGCGGACTTCATCAAAAAAGACAACATGGACACTTGTTCTAGGTACTTGCGCAATTGGTCTAGCACCTCATAGTCAGGCATTTGCATTTCCTGAAAGAAGGCTTCTGCTTATTTAGTGCTTACAAGCTTCTTGGATGGGAAACGTTTCAGTATGGCATTATTCACTTCTTGTGTGTATGAATACTTCCGCACTAAGATGTTCCCAGACAATTCTCCCGTGATCTATTTACCCTTACGTGTGACCACTGTCTGTTGATAATTCCAGGGTACTGTAAACGGGTCTGTCAAGAGCTTCTGTGGCACGCATGCGATAACCACGGGCTCATTTAGCCGCAATGGTTTAATTGTCCCCGGACCACATAGGCTCTTTTGGGCACATATATTGGTATTTCTCTTTTCATCTGAAACTTCTTTGAATCGCTTATTACCAGGGGCTTTTCTGATTGACCTCGTGGGAGGTAAATAACTCCATTTTTCTAAGACACTATCATTTCTGCCTTTGTTTCGATCTTCTCTTCAAACCCAGCTTTGACAGTTTCATTCTTCTTCCCCATTTTCTCTTGTTTTGGGGCTGTTTTAAGCTGTCTTTCCATGTCGGAAATGACAATTATGGCTTTCAGAGAAGGATCAAATTCCTTATCCTCGCATATCATTCTAATTACTGGCCCGTTCTTATGGGCCTGCAGTGGGTTAGTCATCACATTAGGAATATATTTATATGAAAACACTATCCTTCCTTGGTTAATCAACTTTTGCACATTTTTCTTCAAAGTCCAGCAATTTTCAGTGCTATGCCCCTCGACTCCTGAATGATAAGCACAATACACACCTCATTGGTAAGTCGGAGAATCTGGATTCTGTCTATTCTGGGGAACGGGCTGTAATAGATATTCCTTCATGAGCTTAGGGAAAAGGGTGGAATATGGTTCCCAATTGGTGTGAATTTGACTTAGGTGGTTCACGAGGGCTAGTGTTATTTTGTAGTGGTCGGAAGTTATACTGGTTTTGGTAAGGAGGTTGATTTCTCTGATGTGGAGGTGGGTTTCAGTTGGTTGGTGGCTGTGGCTGGCCAAAAGGTTGAGCATTCATGACTGCATAGGGTGGAGACGGAGGAGCATAAGCCATATCACTGTGCGGATAATAATGTTGGGGGGTCTTTTCGGAGAACACATGCCTTGGAGTTCGGTACCTTCTGTCTCCAACCGTTGCCATGACCGTTTCTTATTTCTTTTTGCCCTTAGCTATTCCTCCAGACCCACTTTGAATGGCTTGGGATATTGCTCTTATGGCTGCTTGGCTCAATATTCTTCCAATTTTCAGACCGTTTTCCACCATTTCTCCGATCTTGATTGCTTCTGCAAAAGGCCTTCCCATAGCCTCCATCATGTTTTGGAAGTAATTGGGCTCTTGGGCTTGTAGAAAAATAGTGACCATCTCTAATTTGGCCATTGGGGGTTTGGCTCTCGAGTCTTGTTCACGCCATTTAATAGCATATTCTCTGAAACTTTCAGAGGGTTTCGTCTTCAAGTTAGACAAGGACTTCCGATCCGATGCGATGTCAATGTAATATTGAAGTAGCCAAACAAAATCCCTGGCAATATCATCTAGATATGCCAACGTGAGATGTCTTGATCCGTTTACCATTTCGAATCTATCCCGATTAAACTTTCTTTGAAATATGCCATCAACCCCGTAACTGATTGCAATATTTATTCAAATGAGTAATGGGTTCGCCATGCCCGTCATAATTTTCAAACTTTTGTGTTTTGAAACCTGACGGCAATTGGACATGCGGGAACATGCATAAATCTGCATAGGAGACACTTTTCTTCCCGCTTAGACCTTGCATGCTCTTTAAACTTTGTTCAAGGCTCCTCATTCTCTTAGCCATCTTATCCTATTCCAAGGCTTTTGGATTTTGACATGGCATAAGCTCGTATCGGGGTGGCTGAGGACAAATATTGGTGGCAAATTGGGTAGGATCCAGTGAAAGAGATGGCGCTGGGAATGTAAAGGCGGATGAGTCAAAGATAGGAGCATGTGTAACGGGCTGCGCCGTGATTGGAATAGGCAGCACAGTGGATGTTTTTGTAGCCGTATCCGCTGTCGACATCCGGGGATAGGAAGTGGAGGGTGATCGAGAGAGTGTCGTGATGGTCAAATATCCGAAAAGAGTAGGTGGATAATTGGTGGGGGTGTTCGAAATCCCACTTGGCCGGATGAATAGTTCGGGGAACCCAGGGATCAAACTTGGGGGCTCCTTTCCATTATTCCAGTTGTCCAACATTTCCAATATGCGATAACGTAAAATCTTATTCTCTTCAGCAGTTGCTGATTCAGCAATCGGGATGGCTGATATGGAACTCTCCTATAAAACGGGAACTGTTGGTAGAGGGATTTCTGAAGACATGTCAATACTTTCTTTTGATCTTGTAAAGTAAGTATGGGTACTTCTTCTTTATTCAGTAACGGGTCGTTGAACATTTCCCTTGGACCTCGTGAAATATGAATGGGAGGCCAGACTACCACAAAATCAACCACCTTTTATGAAGACCTTGATTTCAGCAAACAAACGGTTAGTCTGAAACAACTAACAGATAAATAATCTCATATTGGGGTGTGATGAATTTATACAGTTAAATGTGTTGCTACATGTATTCGATTGCAATGCGTCATTCCAGCTTATACCTTTCCGAATTGTCCTTTGCCTTTATTCCGCCCCCCTCTTTATCAACTTCTTTTGTTATTTCTTTTATTATTCATTTTTTTGTTTTGTTTTTCTTTTAGTGGCGGTCGAATCTAATGTGGATTGCCTACGTATCATGTCCCCGCATGAATCAGACCGACGTAGTTCGGATGCAAAAAATGTAAGATAAAGATGGAACATATTTTTTTTGCTTTTATTATCACAAAATTCCACTTTCAAAGCTGAAACACTTGCGAAAAATGAGAAGACAAAAGGGAAATACAAGACTACAAAAGGACATATAGACTCTTCTTAAAAATACAGACTCTACTAAGCATGCTCCAACGCTTTAAGCTTATGTTTCTGTGAGGCGTTATTTCGGCTAGTTGCAGATTTTGGTGTGAGATCGCTTTGTAGATTTCTCAACTCTGCCATTACTTGGTGGACATATCCCGTAACTGAAGAGAAAAGGGTAGTCCGGGGCATTTGCTCACATGTTAGGCATCTAATAGTGATGTAATGCCCAATTTCTTTGATCTTAGCCCTGATCCTATCCTTTTCTCTAAGCAGCTACTTTATATGTCGGTTCTTTGTCGCCAATATCTGAGCATTACCGGTGACTTGGTCCAAGAGCCTATCTACTTGCCTTTCCATCCGCGTGATTATGTCGTAGCAGCAGTCTCTCTTAGCTTTGGCATCCCGGGCTTGTCTGAAAACTCGCTCCCTAAGAGTGGCATTTGCTTCCCTCAAGCCAGTGATGATCTCCCTGTAATCTTTCTCTATCTGTTGCAGATGAAGTGCTCTTTGGTGGGCGGCTCTTCTCCATCTGGTCCAAATTACAACTAGAGCAACTTCTGCTTTTTCCAAGTCTTCTTGGTGCTCAAGGGCTTTCCTTTCGAAGTCATTTATGAGCATTTCATTAGTCCGTCTTCTCCTCGATTTTTCTGCAATTGATTGCATCTCCTGGATTTGGGCTCGGAGTGCTTGCCTTTCTTGTGCCCAGTCGGCCATTTCCTGATCGAAATCAGCTTGCTGTATGTCTATGGCAGCTTCCAGAATCCCTTTTTCTTCCTTCAAGGTGTTAATGCAAGATTGGAAATCTTGCGCTGTTTCGCCTCTAGCCTCCCTGACTCTGGACTCTATTTCCTTTTCCCAATCGACGGCATATTTTACCTACCTTTCCGCAATTTGTTCGGGTATTGACTGGTTGTGGAACCACTCAATGTATGCAAGGCTCACTTTTCCTCGTTCCCGATTGGCAACCATTTCATCGATGTCCGAGATTCGACTTCCAAACCACACCTTTTGTACATAAGATTCTCTCGGGAGCTCATCTGTCGTGAATTCCCACATGAATGATCGCATATTTTCGATCGGGGGCTTTTTCTAGTCTCTCCCCAACTGGCCGATGATGCGTAGCGGGGTGTATGGTTAGAAACCCCTGAAACCCATTAGTATGTAGAATGGGTGATATGTCGATGATTCACGTCCAAGCAACGATCGTAGTCAATATAATCCGGTCAAATAAGTCCAGAATCGATCCCACAAGGAATTAACCTACCAACTGCAACTTTCACAACCCAAGAACACTTCTGAAGAAAGTTCCCAAACTTTGAGTATATTTTTGTGAATGTTTTCTAACAACTAACTTTTGCAAGAATTAAATACTTAAAAGAAAGAATTGAATGTGGGTAAATAATTATTATAGAGAAAGAGTAAGGTATTGATTTTCCCTATTGATGGGATCCCTTCTGTTTATGCTCATACAAATTGTTAATATTATTCTATAAATCATGAACACTATTTTTACCGTAATTCTCTCTCAAGCAACTACAATAATTTACTAGTGCACTCTCCTGAGCTATCCTAGCTAGCTTCAATTTGAATAGTTCACTTTAGATTGCACTCAAGGTTTCGTTATTCCTAGTCCCACCTTTACGCCTAAAGTTATAGATTCCTCCAATAAATTAGGTGTGGTATTGTTCAACAGTATACCTAAATATGAACTCTTTTCCAAGTTATGCACACTAAATAGGCACAGCTAATTGGGGATCCTACCAATTAACTACAACAAGAACGAAGTTTAACAAATAGAAATCTAACTAACAATTCTTAATCGCATAAACGATAAGTTCATCACCCAATATGTTCCATCAAAACCTTATATAAGAAATTAGCTACTCATAATTAAAGAAACAAGAATAATAATTGAATTCTTAATCAAAGAATCAATATAAAAGAAAGAAATAAGTTGAGAGAGTTCTCTCTTATTAATAATCTTGCAAAAGTAGGTAATAATACAATGCTTGCCTCTCTTGGGCGAAATCTATGCTTATATAGAGGGTTTAGGTTACAAAATTTGAGTTTTGACAAGTTTAGCCTTCAAATTTTCGGCGTCGTTCGCGGTCCGTTTGCGGTCGCGAATGGAGTGCGAAACATCAGGCTCTCTAAAGTTCAAAAATCTTCTGCAGGCTTCTTTTTTCAAGGTTCATTCGCGGTCGCGAATGAACTGCGATTTTTCACCCTGTTCCATTTGGAATTTGGAAAAACTCAAAACATGAAAGTTTTAACCAGTTGAGTTAGTGTTCCTACCATATATTATGGAGTCAAAATGGAGTTCTGAGAGAATAGTTATGTCCAATTTACTAGACAGTGCACAATATACCTCATCAATTCTTTGCTTGTACTAAACTATCAAATTTGACCCCCCAACACGATCCCGGCTTAATTTCTTGAGCTTTTACTCAGAATTAAAAGCTCCAAATCACTTAAATTGATTCCACAACATCTATATAGCTCGGAATCATACCTTCCTGGCTATTTTCAACATAATTTCTTGACTTGTACCACACTTTGGCCTTTTTCACCATCTTTTGACTCCAAAAGTTGCTCTTTTAGTCTTCATTAGCTCATGTGTACCGATAACACACTAAGAACACTAATCAAAGCATTTTTTCATTATAAACAATATCAAAACAACAATAAAGCGTGAATATTTAGGGCATAAATATAGTCAAATTCACCTATTATCAATACCCCACGCTTAAACCTTTGCTCGTCCTCGAGCAACCTTAATCACACTTTAGGCCAAATTTATTAATGCCTCCCCAAAATATGTCACCAAAAACTATCTTTCATGATTAACCTAAGACATGCACAATCCTTACCTAACCGTAAACTCAAATGCCAGCACATTATTGCTTACTTTAGTTAATATCACAAACTTGCAAATTTACCTTCTTCTTCCTGAGTTACATGCCCTCACACAATTTATTGAGAGAAGTTCCCACACATAAACAATTTAGAACATGGAACTTATAGATATAGGAAAGATTCACTCACTCTCAACAACGAACATTCATATCCATACAGATACACCATAAGCTTGCCCCTAGTGTAATACTCTACTAATCGAGTTATTCAATCATAGATCAAGAGGTGTTTAAGGGTTGTAATGTTGGCTGCGGGATGGGTAGGATACTTTTGGGTATAGTGGCTAACCCCCCTAAGCACTTTTCTTTCTTTTTCACAACTTCCCTTTTAGTTTTCTCCCTTATGTCTCCCCTAAACGATCATTCACTTTTATTTGCTTTCAATCCCCAATTTTCTTTTGTTGGTGTAACTGGCCTTTCTATTTTTCATATATACATTGATATATCTATTTTTTAATCATTTCTTTTCAACGCGTTTACATTATTTTGCCAGTTCACCATTATCAAATTTAATTTTTTTAATCATTGCTTTGCAACGCATTTACATTTTTTTGCCAGTTCACCTTTTTCTACCATTCATTCTTGATTTCCCCTTTTTCAACTTCCCTTTACCCCATACTTAGACTTTTGCATATCCATTACAACACAACCATTTATTGGGAGGTAAAGTAGAACAATATAAGATTTTGATTTTTTATGAACATTCAAGGGTTATCAAAGAATAAGATTTACGCTCAAAGGGGTTAACTAGGATATTATGTACCGGTGAATTCATGTTTTGTTGATTTACGGGGTTACACAAAGAAATGCCTCTATCATCTCTATAACTAAACAACTTCTATTTCGCTTTGCAAACACACAGGGAAAATTCTAGGTATCATGTAAAACATATAATATAAGTAAAATCTCACACACACATAACATGCAACTCATTTAGAATTTGGTTCATCTACAATGTCCTATCAACGTTCAAGCAAGCTGTATTGTGCAATTTAAGGCATATCCTAAAATCTACAGTCAAGCTTCGATAATACATTCTCAAGTTCAATTATGTAAGTTAATTTGCATACTTGGGGTTACATTTTAACCTTTGCCCTCTAATCCTAAAAAAGAAAAATCTGCCTAACCCGGTTCAATAAAAACCCTTGGAAAAGAACCGTGGTCAAAAGAAAAACCAAGGGTGATACACTACCTAAAAAAAAGAAAATAAAATAAAGAAAAATTCCTACATGGACTACTTCCCTCAAGAGTATTTGTCCAAATAGTCCGTCATCAGGAAGAGCCCTCTACTTATATTTTTGGAGTTATCAATTTTTTTTTGTGTTTTTATTCCGACTTAGACCCTTAAGAAACCTGTCGCCAAGTGTCCATCATCGGGCCAAGATAGCTAATATAATTTACAGCTACAACTACTATATACAATATATACAAGATAAGTTTCCCACCCCACACTTAAAATCATGCCATGTCCTCATGGCATAATAATCAATGTACAACACAGAAGGGTGAGAAAATTTACCTGGGACCTACCCCGTGTCTAGCAGCTTTATCACTTTCTTTTTCACTATATCCTTCATATTCGGGTTCAGCCTTCTTATGCATTTCCTGGAGGGTTTGTGTCCCTCTTCTAGGAGAATCTTGTGCATGCAGTATGCGGGGCTGATCCCCTTTATGTCTGCCATGGTCTAACCAATGGCCGTTTTACATTCCTTGAGTACCTGTAATAGCTTTTGAGCCTGCACATCTAGCAAACCAGATGAGATAATAACAGGTAAAGTGGAGTTAGAGTCTAGAAATTCATACCTGAGATGTGCTAGAAATGGCTTAAGTTCCAGCTTTGGTGGCTCCTCAATGGATGGTTTTGCTGGAGGGGTCTCTCTCTTTTCTACGTGTAGAGGTTCAAACTCCAACTCTCTATCCCAAAACCCCTTACCTTCCAGAGATAGCATCCACTCTGCCAGGCTTTCACCATTTACCTCTTCTAAGTTCATCAGGCATGCCTGAAGTGGATCTTCAGTAGTCAATTCTACCTCATCGGTCTCCACTATCACATCTACTGCATCAATCAGAGAGCAATTCGCGAACTCACTTGGGCGCCTCATGGATTTTTTTACATTGAATATGATCTCCTCATCATTTAGCCTCATCTTGAGCTCCCTAGTCTCACAATTAATTAATGCTCTCCCCGTGGCAAGGAATGGTCTTCCTAAGATTATAGGAATCTCCTCGTCCACCTTGCAGTCTAGAATCACAAAATCGGCGGGAAACACAAACTTCCCCACCTGAATGAGCACATCATCTAATATACTAAATGGGTGCTTAGTCGTCCTGTCAGCAAGCTGTAATAACATGGAAGTAGGCCTGGATCTCCCGATGCCCAACCTCTTATAAATAACCAAGGGCATAAGATTTATGCTCGCCCCCAAATCACACAATGCCTTTGCAAAGGTAAAGTTTCCTATAGTGCATGGAATGGTGAACCTACCTGGGTCAGATAGCTTCTCAGCAATGGGTCTAAAAACCACTGCACTACAAGTCTGAGTAAGAGTCACGGTGGCCAAGTCTTGGAAATCAAATTTTCGAGACATCAGATCTTTCATCATCTTAGCATACCCAGGCATTTCTTTCAAAGCTTCAATTAAAGGAATGTTTACCTGGATTTGCTTGAGCATATCAAAGAACCTTTTGTATTGCTCCTCTTTCTGGTGCTTGGCCAACTTTTGGGGGAATGGGGCTTGAGGCCTCTTCTTCCCAATCACTTGGGAATTTTTTTTCTCTATCACCTGTTCCTCACCCTGCTGCTCTACCTGTTCAACTACTTTCTCCGTTCCCTGCTGTACATCTTTATTTTTAGCTACTGGCTGGACTATAACTTCTGTCAACCTGGTGGACTCATCCAGTTCAATAGGTACTGGAGTGAGTGTCTCAGCCTGTAAATTACTTCTCTTTCTTTCCTTCTCAGCATCAAGATGTCTTCCACTTCTCAGATTTACTGCCATTAGATGCTTTGGGATTTGATCCTTTGGGTTTGTTTGTGTATATGTAGGCAATGTCTTTTGAGGACGATTGTTAAGTCACATAGCAATTTGGCCTACATGTTCTTCAATATTCTTGATAGATGCATCATGTATATCTATCCTTTCATTGGTTTTGGCATGTGACCCAATTACCTGCTGCATCATAGCTTTCAACTCTGCGAACCTATCGTCATGTCTACCCCCATGCTGTGGTAGAGGTGGATGATACCCCTACTGCTGATTGTTGAAGTTCTGAGGTCTAGGATATGGGGCCATGTTGTTTGGTGGTCTCATACTTGCTGCATTATACTGTGGCTGTGCAGACCTGTACTGCTGTGGAGCCTGCTGACCCCAACTCTGGTTACCCTATAGCTGCCCTCCATAATTAGCCACATAGTCCATGTCTTCATGCTGGTGATGATGTTCTTGGTCTGTAGCCCATGGATTACCCATGCGTTGGCTAATGCAAGATGTGTATAAACCACCATTGGTAGTGTCTACAATGTGAACCTGCTGCTTGACCCCAGATTCTTCCACCTTCTTCGTCAGGATGCTCATTTGTGTCAATAAAGTTGCCATGTTCTCTTCCATAGTGTTGGAAGGATTCAAAGGTATAGAGTGTACCACTGGAGTGATAGGAGCATTCTTGGTCGTCCACCCGGAGTTTTGAGCCATCTTGTCAAGCAAATTTTGGCCTTCCCTCCAAGTCTTGCTCAGAAAAGCCTCGCCTGCTGAAGCATCTACAATGTTCTTCATACTGTCTGAAAGCCCCATATAGAAGCTTTGACCCAACATCTCTTCAGGAACCCCATGGTGAGGACACATAACAAGCATACCTTTTAATCTGCCCCAAGTTTCATGTAATGTCTCCATTGGTTTCTGCTTGAAGCTCACAATCTCATCAATTGGCTAAGCTGTCTTGTTAGGTGGATCAAACTTGTTATGGAATTGCTTGACAAACTCATCCCATGTTGCAATGGAGTTTATGGGGAGTGAGTTTAGCCATATCTGCGCAGCCCCTGTAACTGAGAACGGATATAGCAATAGCATAATGGTTTCCGGTGTCACATTCGGTTGCCTTTGTGTCTTGCATATTGAGAGAAAGTTCTTCAGGTGCTGTTGTGGATCTTCAACCTGAGACCCAGAGAATAATCCCTTGTTTTGCAACAAGTGTAGCATGTTGTTAGTAATCTGGAAAGACTCAGCTTGAATCACTGGCACAATGATGGCAGTTGCCAAATTATCTGCTGTTGGTTGTGCCCAGTCAAATAATGCACCTTCTTCCGCCTCCTGCGCCTCTTGCATGTTCAACACAGCTTGCTGGTTTGGGTCATTCACGTCACCCATGTCGAAATCTAGTTTGATTGGTTGCTGAGATTGCTGAATTTGTTTGATAGCCTTGTTACGTGCCCGGAAAGTTTGCTCGGGGTCTAAGAGTCCTTCAATTAGTTCTCCAGTCCTTGCAGATTTTCTAGGCATGCACCTGAGTACCCAATTCAACAATTGTCAAAAATTTCAATGTTAAGTGTAGAAAGAACCTGACTACACAAGAATCTTGTAGTTCTGTCAATGGCAATTGATAATTCTATTAATTCCCCAGCAACGGCGCCAAAATTGATTCACGTCCAAGCAATGGTCGTAGTGAATATAACCTAGTCAAATATGTCCAGAATCGATCCCACAGGGAATTAACCTACCAACTGCAACTTTCACAACCCAATAACACTTCTGAAGCAAGTTCCCAAACTTTGAGTATATTTTTGTGAAGGTTTTCTAACAACTAAATTTTGCAAGAATTAAATACTTAAAAGAAAGAATTGAATGTGGGTAAATAATATAGAGAAAGACTAAGGTATTGATTTCCTCTATTGATGGAATCCCTTATGTTTATGCTCATACAAATTGTTAATATTATTCTATCAATCATAAAATGCTATTTTTACCGTAATTTCCTCCCGAACAACTACAATAATTTACAGGTGCACTCTCCCGAGCTACCCTTGCTAGCTTTAATTTGAATAGTTCACTTTAGATTGCACCCAATGTTTCGTTATTCCTAATCCCACCTTTACGCCTAAAGTTATAGATTCCTCCAATTACCTGGGTGTGGTGTTGTTCAACAATATACCTAAACATGCACTCTTTTCCAAGTTATGCACACTAAATAGGCACGACTAATTGGGGATCCTACCAATTAACTACAACAAGAACAAAGTTGAACAAATAGAAATCTAACTAACAATTTGTAATCACATAAACGAGAAGCTCATCACCCAATAGGTTCCATCAAAACCTTAGATAAGAAAGTAGCTACTCATAATTAAAGAAACAAGAATAATAATTGAATTCATAATCAAAGAATCAATATAAAAGAAAAAATAAGTTGAGAGAGTTCTCTCTTACTAATAATCTTGCAAAAGTAGGTAATAATACAATGCTTGCCTCTCTTCGGCGAAATCTATGCTTATATAGAGGTTTTAGGTTACAAAATTTGAGTTTTTACAAGTTTAGCCTTCAAATTTTCGGCGTCGTTCGCGGTCCGTTCGTGGTCACGAATGGACCTTGATAAACCAGGCTCTCTAAAGTTTAAAAATCTTCTGCAGGGTTATTTTTTCGAGGTTCATTCGCGGTCGCGAATGAACCGCGATGTTTCACCCTGTTCAGTTTGGAATTTGGACAAACATAAAACATGAAAGTTGTAGCCGTTTGAGTTAGAGTTCGTACCATATATTATGGAGCCAAAATGGAGTTCTGAGCTAAACGTTATGTCCAATTAACTAGACAGTGCGCAATACGCCTCATCGATTCTTCGCTTGTACTAAACTATCAAATTTGACACCCGAACATGATACCGTCTTAATTCCTTGAGCTTTTACTCAGAATTCAAAGCTCCAAATCACTTAAATTCATTCTATAACATCTATATAGCTCGGAATCACACCTTCCCGTCTATTTTCAACATAATTTCTTGACTTGTAGCACACTTTGGCCTTTTTCACTATCTTTTGACTCCAAAACTTGCTTTTTTAGTCTTCATTAACTCATGTGTACCTATAACATACTAATAAAACTAATAAAAGCATTTTGTCATCATAAAAAATATCAAAACAACAATAAAGCATGATTATTTAGGGCATAAATATAGTCAAGTTCACCTATTATCAGTCGACATGTGCATATCTTTAGCAGAAGGCAACCAATAATAGTTCCAAGTTAGTTGGTCTGCTTTCAAGGAGTTGAGCTATTCCTGCCTGGTCCTTAAGTCTTTCAGAAAATTACAATGGGTGGCCCTGCTTGTATGACAACGAGTGTTGTTCAACCAATCTACGTTGAAGTTTATCACAATTGGGTGAAGATAGAGATGCTCTATGAACCACATTTGCAACAAAATGTTACAACCTTCAAAATAATCCTTGCCTTCTTGACACCGAGTTAATTCTTGAAAAATGTCTCCCAATATCATATGAAGAATAGTGTGTTTTTCGCCACTTTGCAAGTGTGAGACCAATGCTGATAAACGGACTCTGATACGTTCATCATGTTCGGGAAAACCCATGGTCCCCAGAAAAGTGATTATGAAGGCGTAGATTCTCAAATCTCCCCAAGCGTCGTAATTTAACTGGCTGACAAATTCTGTGTTTGAGAACTTCTCGAATCCTTTCTTGTCACCAAACCTGTCGTAGAAATACTCCAACGGAACCCAACCGTCATTCAAGCAAACCATGGGAACTCGACGGAGACTTAATTTCTTTAGGAAATTATTTTCACCCATTTTTCTAGGAGCAGCGGGTTTCTTTTTGTACAGATCTTTCCCAAAACCTGTGAGTCCACCTAACTCCTCTAAAGTGAGCGTCATTTCGCAGTCTCAGAATCTGAAAACATTTTTTGCAGAGTCCAAGAAACTCACCAAAGCCCTGATCAGATCTTTGTCCGGTTTTATTCTCATAATATTCGGAAGAAACTTGAGCTATTTATAGACTTGATTTCTTTCCCAAGCAGAGAAACTAGACCACCAATCACAGAGACGGTCCAGGGTCTTGTAACGACCCGGCCCATCATTACGGGAGTTATTGCCCCGTTTTCTTCATTTAACACTTCAATATGCTAATTTATATGTGTTCAGAAAGTTAGAAACAAATCGGAAGAAATTTAGATAAAAATTAGGCCATAAATTCCTTTATGAGAAGAATAGGTTGGAAAATTCAACCGAATGTTGACCGGTAAGATAGCTCGAAATTGAATTTTGATTCTTTGACTAGTTTCAGGGGATCATTTATGACTCAGGAGAGCAATCAGAATCGAATTTGGATGTCCGATGTGGTTTTAGGCTTGAATTGGCTAAGGTTGAATTTTGGCGAAATCCGAACGGTAGGTGAGATTTTGATCCGGGGGTCGGAATGGAATTCCAATAATTTTTGTAGCTTCGTTATGTAATTTTGGATATGTTTGCAAATTGTTGCGTCATTCGGATGTCGTTTGATCGGGTTTTGGATTGAATGTTAGTTTCAGAAGTTTTGAAGAAACTTAGGCTTGAATCCGTGTGAAAATTGTGATTTTGATGTTTAGGATGGTGTTTTTACTATTGGAACAAGTTTTTATCGTATTTTGGAATAGTTTGGTGGTTTTCGTTGGGGTCCCGGGGGCCTCGGAATGAATTCGGGGGTCCAAACGGACCATTTTTTTGGCAAATGAGAAGGCTGGTTGCTGTCATAAAATGCAGAAGGAAATTGCTCTCCGCGATCGCGGGGCAGGGGACGCAATCGCATAGGGTCAGGGGGATAGACCAATGCGATCGCAGGAAGACCAGTCGTGATCGCGTAGAGTTAACCGGGTAGGCATCGCGATCGCATGAGTACCTACACGATCGCGTAGGAGAAAAATGTGTGGTCTGGGATTTTGTTATACGCGATCGCATGAAGAGCGACGCGATCGGGTGAGGCCAGCTATTTGAACATCATGATCGCATGAGGCGAGTCGCCATCGCGTAAGGCAATTTAAATGCCTGACAGAAATAGTTTTTAAACCAGGCAGACACGAGGGTTTCATTATTTACTCCGTTTTTGCACCACCTTGAGAAAAAATTGATAGCTTTGAAGAGGGAAATCAATGAGGAAACATCGAAGGTAGATTCTTGACTCAAAAACGTAATTTTAAGGTAGAATTAACATCAATCTTCATGAAATTGGGTAGAAACTGTGAAGAATTATGGTCTAGGTATTGAAAATGAACTTTTGAGTTTTGAAATGTCATTCGAACTCTGATTTAGATAAATTTTATTGCACGGACTTGTAGCGAGACGAGGATCGCGTTGGTACAAATTGCGGAATTTTTTGAGCAGCGGGCCCGGGGTCAGGTTTTAACAACTTGGTGTATTATCGCGTATTTCGTATAAATTGAATTGGGTTATGTTTCTTTGACCCATATTTGATACAATTGTTGTGGTTTGACTAGATTCTACGCACGAGGCGGCAAATTCAAAAGGAAAAGGCATCGCGGACGAGTCTTCGACCGGCTAGAGGTGAGTAGTTTGTGTATATGGTATCTTGAGGGTTCGAAACTCCGGCTTAGCACATTGTGATGCTAGTAGGGCATGGCTCACACCCCGTGGCAGGTGCGTGATTGATTGTGACTTGGGATTGAGACTTAGTCCATCCTGAATGAGTATAATATGATATTTGTGGTTGAAAAACACTGTGTTTAATATAATTGTGGGCTGTAAGCCATGTTTCGGGCCTTGTGCCGACCAGTAGTATCCCTAGGGGATAGTTATATATGTGATGGCTATACTTGCTTAAACCACTGATCTAGGTCCTGGGTTGAAATCACAGTATTAAATTGCTAAGTCACCTGTTTTGCTAAAATTAAATAAAAGTTAACGTATTTCATAATTAATGCAAGGGAACCTGGAAATAAGTAATTTAAGCTGTTGTGTGACTTATATGCATGTTGTGGACTGAGGATGGATCGGGCTGCACGCCGCAACGGTTGGTATGAGGATCGGGCTGCACGCCGCAACGGTATTGCGCTCGGGCTGTAGGAGCCCCTCCGGAGTCTGTACACACCCCCAGTGAGCGCCGTCGATGTTAAATGGATCGGGCTACATGCCGTAGCGGTCATGTGCATTGCATTGCATCTCTATCTGTTGAATTATTTGTGATAATTGTGTTGTACTGCTGTTGCTAGTTCGTAAGAGGATTGGACTGTAGTTTAGCTTCATTATGTGGTATTCTATGGATTTCTTACTTTCAACTACTTGTATATATTTATTACTCATTGAGTACTTAGTACTCACCTCTACTGCCTGCACCTTTGTGTGCAGATTCAGGTACACAGGAGGGATAGACGAGCACTCCAGCTTTATCAGTATTTATCTGAGTTGCTGAGGTAGATGCTGGCGTTCACAGGACCTGGCTTCTCTTTTTATTCCAGGTTTTTCCTTTGTATATACATTATTCAGACTTGAGTATTTGGTTTTGGATATTGTTATCCGATCATGTTAAGAGTCTCTAGACTCGTGACCCTAGATCTTTGGGTGGTTATTCAATTTAGCTTTATTGTTGATAATAATATCTAGGTAATTTATTTGAGCTTCATGCTCGGGATGAGAGGGTAAATGGTCGGGCTTGCCTAGCAGTTGTGTTGGGTGCCATCACGACCGGGATTGGGGTTGTGAAAAGTTGGTATCAGAGCCTAGGTTACTAGGCCTCATGAGTCTTGAGCTAGTTGGTAGAGTCTTGTGGATCGGTATGGGGACGACTGTACTTATCCTCGGGAGGCTGCAAACCTTTAGGAAACACCTCACATTTATTGGAATTCTTATCATGCGTACTTGATTCAGCTTGAGATATAAATTTTTGAAATTCCTTCCACATGTCTGTGTACGCATCGAGCGCCCAGTAATATGATTGCCTTGATGGCTTGTGATTCCCCGATCGAGGGGCGAGATATAATCTTTGTGAGTTCATGTTGGGCCAGTCAGGAGGACTTGAGACCAGATCTTTATCTATGACTTGAGCACCAAGGTGATGATTTTGTGAGTTGGTAATATGAAACTTATATGATCGGTATTGTTCCTAACTGTGGAAATGGCAGCTTAATAATGTATGAGCTGTCAGGTGTTAGATCCTTATTGTAATCTATTTTGTAGCCCCGAGCTATGGGCATGGCGAATATTTATCATATCTCTCAGTTGGAAGGTAAAGTGCCTTATGTGTAGTAAAATGAGTTTAGACTCAGGAAGACTAAAGTGATTATGCTATGTATATCCTGGTGGAAGGTGTTGTACTGAAATACTAGATTGATGCAAAGTAGGTGGGTGGATTCGGATGTGTAATTGTAGGGTATTTGATATGTGTTATGATGCGAGCAGGTGTAGCGCAGGTTCTGGTATAAATTGTGATAATATGATTCGTATGGTATTGAGATTTAATGTTGTTGAAATACATTATGATGTCTTGTTGAGTTGTGGATGTAATGTTAGAATGGTTTGGTGATTCTCTGGGAGGTGGATAGGCCAATTTACAAAGGAAACTCTGCCAAAATTTTTGAAAAAATTTGGGACTTAGAAAAGATTTCTGTCACCTAAAGAGAGTAAGCTTAACTGTGGTGTGTGTATAAATGCAAGAATTGCAGAAGGGTTAAGGTCTCTATTGATTCGAGTCTTTGTCAAGCTTGTAAATGACTTGAGATTAATCTCACTATAACATTGTGGCCTCATTTGAGTAAGAATGCTATAAGTGGCTAAAGGTTCTTTGATGAATGGCTTCGAGCCAAATTGGGGAGGGTGCTATTGATTAACTGATTACACTGTTGTGTGCTATGTTGGTTCTACCTCTAAGTACACTGGGAAAGTTCTGATAAAGGTTATAGTGCTTCTTAGATATGAAGAAATAATAGGATGGTTTGAACTGTTGTTGGTAAAGAAGGTTCGGTGTATAAAAAAGAAAGATAGCTAATTGCATCAGTATGTAATCATTGTTCTGTAGTGTCAGAATTCTAACAAGGCGCGAGTGGCTCTGTCAATAAAACAGTGAAGTATAATTGAATAAGGGTGAATGACGCCCGAGAATAGTCTTGCGGTGTTCGAGATTTTGCTTGTAACAGTCAGGTGTCTTAAGATTGTGTATGTAGCTAAAGACGGTGGTTTCGTTAGAAGAGATCAAGACTTGTGTAATGATATATGAATGATGAGATTGTATGTATATATATTGGAGAGTAATGATAATGAATTCAAAAATCGCAAGAAGTTCTTCAAAATAAAGTATTGTAGAATGTGGTACTTTTGGGAAACATTGAGAGAGTATTCAGCAGCCTGTGAGCCTTAGACCATATAGTCTTGTGTATGATTCTCCTGTGGTAACATGAGTTGAGATAATGTAGTGCTACAGTAAAGGCTAGTACTAAGTTAAAGATGATTCAGAAAGGAAATTGAGTAAATGGAACAACTTGTTAATAAACTGAAACGGTATGATAAGGGTACGATTAATTCCTGGTATGTGTTCGAAGTAATGAGACTCGCAGATATTGTGCAACAAAGCTCTTGAGTGTTGGCAGTTGCATAGCTCGATGTGGGTATAAGGACTCAGTCCTGGCAGTTAAACTTACGCAATGAATCCGTGTGAAAAAGGTGATTTTGATGTTTAGGATGGTGTTTTTATTATTGGAACAAGTTTGTATCGTATTTTGGAATAGGTTGGTAGTTTTCGTTGGGGTCCCGGGGGCCTCGGGATGAATCCGGGGGTCCAAACGGACCTTTTTTGGGCAAAGAAGAAGGCTGGTTGCTGTCATAAAATGCAGCAGGAAATTGCTCTCTGCGATCGCGGGGCGGGGGACGCGATCGCGTAGGGTCAGGGGGCTAGACCAATGCGATCGCAAAAAGACCAGTCGCGATCGCGTAGAGTTAACCGGGTAGGCATCGCGATCGCATGAGTACCTGTGCGACCGCGTATGAGAAAAATGTGTAGTCCAAGATTTTGTGATACGCGATCGCATGAAGAGTGACGTGATCGAGTGAGGCCGGCTATTTGAACATCGCGATCGCGTGAGGCGAGTCGCGATTGCGTAAGTCTATTTAAATGCTTGGCAGAAACAGTTTTTAAACCAGGCAGACGCGAGGGTTTCATTATTTACTCCGTTTTTGCACCACTTAGAGAGAAAATTGATAGCTTTGAAGAGGGAAATCAATGGGAAAACATCGGAGGTAAGATTCTTGACTCAAAAACTTAATTTTAAGGTAGAATTAACATCATTCTTCATGAAATTGGGTAGAAACTGTGAAGAATTATGGCCTAGTTATTGAAAACAAATTATTGTGTTTTGAAAGGACATTCGAACTCCGATTTCGATAAATTTTATATGCATTGACTCGTGGCGAGACGAGGATCGCGTTGGTACTAATTTCGGAATTTTTCAAGCAGTAGGCTCGGGGTCGGGTTTTACCAACTTGGTGTATTATCGCGTATTTCATATAAATTGAATTGGGTTATGTTTCTTTGACCCGTATTTGATATAATTATTGTGGTTTGACTAGATTCTACGCACGAGGCGGCAAATTCAAAAGGAAAAGGCATCACAGAAGGGTCTTTGACCGGCTAGAGGTGAGTAGTTTGTGTATATGGTAGCCTGAGGGTTCGAAACCCCGGCTTACCATATTGTGATGCTAGTAGGGCGTGGCTCGCACCCCGTGGCAGGTGCAGGATTGATTGTGACTAGGGATTGAGACTTAGTCCATCCCGAATGAGTATAATATGATATCTGTGGTTGAAAAACACTGTGTTTGATATAATTGTGGGCTGTAAGCCGTGTTTGGGGCTGTAACGACCCGGCCGGTCGTTTTAGAAAATTATGCCCCAATCCCCAATTTAACTGTTCCCCTAAGTTCATTTCTGCTATTGTGGTTTGCTGGGAGAGTCGGTTCTGAAATTTGGAGTATTTTGGGACACTTAGTCCCTAAATGAGAGCTTTAAGGTTAGAAAATGGTCTGTAACCGGAACAATGTTAAGACGATCTCGGAACGGAAATCCGATGGTTCCATTAGCTCCGTTAGGTGATTCCGGGGTTGGGAGCGCGTTCGGAATGTATTTTGGAGGTCCGTAGCTCAATTAGGCTTGAAATGCCGAAGGTTGAAATTTTGGCGAATCCGAACGATAGGTGAGATTTTGATCCGGGGGTCGGAATGGAATTCGGACAATTTCTGTAGCTTCGTTATGTGATTTTGGATATGTCCGCAAATTTTCAGGTCATTCGGACGTCGTTTGGTCTGGTTTTAGATCGAATGTGCAATTCGGAAAGTTTTAAGAAATTTAGGCTTGAATTCGATGTGAATTATGGGTTTTTAGGTTGTTAGACGTGTTTTTATGATTTGAATGAGTTCGTATCGTGTTTTGGAGTATGTTGGTGGTTTTCGTTGGGGTCCCGGGAGCCTCGGGATGAATTCGGGGGTCCAAACGGACCAATTTGTGCTAAAAGGCACTGCTGTTTCTGCTGCAATTATTGCAGAGCAATTTTGCTCTCCGCGATCGCGGAGATGGCCACACGATCGCGTAAGGTGTGGTGGTAATGCATCGCGATCGCGATGCCTAGGATGCGATCGCGTAAGCGAAAAGCCCGGAGCTCTACGATCGCAAGGTGGGGTGTGCGATCGCGTAAGTCTGGGAGAGTAAGCATCGCGATCGCGTGAGGTAGTATGCGATCGCGTAGGGTAGTTTGGGGAGCCGGACGAGTTTGTTCTTCGCGATCGCGTTCGTGTCATTGCGATTGCGTAGGGTCGCTGAGTTGTTCACTGCGATCGCGTCCAGGATCACGCGATCGCATAGAGGAAAATTATGCTGCCCATATTTTGTGCATCGCGATCGCAAGCGCAGTGCTGCGATCGCGTAGAGTAAAATGGCCTGGCAGTGACTTTAAGTCCAGAACATTTCAGTCACGGCCTAACACACCAAAACCGCCATTGTTGAGCTCCAAGAGAGGAAATTGAAGGGGAAACGCTGGGATATCATCGGGGGTAAGTTTCTTGACCTTAATTCGTTGGTTTATCATGAAATCCGTGATTATTTCACTGAAAATGGAAGATTAAAGGTGGGTTTGAGCCCTAGGCCTAAATGTTAGAAAATCTTTGATTTGAATGGGCAAACGGAGTCCGATTTCGATAAATTTTATATACACGGACTCGTATTGAGATAAGGAACCCGAAAATATAGTTTTCGTGATTTTTCGATAAGCATACCGGAAGTCGGGTTTTGACAACTTGTGGGTTTTGGTGTATTATGAGTTATTTTGATTGGGTAATGCCCAATTGGCCTATTTTGATGTGATTCTATTAATGTTTATCAGATACTACACTTGTGGAGGCCGACATTCGCGGCAAGAGGGTTATTTCTTAGCGGTTTTGTACCGGAATTGAGGTAAGTGGCTTGTCTAACCTCGTGTGGGGGACTTTCACCCCTATGATATTATGTGATACTTTAAATGCCTTGTACGCGAGGTGACGGGCGTGTACATGCGCTGGTTGTTGAACACATACCTTACGTGAAATGTTCGATGAGTGATATCCCTGCTTTTAGCTGTTAATTCGATATTCTTACCCGGTAGTAGTTAGAAAGGCATGATTAGGTAGTATTTAACGGTCTAGTTGCCTAATTGTTTTACTTGAGCTTCTTGAAAATTATTGGCATTATTTATCGGTGAAGTTAAGCTTATTATATTCTCCCTGTGTATTCTTTTAGTTGCTGTGATTGTGGACTACGGGTTAAATTCTCGGAGATCCCAGGGCTGTGGGTTCGATTCCCAGAGACCCGAAGTGATATTTGTAGGGACTACGGGTTCGATTCCCGAGATCCTGAGTTATTTGTAGGGACTACGGGATTGATTCCCGAGATCCTGAGTTATTTGTAGGGACTACGGGTTCGATTCCCGAGATCCTGAGTTATTTGTAGAGACTACGGGTTCGATTCTCGAGATCTTGAGTTATTTGTAGGGACTACAGGTTCGATTCCCGAGATCATGAGTTATTTGTAGGGACTACGGGTTCGATTCCCTAGATCCTGAGTTATTTGTAAGGACTACGGGTTCGATTCCCGAGATCCTAAGTTATTTGTAGGGACTACGGGTTCGATTTCCGAGATCCCGAGTTATTTGTAGGGACTACGGGTTCGATTCCCCAGATCTTGAGTTATTTGTAAGGACTACGGGTTCGATTCCCGAGATCCTGAGTTATTTGTAGGGACTGCGGGTTCGATTCCCGGAGATCCTGAGCTATTGATATATTATTGAGATGTGGACTGCGGGTTCGATTCCCGGAGATCCTGAGATTTATTGAGACATGGGCTGCGGGTTCGATTCCCGGAGACCCAGGGGTGCTGTTAATGGGACTGTGGGTTCAATTCCCACAAGTCCTGGACTTGTTTTATTGAGTTGGTTATTTGTTGTTAGCTTAAATTGTAGACGGTTGCAGTAATCATTTTATTATTGTTATTGCGGAAATTATTATCATTGAAACTGTTTATTATTGTTATTATCACTATATTATTGCTTCTCAGTAGGACCCTGACCTTCCTCGTCACTACTCCATCGAGGTTAGGCTTGGCATTTACTGAGTACCGCCGTGGTGTACTCATGCTACTCTTCTGCACACTTTTGTTGTGCAGATCCAAGTACATCAGGACAGGCTCATACTAAGTGATATCAGCAGCAAATTTGGAGACCTCGAGGTACGATCTGCTACGTCCGCGGATCCGGAGGCTCTCCTTCTATTCTGGTAGTTTTGGTAGATGTTTCTCCTTCCTTTCGTTGTTTAGAAACTCTTTACACATAGAGCCACAGTTGTATTTCTCTTTTAGTCTGTGTTATCCGTGGGATTCCGGGTCTTGGTGGTGTTATATACAGTGTGTTCTTGACGGGTGTATGTGCCAAGCGGCACGGATTACACTTTATTTATATTATTCTGCTGTTATCTTATCTTTAACGTTCATAACTTGTATATTCCGCAACGTGTTAGGCTTACCTAGTCGTGGGGACTTGGGTGCCATCACGACATGTTCACGATTGGTGGACTAGGGTCGTGATAGGGGCCTTGTACCGACATGTAGTATCCCTAGGGGATAGTTATATGTGTGATAGCTATACTTGTTTAAACCACTGATCTCAGTCCTGGGTTGAAATCCCAGTATTGAATTGCTAAGTCACCTGTTTTGCAAAAATTAAATAAAAGTTAACGTATTTCATAATTAATGAAAGGGAACCTGGAAATAAGTAATTTAAGCTGTTGTGTGACTTATATGATTGTTGTGGACTGATGATGGATCGGGTTGCACGCCACAGCGGTTGATATGACATGAGGATCGGGCTGCACGCTGCAACGGTATTGCGCTTGGGCTGTAGGAGCCCCTCCGGAGTCTGTACACACCCCCAGTGAGTGCCATCGATGTTAAATGGATAGGGATACATGCCGTAGCGGTTATGTGCTTTGCATTGCATCTTTGTCTCTGAATTATCGATGATAGTGGTGATGTACTGTTGTTTTTGATAGTTCGTAGGAGGAAGTGTACTGTAGTTTAGCTTCATTATGTGGTATTCTGTGGATTTCTTACTTTCAGCTACTTGTATATGTTTATTACTCACTGAGTACTTAGTACTCACCCCTACTCTCTGCACCTTTGTGTGCAGATTCAGGTACACGGGAGTGATAGACGAGCACTCCAGCTTTTATCTGTATTTATCCGAGTTGCTGAGGTAGCTGCTGGCGTTCGCAGGACCTGGCTTCTCTTCTTATTCCGGTTTTCCTTTATATATACATTATTCATACTTGAGTATTTGGTTTAGATATTGTTATCCGATCATGTTTAGAGGCACTAGACTCGTGACCCTAGATCTTTGGGTGGTTATTCAGTTTAGCTTTATTGTTGATAAAAATATCCAAGTAATTGATTTGAGCTTCATGCTCGGGATGAGAGGGTAAATGGTCGGGCTTGCCTAGCAGTTGTGTTGGGCGCCATCACGACCGGGATTGGGGTCGTGACAGGTCTTATCTTGAATCATAAACATGGGAGGCATCTCGTCTCTTGCCCTTTTCTGACCGATTCTTTGCAATGGAGCCATGCTGATCCTAGAAAAGATAAAAACTAAAACTTAAGATATTCTAAAATTAAAATTTTTTATTTTTTTATTTTTTTTCATTTTTAAAAAAAGAATCTCGTCAACACGGCCTTTCATCACTTAAAGAAGATTTGAAGGCTGTATAACAGGATACCGGTGTGACGACTAGGTACCATTTTTGCGAAACTACTCCTTCAGCGCCCCATTCGAGGCGTTTGGCTATTTTCGCAAAATTTCCTAACCCTTGACTAAGGATAATTCTCCTAATTTAACACATTTTCTTTTTTTATTTTTTCATTTTTTGAATAGCAGTATTAGTTGAGCCCGATATGGGTTGCCTATGTATCCCACGTCTGGTGAGAATCAAACCTGCGTAGTTCGAAAAAATGAAACTATATCATTTTAAAAACAAACTTTTTTCCATCTTTCCCCTTTTATAAAGAAATACCAAAGTTTTGGTGTTATTTAGGAATTTTCGAAACATGTGTTTTAAAAACCTTGACCCTACACCCTGGTATTTTCCCTTTCTTTAAAACCACTCCTTCCTCCTTTTTTTTAATAAGCCAGTCAGCATGCAGGTTCGAAACAAATAAATGCACAAACAAAATGCATCAGGTTGGTCTTTTGCTTCACGTACACCTGTCCTAGACAGACCTAACCCCTGTGTTGAGCCTGCTAAGTCGAATATGCACATGATGCAAATAGACGTCCAGCAAATGCCCGATATTATATTTCAAAGAGACTCAGGGGAGAAAGTGGGTATCGGCACAATTTATATACAATCCACAAAATATCAAAGTGGTAAAAGCAACATTTAGCACATTAAAACAAATATATAATAAAATCAGATAATAAATAAGCCAAATACAACAATTATTCAAAGCTCGAATTCTTAAACCCCGAACCAGTGGTTCTGGGTTTGTATCCCCAGCAGAGTCGCCAGAGCTGTCACACCTCCTTTCGGCGCGCTTACCCCGAGGGAGGGTAGAAAACGGGTGAGGGAGTTTTTCCAATTTAAGTTATAATATTCGAAACGGGATTATTCCATTTATTTCAGAGTCGCCACTTGGAATAAATTAAGGTGTCTGTCACGACCCAAATCAAGTCGTGATGGCGCCTAACAATTAAGCTAGGCTAGCCAGACCAACAATTATTTTTCACGTATAAATATCAGCCCCAAATGGAAAACTCAAGAATAATATTTGAGTTAAAGAAACTCCAATAATAATAATACGAATGAATACTGAGAAGTGCGAAAACGAACTAACACTCCCAAAGATCTGGGGTCACCAGTCTAGAGCCTCTAAACAAAACCGAATAGTAATGGAGAATAGTGTATGAAATACTCAAATCTGAATCATAAAGAAATAACTGAAAAGTGATGGGAAGCTAGGTTCTGCAAATGGCGGCAGCTACCTCAGCAACTCGGAATAACTCTGTGAAAGCTAGAGTACTCGTCTACCTCTCCTGAGTACCTGAATTTGCACATAAAGGTGCAGGGAGTAGGGGTGAGTACTAAGTACTCAGTGAGTAATAAATATATATAAATAGCTGAAAGTAAGAAATCCACATAATACGATATAATGAAGCTAAACTACAGTTCGATCCTCCTACGAACAAGCAACAACAGTACATTACAAATATCACAGATAATTCAACAGATAAAGATGCAATGCAATGAACATGACCGCTACGGCATGTAGCCCGATTCATTTAACGTCGACGGCGCTCACTAGGGGCGAGTACAGACTCCGGAGGGGCTCCTACAGCCCAAGCGCAATAGTGTTGCGGCGTGCAGCCCGATCCTCATATCAACTGCTGCGGCGTGCAACACAATCCATCCTCAGTCCACAACATGCATATGAGTCACACAACAACTCAAATTATTTATTTTCAGGTTCCAGTTCATTAATTATGAAAATGCTTTAATTCTTATTTAATATTCCAAAAACAGGTGACTTAGCATTTCAACATGGTGATATCAAACCAGGACTGAGATCAGTGATTAAGCAAATAGAGCTATTACATATATGACTATCCTCTAGGGATACTACAGGTCGGCACAAAGCCTCAAACATGGCTTACAACCCACAATTATATCGAACACAATGTTTTTCAACCACATACATCATATTATTCATTTTCGGGATGGACTAAGTCTCAATCCACAGTCATAATCAATCCCGCACCTGCCATGGGGTGCGAGCCACGCCCTACTAGCATCACGATGTGCTAAGCCGTGGTTTCGAACCCTCGAGCTACCATATACACAAACTACTCACCTCTAGCCGGCCGTAGACTCGCCCATGATGCCCTTTCCTTTTGAATTCGCCGCCTCGTGCGTAGAATCTAGCCAAACCACAATTATTATATCATATACGGGTCAAATACGCACTAATGCACTAAGTTGGTAAAACCCGGACCCCGGTCTCGCTTCTCGAAAAGTTCCGAAATTCATACCAACGTGTTCCTCATCTTGCCACGAGTCCGTGCATATAAAATTTATCAAAATTGGAGTCTGAATGGCCTTTCAAAAGTCAAATTTTTATTTTCAAGACCTAGGAGCTAATTCTACACAATTTCTACCCAAATTCATGAAGTTTGATGTTAATTCTATCATAAAATTGTATTTTTGAGTCAAGAAACTTACCTCCGATGTTACCCCGTTGATTCCTCTCTTCACAGCACCCAAAACCCTCTCTAAACGAAGTAAAATTAGTGAAATAATGATTAGGGTCGCGACTGGTTTTTAATTAATCTATTTCTGCACAGTTGTCGCCTTCTATGCGATCGTAGGCCACTATTGTGATCGCATAGAGCAAGATTTCAAGGCCTCTATTTTTCTTCTCTGCGATCGCAGGCCTAGCCATGCGATCGCATAGCTTCGTGCCCTTACTCTTCGCGATCGCATCCCAGCTTACGCAATTGCACTACATTGCCTAAGCAACCTATGTGATCGCAATGCATTTCACGCGATCGCATAGCATTAAATTCTTTGCCCCTCCACACTCTTCTATGCGATCACAATCCTGTTTATGCGATCGCATATAGTAACAACTGTCTGCAATTTTCTGCAGAAATTTTATGATCAAAACTTGCCTGTCGGCCATCCGAAATGATCCCGAGACCCCCGAGACCTCAACCAAAGTCACCAATACATCACATTACCTCATTAAAACTTGCTCGTAACATAAAAACGCCATCGTAAGCCTCAAAATCTCTATTTTCACACGGATTCAAGACTAAGTTTCTTTAAAACTTCTGAAACTAACATTCGATCCAAAACCCGACCTAAACACCTCCGAATGATCGGAAAATTTTTCACACATATCCAAAATCACCTAACAGAGCTACTGTAACTCTTGGAATTTCATTCTCAGCCCCGGAACAAAATCTCACCTACCGTTCGGATTTCACCAAAATTCAACCTTAGCCAATTCAATCCTAAAACTACACCGGACCTCCGAATTCGATCCCGATCACTCTTCTAAGTCATAAATGATCCCCCGAAACTAGTCGAATCATCAGAATTCAATTCCGAGCTGTCTAACTCATCGGTCAACATTCGGTTGACTTTTTTAAACTATCCTTTTCATAAAGAGGTATATGATGTCATTTCTATCTAAATTCCTTCCGATTTGCTTCTAACTTTCCGAACATATATAAATAAGCATATTGAAGTGTTAAATGAAGAAAACACGACGATGACTCCCGTAACGACGAGTCGAGTCGTTACATTCTCCCCAACTTAAACGAACGCTCGTCTACGAGCGGGTTAAGAAAACATACCTGGAGTTTCAAATAAGTGTGGATATCTGCTCCGCATCTCCTGTTTGGTCTCCCAAGTTGCTTCCTTCATGGGACGACCTCTCCACTGCACTTTCACTGAAGCTATGTCCTTGGATCTCAGCTTACGAACCTGTCAACCCAAAATGGCTACCAGCTCCACGTCATAGGTCAAATCCTCATCTAACTGTATCGTGTTGAAGTCTAACACATGTGACGGGTCTCCAACATACTTCCGGAGCATAGATACATGGAATACCGGGTGGAATCCCGACAGGCTGGGTGGCAAAGCAAGCATATAGGCCACCTCCCCAACTCTCCTAAGCACCTCAAAAGGTCCAGTGAACCTTGGGCTCAACTTTCCTTTCTTTCCAAACCTCATAACGCCCTTCACAGGCTAAACCTTCAGAAACACCTTCTCACCCACTGAATAAGCCACATCTCAGACCTTCCGGTCCGCATAACTCTTCTGATGCGACTGAGCTGTGCGAAGTCTCTCCTAAACCACCTTCACCTTGTCTAAGGTATCCTGAACTAACTCTATCCCCAAAAATTTAGCCTCGCCGTGGTCAAACCAACCGACTTGAGACCTACACCGCCTCCCATATAAAGCTTCATACAGTGCCATCTGAATGCTGGACTAATAGATATTATTATAAGCAAACTTTGAAAGAGGCAAGTAATCAGCCCATGAACCACCGAAATCAATAACACAAGCACGCAACATGTCCTCCAGTATCTGAATAGTACGCTCGGACTGCCCATCCTCCTGTGGATGAAATGTTGTGCTCAGCTCTACCTGTGAACCCAACTATCGCTGAAATGTCCTCCAGAACAAAAAAGTGAACCGGGTACCTCTATCTGATATAATGGAAATGGGAACTCCATGCAATCTCACAATCTCGCGGATGAATGTCTCTGCCAACTGCTCCGAGGAGTATGTAGTACACACTAGAATGAAGTAAGCTGACTTGGTCAGCCTATCCACAACCACCCAAACTTAATCAAACTTCCTCGCTGTCCTAGCGAGTCCACTAATAAAGTACATAGTGATCCTTTCCCACTTCCACTCAGGAATATCAATACGCTGGAACACACCACCAGGCCTCTATTGTTCAGACTTGACCTGCTGGCAGTTTAGGCATCGTGCAACATGATTCACAATATCTTTCTACATCTTTCTCCACCAGAAATGCTACCTCAAATCCTGATACATCTTTGCGGCACCTGGATGAATAGAATACCACGAGCTATGGGCCTCATCTAATATCAACTCACGAAAGCCATCAACATTGGGCACACATATCCGGCCCTGCATCCGCAACACACTATCACTATCAATAGTGACATCTCTAGCATCATCATGTTGAACTATGTCCTTAAGGACAAGTAAGTGTGAATCATCATACTGGCGCTCTCGAATACGATCATATAAAGAAGATCGAGCTACCACGGAAGCCATAACCCGACTGGGCTCAGAATTATCCAGCCTCACCATCTGAATAGCTAACGCCTAAACATCAACTGCAAGGTGTCTCTCCCCAACTGGAATGTACGCCCAGATTCCCATACTAATAGCCTTCCGGCTCAATGCATCGGCCACTACATTGGCCTTCCCGGGATGGTACAAAATGGTAATATCATTGTCTTTAAGCAATTCGAGCCACCTCTGCTGCCTCAAATTGAGATCTTTTTGCTTAAACAAGTGCTGAAGGCTGCAGTGGTCTGTATATAGATCACAAGATACACCATACAAGTAATGTCTCCAAATCTTCAAGGCATAAACAATAGCAGCTAATTCTAAATCGTGAGCAGGGTAGTTCTTCTCGTGGGGCTTTAGCTAACGAGAAGCATATGCAATAACTCTACCCTCCTGCATCAATACACAACCGATCCCAACTCTAGAAGGATCACAATACACCGTATAAGATCCTGAAGCTGATGGGAACACAAGTACCAAAGCTGTGGTCAAAGCTGCCTTGAGCTTCTGAAAGCTCTCCTCACATTCATCATACCATACAAATGGAGCATTCTTCTGTGTCAACTTAGTCAAAGGTGAAGCAATAGATGAAAAGCCCTGAACAAACCTGCGGTAATAACCTGCCAAGCCGAGGAAACTCCGGATCTCAGTAGCTGAGGAAGTTTTGGGCCAATTCTGCACTGCCTTGACCTTCTGTGGGTCAACCCGAATACCATCACTGGACAATACATGTCCCAGAAAAGTCACAGTATCAATCTAGAATTCGCACTTAGAGAATTTTCCATAAAATGTTTCTTCTCTCAACCTCTGCAATACCAACTTCAAGTGCTGTGCGTGATCTTCCTAGCTACGTGAACACACCAGGATATCATCAATAAACACGATCACGAAAGAATCAATGTACGGCCGAAATACACTATTTATCAAGTGCATGAATGCAGCTGGGCATTGGTTAACCCAAAAGACATCACCAGAAATTCATCATGCCCATATCTCGTTCTGAATACTGTTTTCATAATGTCCGAATCCCTAATCTTCAACTGATGATAGCCCGATCGAAGATCAATCTTAGAGAATACACTAGCTCCCTGGAGCTGATCAAACAAGTCCTCAATACGAGGCAATGGGCACTTATTCTTCATTGTTACCTTGTTCAGTTGCCTATAATCAATGCACATTCTCATTGTGCCATCTTTCTTCTTCATGAACAATATCGGTGCACCCCAATGTGACATACTCGGGTGAATGAACCCCCTATCTAAGAGTTCCTGAAGCTGCTCTTTCAATTCTTTTAACTCAACTGGTGCCATGCGATAAGGAGAAACAGAAATGGGCTGAGTGTACGACACCAAGTCAATACCAAAATCAATATCCCTGTCAGGCGGCATGCCCGATAGGTCAACTAGAAATACATCCGGGAAATTCCTCACAACGGGAACCGAATCAAGATTGGGTGTCTAAGACTCAACACCTCCAACGAAGGCCAAATAAGATAAACAGCCCTTCTCGATCATTCGTTGGGCTTTTATATAAGAAATTACCCTGACAGATACATAATCAGTCAAGCCACGCCACTCGATCCTCGGATTACCTGGAATAGCTAGTCTGACTATCTTGGCATGGCAGTCCAGAATTGCATGGTAAGGAGATAACCAATCCATGCCTAGAATTACATCGAAATCCACCATGACCAATAGAAACAAGTCAACTCGGGTCTCCAAACCCACAATAGTAATAATACAGGATCGATATACCTGATCCACAACAACGGTATCACCCACTGGGGTAGACACATGCACGGGAAAGGCAAAAATACCACGTGTTATATACAAATGATGCGCAAAATATGAAGAAACATAGGAATATGTGAATCCGGGATCAAATAAGAGAGAAGCATCCCTGTGGTAGATTGCGATAATACCTGAAATGACAGCATCTGATGCAATAGTGTCCTTCCTATCTAGAAGAGCATAGAAACGAGCCTGGCCCTTGCGAGTACGATCCTCGCCCATAGGGCGACCCCTGGCCACCTGGCCACCATTCCTAGCTGACTATGCTGGGGCTGAAGAAATAGGAGTAGAAGACGAGGGCTGATCCCTCTGCTAAGACGGCTTATGAAGACACTGAGGACACTCTCTCCTGATGTGGCCGAACTCGCCACACTCAAAGCAACGGCCTGAAGATAGAGAAATGGACTGCTGAGGACCCCTGGCTGCCGATGAATCCTGAGCTAAAGAAGTAGGAGCAGAGCTCTGAGTTGGAAGAGCACTTAATCCAGGCTAACTCTACTGACGACCCTGCTGACCCTGATGGCCCTAACGACCACGATCTGCTGAAGCTCCACTGGACTCTGCACGTCCTGACTGAGGAGACATGAAAGAACGACCCCTGCTATGCTGAGGCTGGTCCCTAGATGGAGCACCACTGTAACTACCAGTACCACGAGGCCTCTTAGCCTTTTTCTCCTCACGCTCTCTGCGGCAATCTATCTCAATCTAACAAACCGCATCAACCACCTCCTCAAAGGTAACTGCTGAAGCCCTCTCTCTTGTCATCAATAAACGGATGGGATAGATGAGACCATCTATAAATCTCCTGATCCTCTCTCTGTCCGTCGGAATCATCCACATGGCATGATGGGATAGCTGAGTAAATCTCAAATCATATTGAGTTATCGACATATTCCCCTGCTTCAGCCACTCAAACTGACGATGCAGCTCCTCTCTCTGGGGCTGAGGCACAAACTTCTCCAAAAATACCGTGGAGAACTGCTACCAAGTGAGGGGCGCTGCCCCAGCGGGGCTACGCCTATCAAAATCCTCCCACCACTGAAATGCTGGACCTGTGAACTGAAAGGTGGTGAAAGCAACACCGCTGGACTCTAGAATATCGGCAGTGCAAAACATACACTGCCACATATCAAGAAAACCCTGGGCGTCCTCGCCCTCAGCACCACTGAATGCCGGAGGCAGTAGCCTCTTGAACCTCTCCAAACGGCGCTGCTCATCGTCAGGCATAGCTGGAACCATATGAGCTGGGGCTGGTGCAACAAGTGCAGCTGGATGAGCTGGAGCTGCCCCAGGGGCATGTAAACCCTGAACTACCGGCTCGGGTGTACGAGCCACGGGGGTTTGATTTCACCCCCTTCCTGTAGAGAAGCCGGTGCAGTAGAGGCTACAACCACCAGAGCTTTGCTAGTACATACCGATAGATTCTGGGCCATAGTCTCCTGAAGACCCGGTATCTCAATAGAAATTGCCGGTGCCGGCACCTGAGCTGTTGGGATGCCTACAGCTAGAGCCTGATCCTGAACCTGGGCCACCGGTGCTGGAATCTGACCTTGAGTCAGGTCAGCTGGTGGGTCAGCAAGTGCTGGTACTACTGCCTTACCTCTACCACGACCACGGCCTCTAGGTGCCAATGGTGGTCGTCCGCCACGTCCGCTAGCACGTGTTCTTGCCATCTGCGTGAGAATAGAATATGGAAAAATTTAGTTTCACGAAAACACAAACCGCACGGTATGAATCCAAGAAAAGTGAAGTTTTTCCTAAAGTTATGTAGCCTCCCGAGGATAGATACGGACATCTACATACCGATCCGCGAAATCCTGCTAAACCGGATCATGACTCGCGAGTCCTAGTAACCTAGGCTCTGATACCAACTTGTCACGACCCAAATCCGGTCGTGATGGTGCCTAACAATTAAGCTAGGCCAGCCATGCCAACAATTGTTTTTCACAGATAAATATTAGCCCCAAATGGACAACTCAAGAAGTATATATGAGTTAAAGAAACTCCAATAATAATAATACGAATGAATACTGAGAAGTGCAAAAATGAACTGACACTCCCAAAGATCATGGGTCACCAGTCTAGAGCCTCTAAACAAAACCGAATAGTAATGGAGAATACTGTATGAAATACTCAAATCTGAATCATAAAAATAACTGGAAATAGATGAGAAGCTAGCTTCTGCGAACGTCGGCAGCTACCTCAGTAACTCGGAATAACTCTGTGAAAGATGGAGCGCTCGTCTACCTCTCCTGAGTACCTGAATCTGCACACAAAGGTGCAGGGAGTAGGGGTGAGTACTACGTACTTAGTGAGTAATAAATATATATAAATAGCTAAAAGTAAGAAATCCACAGAATACCACATAATGAAGCTAAACTATAATCCGATCCTTCTACGAACTAGCAATAATAGTACATTACAAATATCACAGATAATTCAACAGATAAAGATGCAATGTAATGCACATGACCGCTACGGCATGTAGCCCGATCCATTTAATGTCGACGGCGCTCACTGGGGGTGTGTACAGACTCCGGAGGGGCTCCTACAGCCCAAGCGCAATAATGCTGCTGTGTGCAGCCCAATCCTCATATCAACTGTTGTGGCGTGCAGCCCGATCCATCCTCAGTCCATAACATGCATATGAGTGACACAATAGCTCAAATTAATTATTTCCAGGTTCCAGTTCATTAATTATGAAAATGATTTAATTCTTATTTAATTTTCCAAAAGCAGGTGACTTAGCATTTCAACTTGGTGATATCAAACCAGGACTGAGATTAGTGATTAAGCAAATAGAGCTATCACATATATGACTATCCCCTAGGGAAACTACAGGTCGGCACAAGGCCCCAAACATGGCTTACAGCCCACAATTATATCGAACACAATATTTTTCAACCACATATATCATATTATTCATTTTCGGGATGGACTAAGTCTCAATCCCCAGTCATAATCAATCCCGCACCTGTCACGGGATGCAAGCCACGGCCTACTAGCGTGACAATGTGCTAAAGTCGGGGTTTCGAACCCTAAGACTACCATATACACAAACTACTCACCTCTAGCCGGCCGTAGACTCGTCCGTGATGCCCTTTCCTTTTGTATTCCCCGCCTCATGTGTAGAATCTATCCAAACCACAACAATTATATCAAATACGGGTCAAAGAATCATAACCCTATTCAATTTATACAAAATACGCATTAATGCACTAAGTTGGTAAAACCCAAACCCCGGGCCCGCTTCTCGAAAAATTCCGAAATTCATACCAACGTGTTCCTCGTCTCGCCATGAGTCCGTGCATATAAAATTTATTGAAATCAAAGTTCGAATGGCCTTTCAAAATTCAAATTTTTGTTTCCAAAACCTAGGCCCTAATTCTTCACAATTTCTACCCAAATTCATGAAGTTTGATGTTAATTCTATCACAAAATCATGTTTTTGAGTCAAGAAACTTACCTCTGAAGTTACCCCATTGATTCCTCTCTTCACAGCACCCAAAACCCTCTCTAAACGAAGTGAAATTAGTGAAATAATGATTAGGGTCGCGACTGGTTTTTAATTATTTTGTTTCTCCACAGTTGTCGCCTTCTATGGGATCGCAGGCCCACTATTGCGATCGCATAGAGCAAGTTTTCCAGGCCTCGATTTTTCTTCTCTGCGATCGCAGGCCTAGCCATGCGATCGCATAGCTTTGCACCCTTACTCTTCGCGATCGCATCCCAGCTTACGCGATCGCACTGCATAGACTAAGCTACCTATGCGATCGCAATACATTTCACGCGATAGCATAGCATTAAATTCTTCGCCCCTCCAGACTCTTCTAAGTGATCACAATCCTGTCTATGCGATCGCGTAGAGTAACATCTGTCTACAATTTTCTGTAGAAATTTTATGATCAAAACTTGCCCGTTGGCCATCCAAAATGATCCCGAGACCCCCGGGACCTCAACCAAAATCACCAATACATCACATTACCTTATTCAAACTATTTTGTAACATAAAAACACCATCGTAAATCTCAAAATCTCCATTTTCACACGGATTTAAGCCTAAATTTCTTTAAAACTTCCGAAACTAACATTCGATCCAAAACCTGACCTAAACACCTCCGAGTGACCTAAAATTTTGAACGCATATCCAAAATTACCTAACAGAGCTACTGCAACTCTCGGAATTTCATTCCGAGCCCCGTATCAAAATCTCTCCTACCGTTCGGATTTCGCCAAAATTCAACTTTAGCCAATTCAAGCCTAAAACTACACCGGACCTCCGAATTTGATTTTGATCGCTCTCCTAAGTCATAAATGATCCCTCGACACTAGTCGAATTATTAGAATTCAATTTTGAGCTCTCTAACTCATCGATCAACATTCGATTGACTTTTCCAAACTATCATTTTCATAAAGAGGTATATGACCTCATTTCTATCTAAATTCCTTCCGATTTTCTTCTAACTTTCCGAACACAACTCAAGCCATCTCCGCTGTCTCAAATTAAGATCTTTCTGTTTGAACAAGTGCTGGAGAATACGATGGTCGGTATACACCTCACAAGACACGCCGTACAAATAGTGCCTCCAAATATTTAATGCATGAACAATGGCAGCTAGCTCCAAATCATGAATAGGATAGTTCTTCTCATGTGGCTTCAACTGCCGAGAAGCATAAGCAATCACCTTACCTTCCTGCATCAACACACAACCTACCCCCACTCTCGAGGTTCACAATAAACAGTATATGAACCTGAAGCTGATGGCAATACTAACACTGGAGCTGTGGTCAAAGCTGTCTTGAGCTTCTGAAAGCTCTCCTCGCACTCATCCGACCACACGAATGGTGCACCCTTCCGGGTCAATTTAGTCAAGGAAGAAGCAATGGATGAAAATCCCTGAATGAACCGGTGATAATATCCCGCAAAGCCAAGAAAACTCCTAATATCTGTAGCTGAGAACGGTCTAGGCCAACTCTGCACCGCCTCCATCTTCTTCGGATCAACCTGAATACCATCACGAGACACCACATGTCCCAAAAATGCTACAGACTCGAGCTAAAACTCGCACTTGGAGAATTTAGCATATAGCTTCTCCTCTCTCAATCTCTGCAACACAATACTTAAATGCTGAGCATGCTCCTCCTGAGTACGGGAGTAGACTAGAATGTCATCAATGAATACAATCACAAATGAATCCAAGTAGGGCTTGAACACACTGTTCATCAGATGCATAAATGCTGCTGGGGCGTTGGCTAGCCGAAAAAACATTACAAGAAACTCGTAGTGACCATATCGGGTCCTGAATGCAGTCTTCATAATATCCGAGTCCCTGATCTTCAGCTGATGATAGCCTGAACGAAGATCAATCTTAGAAAACACCCTCGCACCCTGTAATTGATCAAACAAATCACCAATGCACGGTAGAGGGTACTTGTTCTTCACTGTTACTTTGTTTAGTTGCCTATAATCAATACACATTCGCATGGAACCACCTTTCTTTTTAACAAATAACACCGGCGCACCCCACGGGGACACACTAGGGCGGATGAAACCCTTATCCAGAAGCTCCTGAAGCTGCTCTTTTAGTTCTTTCAACTCAGCTGGTGCCATCCGATAAGGAGGAATGGATATGGGCTGAGTGCCCGGCACCAAGTCAATGCCAAAATCAATATCCCTGTCCGGCGGCATTCCCGGCAGGTCTGAGGGAAATACATCTGGAAAGTCCCTCACAACAGGTACAGAATCAATGCTAGGAGACTTAGCTCCCACATCCCTCACAAAAGCTAAGTACGATAAACACCCTTTTTCATCCATCTTCTGAGCTTTTAAGAACGAAATGACATGGCTAGGGACGAAATCAGTCGAACCGTGCCACTCAATCTGAGAAATACCAGGAATGGCCTACGTAACTATCTTAGCATGACAGTCCAATATAGCATGGTATGGAGACAACCAGTCCATACCCAATATAATATCAAAGTCCACCATCCCCAACAATAGCAAATCTGCTTGGGTCTCGAGACCCCAAATAGATATAACACAGGATCTATAGACATGATCCACAACAATCGTATCACCCACGGGGGTGGATACATGAACAAGTAAATCAAGACTACCACGAGTCGCACCCAAATGATGTGCAAAATAAGAGGACACGTAAGAATATGTGGAACCTGGATCAAATAGAACAGAGGCATCTCTGTGACAGACATAAATAATACATGTAATCACCGCATCGGAGGCAACTGCATCACGCCTGTCGGGAAGTGCATAGAACCGTGCCTGGCCTCCACCGGATCTCTCCTCGCCTCTAGGGCGACCACGAGAAGACTCGACCTCCACCTCTACTAGCTTGAGATGGTGCCGAAGAGGAGGGATGATCCCTCCGCTGAGTCTCGTCCCTACGGAGTCGAGGCACCTGTCTCCTCATGTGGCCAAACTCACCACACTCATAACATGCACCCGGTGCCTGGAGAAGGGGACCGAAGTGAACCCCTCACCACGGAAGAACCCCGGGTCGAAGAAGTAGGCGCTACACTCGGGCCGGGAGGGCACTAAGTGATGACCGACCCTCTGCTGAAATGCTTGTCGACCACGACCATGCAGAACCTTCGCTCCGCTCGGGGCGGCCTCGAATGAGAAGGTATAGATGAGCGACCTCCGCTCTGCTGGAAATGCCCTCCGGATGGAGCACCGACCTGAAACTACCGGAACCACGAGGCCTCTCGGCCTCCCTCCTTCCTCTCTCGGCGATAATCCGCCTCGATGGAGCGTGCCATATCCACAACCTCGCTCAAAAGATGATGACAGAACTCCCTCTCTCTGGTCATAAGAACGCGAATAGAGTAGTTGAGGCCATCAATGAACCTCCTGACCCTCTTCCCTATCATTAGGGATCATCCATGTGGCATGCCTAGCCAACCGTGTGAATCTAAGCTCATACTCGGTCACAGACATGTCGCCTCGAACCAACCACTCAAACCGGTGACGTAGCTCCTCGCGACAAGACCGAGGTACATACTTCTTTAGAAAGAGGGTAGAGAACTCGCCGCCATGAGAGAGGGGCTCTGCTCTAGCGAGCCTACGCCTCTCAAACTCCTCCCACCAATCAAATGCGTTACCAGTGAATTGAAAGTTAGTAAATGAAACTCCACTGGACTTAAGAATACCAGCCGTACGCAGCATCTTCTAACACTTATCCAAGAAACCCTGGGCATCCTCGCCCTCAACGCCACTGAAATGGGGTGGCTGAAGTCTACCAAACCTCTCAAGACGACGCTGCTCGTCGTCGGGCATAGCCCGAACCATATGCTCTGGAGCTGGTGCAGCTGGAGGAATAACTGGTGCAACCACCAGAGCGGGGACCGCCTCCGGCGTCCGAAGTCCATGAACAGCCTGCTCCGGTGTGCGAGCTGCAGGGGTCTGCTGATCACCCCCTGTCTGGGATGTCGATGCAGTAGCGGTAGCTGATACTACCTGAGCCAATCCGGAACACACTAATAATATCTGGGCCAGAGTCTCCCGAAGACCAGGAATAGCAATAGATACAGTCTGGCCCTGAACTGGGGCTGCTGGAGCATCAACCACTGGGGGCTGCTCCTGAACTAGTACAACGGGCGGGTCAGCTGGCACTGCCTCAGCTGCCCTACCTCTACCTCTAGCACGACCGCGCCCACGACCTCTAACAGGTGTCAACGGAGGTCGTCCACCTCGTCTTGATGCTCGCGTTCTCGCCATCCGCGAGAGAATAGAATATAGAAGTTCAGTTCTCAAAACAACAAGATCGCACGACAGAGTTCAAGAATAATGAAGTGTTTTCTAAATGTTCGCAGCCTCTCGAGGATAAGTACAGGCGTCCCCGTACCGATCTACAAGACTCTACTAACCGGCTCAAGACTCATGAGGTCTAGTAAACCTAGGCTCTGATACCAACTTGTCATGACCCCAAATCCGGTCGTGATGGCGCCCAGCACATTGCTAGGCCAGCCTGACAAATCAATAACAATGACGGAGCTAGGAGCTCGCTTTATCTCATTTAAGCATATCAAAACATGAAACAACAGAGTGATACATATATCGAAAACGGGAACCAAGTCCCAAAATATACCAACTCCCATAGACCGCAGGGTCAAGAGTCAAAAGCCTCTAAAAGAACATAAGTGTAATAATGGTTTACAAGATACCAAGTGCGGAAAGGAAATGACAATATGAAATGAAAAGACAGCTAGAAGGGGAGTCAGGTCCTGCGGACGCTGCAGCTACCTCGACTATCCCGCACAATGCCTCCGAGCAACTACCGGATCAGGTCTGCTAAGAGGTGCCTGGATCTGCACACAAGGTGCAGGGAGTAAAATGAGTACTGCGCTAGACTCATTGGTAATAAACAAGGGTAAGACAGCGTAGATAAGAAGTCCACAGTAATGCACAATGTAAAGCTATACCAATACCCTGTAACAGTTCAATACCAACAGTAGAGAGCCAACAATATTAACAACAAGTACAATAGCTAGCAGGTGTAGCTAAATGCAATGCACTGCATGAAATGACCACTACGACGCGTAGCCCGATCCAATTTAGGTACCCATGCTCACTGTGGGGGTTCAGACTCCGGAGGGGCTCCTACAGCCCAAGCACAATGTTACTGCGGCGTGCAGTCCGATCCAATATATATACCACTGCGGCGCGCAACCTGATCCACTACCAGTCAGCTAATATGCAAATACAGCCTCGCAGGCTCAAAAGTAGTTTTAAAAACCCTTTTATCATTTTTCAATTGGAAAACTGTAGTATCAAGTTCAAGAGATTGGAAATAACATGATAACAGAAATAGCTACAGACTGGTAGTAAACTAGCATGTCAACATCACAAGATAATGATAATGATCCTCGCGGGATCCAATACTAGCTCACAGTCCACAAGTATAATCAACCGTCCAAGAAGGAGGTTCAATGGCTCAAGAGTAGCCAATATCACAATATAGTATGCAACCATCCGAGGAGGAGGTTCGACGGCTCAAGAATATCCAATATCATAACACAGTGCCAACAATTCGGACTAAGCCATAGTCCCCAATCACAATCGACCCCGCACTCACAAGAGAATACGTGTCTCGCCGCTATACAGCGTCACAAAGTGGTATGCCGGGGTTTCGAACTCGCTGGTCATCACCCACATCTATTACCCACCTCAATACAGCGCGATGACTACTCTGCGATGCCTTTTCCACGAAAATCAAAGCTCCGCACGCATAGAATCTGATCAAATACAGTGAATACACATCAAATTAGACCAATGGAACGATACCCAGTCAAAACAATTCAATTTACACCGAAATTCACAAAGTTGTCAAAACCCGACATTCAGTACGCTTGTCAAAAAACTACAAAAGTCACATATTCGGAATCCTCATCTCGATACGAGTCTAGGCATATAAAATTTACCAAAATCGGACTCCATTTGCCCACTCAAATCAGTGTTTTGTTTCAATTTTAGGCCTAGGGCTCAAACCCACCTTTAATCTTTCATTTACAGAGAATTAACCAATGATTTCATGTTAAAATGATGTAATTAAGCCACAATACTTACCTCCAACGAAACCCCGATGATTTCCCAGCAATCTCCCGTCAATACATTCTCTTAGAACTCAAAAATGGTGTTTTGGGGTGTGAAAACCGCAACTGGTTCTGTTCTGGTTTTTAATTCACTGCCAATCCAATTCCTTCATCGCGTTCGCGATGCCCCTCACGTGAACGCGATGCCTTAGCCCTTTTCTTCATTGCGAACGCGACGTGAAGTCACGCGTCCGCGAAGGCCAACTCCCCAATCTCCGGATTTTTACTCTACGCGAATGCGTCCCTGCCCACGCGAACGCGATTCTTCGCCTTTTCCACTTACGCGAACGCGACCCAAACCATCTCGAACGCGATGCTTCCCTTCTTTCTATTACTCGAACGCGGTGCCTCCCTTCACGAATGCGTTGACCAAGATGCCCCAGCCTACGCGAACGCGGGCCTAGCCCTCGCGAACGCGAAGGCTTAAATTGTGCGCAGTGATCTGTAATTTACAGAAGACTTTTCATGTTCCAAAAATGCCGGATGATGGTCCGGATTCACCTCGAGTCCCCCGGGACCCCAACGAAAACCACCATTATACTCCAAAACACGATACGAACTTGTTCAAAGCATAAAACACCATCCTAAACATCAAATCACTAATTACACACGGATTCAAGCCTAAGTTTCTTCAAAACTTCTGAAACTAACATTCGATCAAAAACCCGACCAAACGACGTCCGAATGACCTGAAACTTAGCGGACATATCCATAATCACATAACGAAGCTACAGGAATTGTCGGAATTCCATTCCGACTCCTGGATCAAAATCTCACCTACCATTCGAATTTTGCTAAAATTCAACCTTAGCCAATTCAAGCCTATTTCTACACCGGACCTCTAAATTCAATTCTGATCGCTTCCCTAAGTCACAAATCACCTCCTGGAACTACCGAATCATAAGAATCTGTTCCCTAAGTCACAAATCATCTCCCAGAACTACCCGAATCATCAGAACCCGATTCCGAGCCCTCTAACTAAATAGTCAACTCTGGGTTGACTTTCCATATTCAAGTTTCCCTCAAAAAGGCTATATGCATTGTTTTCAATCCAATTCACTCCTAACTCACCCGATAGACTCTAACACTGATAAAAAAGCATAAAACATGTAATTACAACATAACGGGGTGGTATTTGGCGTGATGATGGGCCGGGTCGTCACATGACGCCCAACACATTGCTAGACAAGCCCGACCATTTCCAGATAACCAGTTCAATTATTAAATTTAACGATGTTCTATTTAGAGTCAAATAGCCTATTTTCATAACAATAACGATAAGTACGGAATTTGAAACAACCGAAATACAGCCGAACTAATCCGGTGTCACAAGTTTTAGCCTCTAACAACAGAATAAAGTCAATACAACTAAGTCTAGAGCAGAATAAACAAAAGATAGATAGAGCAAGGGAGAGATCGGGTCCTGCAGACGTTGGCAGCTAGCTCAATGTCTGCTCAACAACAGGAAAGGCAGCAGTATACAGCTCAACTGCCCTCCTGGATCCCTGTATCTGCACACAAGGTGCAGGGAGTAGAGTGAGTACTTCCAACTCAGTAAGTAGTAACAATAAATAACAACTGAAAGTAAGAACACCTATAAGAACACTAAACAGTTCTAAGGACAATAGTATGGGTAAATCATCTCTAAACTGAAAAGTCTAATCTCACTCTACTACTGTCTCACACTGATCCAACACTACTACGATGCCGAAGCTCGATCCTTTCTAATGCTGCTGCGGCGTGCAACCCGATCCAATATATATATATATATATATATATATATATATATATATATATATATATATATATATATATAATGCGCAACGTGCGGCTAAATGGAGGAAAATAATGCTGTGGTGTGACGACCTGGCCCGTCGTCACGGGAATTACCACCCCGTTACTCTTCATTTATGTGCTTCATGTTTCTATATTGATTTTAGAGTCTATCGGCTGAGTTAGAAGTGATTCTGGTTGAAAATGAGGCATATAGCCTTGTGAAATGAAGCTTGTTTATGAAAACGTCAACCTACAGTTGACTATATCGTTAGAGGGCTCGGAATCAAAATTTGATGATTCGGTTAGTTCTGGGAGGTGATTTGTGACATAAGGGAGCGATCGGAATTAAATTTGGAGGTCCGCTGTAGAAATAGGCTTGAATTGGCTAAGGTTGAATTTTGTCGAAGTCCAAACAGAAGGTGAGATTTTGATCCGAGAGTCGGAATGGAATTTTGACAGTTGCAGTAGCTTTGGTAGGTGATTTTGGATATGTATGCAAATTTTCAGGTCATCCGGATGTCGTTTGGTCGGGTTTTTGATAGAATGTAAGTTTCAGAAGTTTGAGTTGAATCCTAAGCTTGAACGGGCCTTAATTTGATGATTTGTGTGTTTGAGGGTGTGTTTTTATGATTGGAACAAGTTCGTATGATGGTTTAAAGTAGAATTGTATTTTTGGTTGAGGTCCCGGGGGCCTCGGGTTATTTTGGGAAGGCGAAATGAAGGATTTTTGGAGTTGCAGCAGGTCTGGAATACCTGACTGCTGCTATTTTCGCTCTTGCAGAAATAAGGGCGTGGAGGCGAGTCCACAGAAGCGGACTTTTGTGCGCAGAAGCGCTTGGAGGTTGGAAGTGGGAGTTTCATAAAAGCGGAACTCTTTCCGCTGAGCCGACATCGCTGGTGCGAAGCAAAGACCGCATAAGCGGAAGTGGCGATTTGGGGTGATCTTCATAGAAGCGAGGAAATGGTCTCTTAAGAGGTCTCGCAGGTGCGAGACCTGGATCGCAGAAGCGAAATGGTCCGTTAAGTTGGCTTTCACAGAAGCGACAAAATTGTCGCAGGAGCGGACTTGCATATGCGAGTGTATGACTGCAGAAGCGGAAAACGTATCAGTAATAAAGGATCGGAATGTTAAAAATTTCAGAAACGTTATATCACGCTAAGGCATTAACTAAGAGGCGATTAAGGGAAATTTTAAGAGGAAATCGAAGGGATTCTTCAGGTAATCATTCATGGACCTATTTTACGTTATTATCTTGCTAAATTATGGAGTTATAGTTGGAATTAAAAGAATTAGGGGTGTATTAATGGAGGTTTTTACTCTAAGCCTCTGTTATGGTAAATCATCAATTTGAATGGGCAAACAGAGTCCGATTTTGATAAACTATATATGCATGGACTCGTGTTGAGATAAGGAATCCAAAATGTAACTTTTGTAATTTTTCAAGAAGCGTACCGAAAGTCGAGTTTTGGCAACTTTGTAGTTTTTGGTGTAATTCGAGTTGTTTCGATTAAGTAATGTCCCTTTGGCCTATTTTGATGTATTTCAATCGATTTTGATCAGATTCTACACCCGTGGAGGCCGATTCTCGTGGCAAGGGCATTGCGAACTAGTCTCCGAGCCGAGTCGAGCTGAGTAAAGGGTGTGAGTAATGACCAGCGGGTTCGAAACCTTGGTATATAACTTGGAGATGATGTATTGAGGTAAGACACATACTCTCCTGTGAGTGCAGGGTCGAATGTGATTGGGGACTTTGGCTTACCCTGACTTTCTGATACTATACAGGGTTGGTTGCCATTATTGAGCCAGTGAACCTCCTACTTGGATGGTTTGTGTATATCTTTGGTCCGTGAGCCAGTTATTGGGATCCTGCGAGGATCGATGTTATTATTTCTATGATATTGACATGCTATTTTGCTACAGTCATAAGCTATTACTGTCACAATGGTTTTCCAAACTCAGGAATTTCTGATATATGTTTTCTATTGAGAAATGATAAAAAGAGTTTTCAAACACTATTTTGAGCCTGTGAGGTTGCATTGCATTATAGCTGACTAGTAGTGGATCGGGCTGCGCACCGCAGCGTATCATGATATCATGCTTGGGCTGTAGGAGCCCCTCCGGAGTCTGAACCCTCACAGTGAGCACGGGTACTCAAATGGATTGGGCTACGCGCCGTAGCGGTCATATTCATGCATTGCATTGCATTTAGCTATACCTATTATGCTGTTAGCAGTTATGCTGTTAGCTGTTATGCTGTTAGCTGATATGGTTGGTTCGGATATTGTTCATGTAGATACTGATGCAGGGTATTATGTATAGCTTTACTTAGTGTTATATTGGGTATTCTTACCTTCGCTGTCTTACCTCTGCTTATTACCACTGAGTCTGGAAGTACTCACTTTACTCCCTGCACCTTGTGTGCAGATCCAAGTACATCGCAACAGCCTTGATTCTGTAGCTGCTTGGAGTTGCTTCTGGACAGTCGAAGTTGCTACCAGCATCCGCAGGACCTCACTCTCCAGCTTATCCTTATTTCTGTTTTGTCTATTCCGCACTTGTGCGAAGTTGTATACACTATCACACTTTATATATTCTAGTAGAGGCTCATGAATTGTGACTCCTGGTCTATTGGGAGGTTGTACTGGTTTGGGATGTTTAATCCCGTTGTTTGGATATTTTCATTATTATACTATCATTGTTTATGCCTAAAAGGGGTTAAATGTGAGCTGATAGTTCCGTATTTATGTTGATTGACGGCTGGCCTAGTAGTGTGCTGGGCGCCATCACGACCGGGTTTTGGGGGCCATGACAAGTTCGTATCAGAGCATAGGTTACTAGGCCTCATGAGTCTTGAGCTGGTTGGTAGAGTCTTGTGGATCGGTACGAGGACGCCTGTACTTATCCTCGTGAAGCTGGGAACCATTAGGAAACACTTCGTATTTCTTGAACTCTGTCATGCGATCTTGTTGTTCTGAGAACTGAACTTCTGTATTCTATTCTCTCGCATATGGCGAGAACTGGAGCTTCAGGACGAGGTGGAACACCACCATTGTCACCCGCTAGAGGCCGTGGGCACAACCGTGGTCGAGGTAGAGGTAGGAAGCTGAGGCAGTGACAACTGACCTGCCCGTTGTTCCTATTCAGGAGCAGCCCCCAGTGGTTGATGCTCCAGCAGCCCCAGCTCAGGCCCAAACGGTGTCTATCGCCATTCCTGGTCTTCAAGAGAATATGGCCAAGATATTATCAGTATTTTCTGGATTCGCTCAGGTAGTATCAGCTACCGCTACATCAGCGACATCCCAGACATGGGGTGGTCAGTAGACCCCTGTAGCTTGCACACCTGAGCAGGTGGTACAGGGACTTCAGACGCTAGAGTCTGTCCCAGCTCAGGAAGTTGCTCCTGTTATTCCAGCTGCACCAGCTCCAAGGCGTGTGGTACAGGTTATGCCGGATGATGAGCAGCGTCGCCTAGAGAGATTTGGTAGACTCCGGCCACCTCATTTCAGTGGTACTGAGAGTGAGGATGTCCAGGGTTTCTTAGATAAGTGCCAGAGCATGCTACGTACAACTGGTATTCTTGAGTCTAGCTGGGTTTCATTTACTACTTTTCATTTTAATGGTCCAGCGTTCGATTGGTTGGAGGAGTTTGAGAGGCGTAGGCCTGTGGGAGCAGTACCTCTTACCTGGCAGCAGTTTTCTACTCTCTTCTTAGAGAAGTATGTACCTCAGTCCCGTCGTGAGGAGCTTCGTCGCCAGTTTGAGTGGTTAGTACAGGGTGACATGTTAGTGACCCAGTGTGAGCTGAGATATACCCAATTGGCTAGGCATGCCATATGGATGATCCCGACTGATTTGAGAGGATTAGGAGGTTCATTGATGGCCTCAACTACTCCATTCGCATTCTGATGGCCAGAGAGAGAGTACTATCATCATCTTTTGAGCAGGTTGGGGATATAGAACGCTCCATTGAGGCGGATCATCACCGGGAGCGGGAGGAGTGGGAGGCCAAGAGGCCTCGAGGTTCTGGTAGCTTCAGCGGTGCTCCATCTAGAGGGTAGTTTCAGCAGAGCATAGGTCGCTCATCTAGACCTTTTCATTCAGGCAGCCCTGAGCAGAGCGGAGATTTTTCTACTGGTTATGGTTGCCAGGGATTCCAGCAGGGTCAGTCTTCACTTAGTGCCCTACTAGCTTAGAGTACAACACCTACTACTTCTTTAGCCCAGGGTTCGTCTACGGCGAAAGGTTCCCTTCAGTCCCCTTCTCCAGCACCAGGTAGCTATTTTGAGTGTGGTGAGTTTGGCCACATGAGGAGGCAGTGCCCTCGACTTCATAGGGACAGGGCTCAGCAGAGGGATCAGCCCTCCTCTTCAGCACCATCTCAGGCTAGCAGAGGTGGAGGTCAGTCTTCTCGTAGTTGCCCAAGAGGTGAGGAGCGGTTCATTGGGGGCTAGACATGATTCTATGCACTCCCTGACAGGCGTGATGCATTTGCCTCTAATGTAGTGATTACAGGTATCATTTCTATCTGTCACAGAGATGCCTCTATTCTATTTGATCTCGGGTCCACATATTCGTATGTATCTTCTTATTTTGCACATCATTTGGGTGTGACCCGTAGTAGTCTTGATATGCCTATTCATGTATCCACCCTAGTAGGTGATATGATTATTGTGGATCATGTCTATAGATCTTGTGTTATTTCTATTGGGGGTCTGGATACCCATGTGGATCTATTATCGTTAGGGATGGTGGACTTCGATATGATATTGGGCATGGACTGGCTGTCTCCATGCCATTCTATATTTGACTGTCATGCCAAGATAGTTATGTTGGTTATTCCTGGTATTTCTCAGATTGAGTGGCGGGGTTTGACTGATTAAGTCCCTAGCCGTGTTATTTCATTCGTGAAAGCTCACAGAATGGTTGAAAAAGGGTGTTTGTCGTATTTAGCATTTGTGAGGGATGTGGGAGCTGAGTCTCCTAGTATTTATTCTGTACCTGTTGTGAGAGACTTTCTAGATGTATTCCCCTAAAGACATGCTGGGTATGCCACCAGACATGGACATTGATTTTTGCATTGACTTGGTACCGGGCACTTAGTCCATCTCTATTCCTCCTTATCGGATGGCACCAGTTGAGCTGAAGGAATTTAAAGAACAACTTCATGAGCTTTTGGATAAGGGATTCTTTCGCCCTAGTGTGTCCCCGTGGGGTGCACTGGTGTTATTTGTTAAGAAGAAAGATGGTTCCATGCGGATGTGTATTGATTATAGACAATTGAATAAGGTAATAGTGAAGAACAAGTACCCTCTACCGCGCATTGATGATTTATTTGATCAGTTGTATAGGGTGCGAGGGTGTTTTCTAAGATTTATCTTCATTCAGGCTATCATCAGCTGAAGATCAGGGACTCTGATATTATGAAGACTGCATTCAGGACTAGATATGGTCACTATGAGTTCCTTGTGATGTCTTTTGGACTGACCAACGCCCAAGCAGTGTTCATGCATCTGAAGAACACCGTGTTCAGGCCGTATTTGGATTCATTATTTATCGTGTTCATTGATGACATTCTATTCTACTCCTGTAGCCAGGAGGAGCACGCTCAACATTTGAGCATTGTGTTGCAGAGGTTGAGAAAGGAGAAGTTGTATGCTAAATTTTCCAAGTGCGAGTTTTGGCTTGAGTTAGTAGCATTTCTGGGTCATGTGGTGTCTTGTGATGGAATTCAGGTTGACCCGAAGAAGATAGAGGCGGTGCAAGAGTTGGCCTAGACCGTCCTCAGCTACGGAGATCAGGAGTTTCCTTGGTTTAGCGGGGTATTATCGCCGGTTTGTTCATGGATTTTCATCCATTGCTTCTTCTTTGACCAAGTTGACGCAAAAGGGTGCACCATTCGTGTGGTCGGATGAGTGCGAGGAGAGCTTTCAGAAGCTCAAGACAACTTTGACCACAGCTCCAGTATTAGTGTTGCCATCAGTTTCAGGTTTATATATTGTATATTGTGATGCCTCGAGAGTGGGGAAAGTTTGTGTATTAATGTAAGAGGGTAGAGTGATTGCTTATGCTTCTCGGCAGTTGAAGCCTCATGAGAAGAACTACCATGTTCATGATTTAGAGCTAGCTGCCATAGTTCATGCCTTGAAGATTTGGAGGCACTATTTGTATGGCATGTCCTGTGAGGTGTATACCGATCATCGTAGTCTCCAGCATTTGTTCAAACAGAGGGATCTTAATTTGAGATAGCAGATATGGCTTGAGTTGCTCAAGGACTATGATATTACTATTCTATATCATCCGGGGAAGTCCAATGTAGTGGCTGATGCTTTGAGCCGAAAGGTGGTCAGTATGGGCAGCTTGGCATATATTCCAGCTGAGGTGTCACGACCCAAACTGGAGGACCATGACTAGCACCCGACCATACTTGCCAAGCACCAACGTACCTTTTATCTAACCTTCTTTATTATCCTTTAGGCTGACTAGACCAATATAAATGGTAGACATGGATCATGAACAACCAACAATAAAATATGATTGCATGAACCTACATAACATGGGATGACCAGGACAATCAAGAAACTATATACATATGGTACAAGCTACCACGCTAAAATGAAAGACTATGCAACAAAAACCAGTCGACAAGGCATACCAAACTATACATGAGTCGACACTTGTCTATGAGCCTCTAAAGGAACATAAGTGCTGCAACATAGCCGGAACAGGGGCCCGACATACCCATAATGTCTATAACAAAAATGCATACCAAGACCAAGGCAAGTCCGGAGAAGGGATCTCGCCAATCACCGCTGAATTGGACAACCTACTTTGATGGGGGAGCTGCACCTGCCTGTCTATCAGGACCTGCAGCACGACATGCAGCGTCCACAAATAAAAGGACGTCAGTACGAATAAAGTACTGAGTATGTAAGGCAGAGAACCATAAATATGAACAACAATGTGAGCAGGGATAGAGAATATACAACCTGTAACATCTGAGTACCTCTGAGGGCTATTGACATGAAATACATGATACATATGTATAAATACATAATCTTTTAAAACATACGCCTCTGTGGGCATCATCATTATCATATCGTACCCGGCCG
>JASVEL010006355.1:0-201791 GCA_032618575.1 Nicotiana noctiflora | reverse complement strand
GAGACATGGTCCAAGAGCCTATCTATTTGTCTTTCCATCCGCGCCATCAAGTTGTGACAACGGTCTCTATCTGCTTTAGCATCCTGGACTTGCCTGAGAGTTCGCTCTTTAAGAGTGGCATTTGCTTTTCTCAAATCAACGATGATCGCATCATAGTCTTTCTCTACTTGTTGTAGACGGAGTGCTTCTTGGTGGGCCGCTCTCTTCCATTTTGTTCGGACCGCAACCAAAGCCGCTTTTGCCTTCTCCAAGTCTTCTTGGTGTTCAAAGGCTTTTCTTTCCAAATCGTTTATCAGCATTTGATCACTCCGACTCCTCCTTGACCTTTCCGCGGCCAATTGCATCTCTTGAATTCGAGTTTGGAGTGCTTCTCTTTCCTGCTCCCAACCGGCCCTTTCCCGATCGAAGTCAGCCTGTTGTATGTCCATGGCTGCTTCCATGATTCCTTTGTCTTCTTTTAAAGTGTTGATGCAAGATTGGAAATTTTGTGCTGTTTCATGCTCAACCTCTCTAACTCTGGCTTCTATTTCTCTCTCCCAATCGACGGCATACTTCACCGACCTTTCTGACCTTTGCTCTGGTATTGGTTGGTTGTGGAACCATTCAAGATAAGCGAGACTCACTTCTCCCCGTTCCCGGTCGGCAACCATTTCGTTGATGTCGGAGAGTCGACTACCGAACCAAACCTTCTGTGCATAAGTCTCCCTCGGGGTCTCTTCTGTCACAAATTCCCATACAAATGATCGCATATCCTCAATTGGGGCCTTTTTCTGTTCTCTTCCCAGCTGCCGCATGACACGTAGCGGGGCATATGGTTGGAAACCCCTGAAACCCATTAATATGTAGAATGGGCGGTATGTCGACATATGCATGATTTTGGCGGAAGGGAACCGATAATAATTCCAGGTAAGTTGATCGGCTCTCAACGAGTTGAGGAGTTCTTGCCAAGTCCTCAAGTCTTCTGGAAGGCTACAACGGGCGGCTCTGTTTGTATGACAACGAATATAATTCAGCCAATCTGCTTTGAAGTTTATCACAATTGGGTGATGGTAGAGGTGCTCTATAAACCACATTTGTAATAAAATATTGCAACCCTCAAAATAGTCTTGTCCTTCTTGGCACCGAGTTAAGGCCCGGAAGATGTCTCCTAGTATCATCGGAAGAACAGTGTGTTCCTCGTTACTCCGTAGATATGAGACCACCGCAGCTAAACGGATTCTGATGCGTCCACCACGTTCGGGAAAAACCATGGTTCCCAAAAAGCGATCATGAAAGCATAGATTCTTAAATCTCCCCAGGCGTCATAATTTAGCTGGTTAACAAATTCGACGTTTGAGAATTTCCCAAACCCTTCCTTATCACCAAATCTGTCGTAGAGATAATCTAGTGGCACCCAACCGTTCTCCGGACAACCGAGGGGAACCCGCCGGAGACATAGCTTTTTCAAGAAGTTATTCACACTCATCTGCCTAGGAGCTGCAGTTCTCATCTTGTGCAAATCTCTTCCGAGCCCTGTGAGTCCGCCCAATTCTTCCAAAGTGGGTGTCATTTCACAATCCCGAAATTTGAACACATTGCTTGTTGAGTCCCAAAAACTCACTAAAGCTCTGATCACATTTTTATCCGGTTTTATCATCATGATGTCCGGAAGAAATTTGAGGTGCTTGTGAACTTGATTTCTTTCCCAAGCTGAAAAACTAGTCCACCATTTACGGAGCCGATCTGGGGTTTTGTCCTGGACCATGAACATAGGTGGCATTTCGTCTCTCACCCTTTTTTGGCCGATTCGTTGCGAGGAAGTCATGCTGATCCTAGAAAAGATAAAAAATGGATTTAAGATTTTTTTTTTTTTTTTTAAGAATTTTTATTTATTTTTTTTTTAATTTTTTTTTTATTAAAAACGAATCTTGTTAATACGGCCTTTCAACACTTGAAGAAGATTTGAAGGCTGTATAACAGGATACCAGTGTGATGTCTATACTCCGTTTTGCAAAATTAGTCCTCCGGCGCCCCTTTTGAGGCGTTTGGCTATTTTTTGCAAAATTTCCTAACTCTTGACTAAGAACAAAAATCCTAATTCTAGTATATATTTTTTATTATTTTTTTTTTTTTTTTAAAAAAAATCAGTATTAGTTGAGCCCGATATGGGTTGCCTACGTATCTCATTTTTGGTGAGAATCAAACTTGCGTAGTTCGAAAATAAAAGAACTAAATCATTTTAAGAAAAGAAAACGAACTATTTTTTTTTAAACAGCATTTCTAAAACAAATTATTTTCAAAGGAACTAAGAAAATTTATTTGAAAATTTATTTTCAAAGAAACTAAACTATTTTTGTAAAATTAAGAAAATTTATTTGAAATTTTTGCAATTTTTCAGAATTTATTTTCAAAGAATTAACTATTTTCATAAAATTAAGAAAATTTAGTTTGGAATTTTTGCAATTTTTCAGAATTTATTTTCAAAGAATTAACTATTTTCATAAAATTAAGAAAATTTAGTTTGGAATTTTTTTTTGCATTTTTCAGAAATTATTTTCAAAAAAAAAACTAACTATTTTCATAAAATTAAGAAAATTTAGTTTGGAATTTTTATTTTTATTTTTTTTTATTTTTTTTTTTTTTTCATTTTTTCAGAATTTATTTTCAAAGAACTAACTATTTTCATAAAATTATTTTAACTATATACCCTGACGTTTTCCACTTCTTCCTCTTTTTAACAAACCGATCGGCATGTAAGATCGAAACAAATAAATGCACACAAAAAGATGCAACAAGTTGGTCTTTTTGTTTCGGGTACACCTGTCCTAGACAGGCCCAACCCCTGTGTTGAGCCTCCTAAGTCAAATATGCACATGATGCAAATAAACGTTCCTATCGGGGATCCGGCATAAGGTCTTGTTATTCTAAGTCATCATCCTGTTGGAAAAGTGTCTAGACCGGCTTTAACTCGAGCGGACAACTCGAGCCGAAGAGTGTCAGTGCACCGGTAGCATGGCTTTCCGGCTTAATTGACAAAACTCTCCGCCTAAACATGCGTGACTACAAAATCCTTCACCGGGTGCCAAGCACCACAGCTATCTTGAGAAAAACGGGCTATGTCAAGCAAATGCCCGGTATTATATTTCAAAAGACTCAAAAAGAAAAAAAAATGGGTATCGGCACAATTTATATACAGTTCACAAAATATCAAAGCGGTAAAGCAACATTTAGCATATAAAATATAAACATGTAATAAAATCAGGATAATAAATAAGCCAAATAAAATAATTATTCAAAGCTCGAATTCTTAAACCCTGAACCAGTGGTTCTGGGTTTGTCGTTCCCCAGCAGAGTCGCCAGAGCTGTCACACCTCCTTTTGGTGCGCCCCCTACCCCGGAGGGTAGATGCGCGAGGGAGTTTTTCCAATTTAAGTGACAATATTCGAAACGGGATTATTCTATTTATTTCGGAGTCGCCACTTGGAATAAATTATGGTGTCCCAAGTCACCGATTTATTTAAATCCCGAATCGAGGAAATTTTCGACTTTCCAAATAAAGTCTGCGAACCAGAAATTCTAAGTAAGGAATTCTGTTGACCCGAGGGAAGGTGTTAGGCACCCCCGGATCCCGCGGTTCTAGCACGGTCGCTTCAATTATTATAAATGGCTAAAAATTCCTGATTTTATACATGTTCACATCATAATGCAATTTAAACCTATTAACCGCTTTTAATCCAATTTTTAAGAATGATCGTAGCGTTATTAAAACACGTTTCGAGCCGCGTCACATTATACCCGTGATTTTGACATATTTTAACATCGTTGAGATTCGAATTTAAATCACATTAATATGCGCCCGAGTTTAGAAAATTAATTCTTTTTAAATACAAGCGTACCTCAACTTGTCCTGATTAGAGCATTTCTCAACTGATTCACGAAGGCCGTATAAGATTTAACGGTGGATGGCACGACTTAAAATATCAAAGAATTTAATTAACCAAAAACAAAACGGGGGCCTAAGAGACGCCTCGAGCACAACCAAAAGAAAACACACACGTTGGAATCGGCTAATCAATACTTATGGGACATTGCAAAAGAATGTCAACGCAATAAGATAATAAATAAACCCGATTCTGGCAAAAACAAACTAATACAAGTGAGACCTCTCTAGCGCAACTAAGTCCACAGTTTTGGCAACTATATACGCGAATCAAGATCGATAACAAGGAAGTTTCACAATAGTGACTCAAACCCGTTACGAAAATCCTATTCAAATAAACATGGAGGCACTTGTAGCAGAACAGGTAGCCTAATGATCTGTAAAACATTACTCCCGGTTCATCATAGCAAAAATACGGAAGTGGAATTACCGTGAAAGGTTTGTATAACCAAAAGCGCTAATCACCAACTAAAGTCTAAATCTCTTCAGAATCAAATCTATCAATAATGTGCATACAGTTCACTCTATTGAATAACCAATGTGTCACATGCAACAAATTCTGAAATTATAGATGGAATAAAAAACATGTCTGCATAAGGTAATCTTCCACCCCACGAGAAGCACTCCATTTGACTTAATATTAAAATCCTCTCAACTCACACCTAGGATTAGACTTCCTAAATCAGGTTTGTACAAGGTTTAACTGTTTGCCTAATGGGCAAATCTAATAAAACATGAACAGCAGTAGTTGAATTACACAACAATCATAACAGCAAACTGATTTGTTTCATTCAAAGCACAACCTTGACTTCAATACAATTTTGAGAGTATACCTGGAAGTAAAGAAGAAACAGAAGGGTGAGGATTTCAGCAGTAACAACAATAGGAATCAACAGCAACGCAGCAAAATTCCAGAAGCTTGGAAACTAGTTTTAAAACCAGTATAGAACAGTGTGTATCTGTGTGTGTGTTTCTTTCAGATTCTCAATGTGTTAAGCTCTCTCTGTGAGTGTATTTTCTGTCAGGTGAGTCCTCTGTTGTGTTTTTTGTGTGCTCTCTGTTAGTGTGAATGAATCTATCAGAGAATATGTCTGTGTTCTCTCTCTTTTTAATCTCCTATTCCAGTGAGATTAAGTCCCATTTTATATCCTTCAAATGACAAAACAGAATCATTATCCCCCTTCATCAACTCCCCCTTCCAACCTGTTTTATTCCCTAACTCATGTGCACCCTTTAGTCTTTTTTAGTCATACCCCATGTTCTTTCTTATTTCCAGCTCAAAAAGCATTCAAACAATTAAGAATTCAAACTTTTTTGATCATTATATTCCCTGACAGCCCACTGTTGTGTCTAAGTATGGGTTTTAAACATCTAAACAAAGTCCTAAAGGTAAAAACTAATGAAATACACTGCTGTCCAGCAAGTTTTAACAACTTATTTCCATGTGTATTGCACTTTAAAGGTTGATTTTAGGGCTACTTAAATGGACTAACAGCTATATCCAATTCACAACCTAATTTAGAATCAACAATGGTTCAAAACAAACAATCCAACAATTAGCTCAACACTCTGAACAATCAAACAAACCGAAAAATTTTAATTCAAGCAAAACAGTGAACCACTGCCCGGAATTTCAAACAACCAATTTGCGAATTGAAACGACAACATTCGTTAAGTCGAATCACAACATGTATGATCGACAACAAAAAGCCGACAAACAAATTCAACAAATTATAACACTCCAAAGCCGAGAGAAAAGAAGAAAAAATGAAACAAATTCGAAACTAAATGTTCGACGACGCTAATCGACGCGAACCTGTATTCAACAACATTGGTAATCAAATAGACAAAACAGAACTTTAGAATTGGCAATTCAATGAAACAGTGTTCTCGGCCAAAGAAGAGAAAAGAGAAAAAATGAAGCTAACTAATCGACGACGCTAATCGACGCGAACACATATTCTATATCATTCGATTAGCCGATTACGATATGCGTAATCGACAAACAAATCCGACAAGCAGTGACTACACAATTTCGGACAGCATGTTACAATTTCAATATCAAACAACTTAACGATATTAACAACGAATCGAATTCGATTCACAATTAACCGTTAAACAACGAAGAATAACAACTAACAAATCGACCAAATAAAAGGTCCCAAGAGATGAAGAAAAAGCAGAAAATTCCTCGAAAATATCCGAAGAATTTCAAACACAAATGAAAAATCCGAAAATGATTAAACTGAAAACGAGATGTAAGAAAACAAAAACAGAAAAATATTAAAAGAAAAAGAAAAATTACCTACGAAAATAGAGAGATCGTAAGCTCAGCCGTCTTGGGTTCTTAGAATCGAATGGAACTTAATCGAAGTATTTTCAAATGAAAATACCCCGATTAAAGTCTATTAGATCCCAAATCTTGGTTAATCGGACGAAATCCCTATTTTTTTAAATATCTAGGGCTCTTGAATCAACTTGGTATTTGGTATCAATGGGAGGTGACGGTGCCTGGAGTCGGCTGGTCGTGAGGGTGGCGTCGTGGAAGATGATCTGAAGTGGGGAGGGGGTCGTTGGCGTGGCGGCGGGTGGCTGGCCGATGGTCGGCGTTTCTTGGTGGCGGCAGATTGGAGCTGTGGGGGAGGGGCCTTTAGGGTTTGAAAGGGATTTAGGAAATGAGGATTGAATGGGGTTTGGTCAGTGATAATTCGAACCGGGTCGGGTAGTTTTTTGGCAGACCGGGTTTTGGGTAAGGGGTCATTTAGGTTGGGCTCCTGATTTGGCATTTTGAATTGGCCCAAATTCGATTTTGTACTCCTAATTATTTCCTTTTCTCTTCTCTTTTTAATTTTAATTCTCAATTTATTAAAACAAAAAATTCTAATTACACTACAAAGTCAATTAAATTATAAGAAATACTAATTAGGTTATATGAACAATTAACACACTCAATTTAAACATCAATTAAATATAAATCACACAATTAGGCATTTAAATACTAGAAAAGCAAAAATACATATTTTTGTGATTTTATTTTGCAAAAATAAACTTAAACTACCCCTAATTGCAAAGTTAGATAAAAAATGTAAATATGACCTATTTTTTGTATTTTTATTAATTTAAACACATATAATCATGCATATACAAATGCAAACAATTACCAGAAATAACACGAAAATTCACAAAAATACACATCGTAAAAAATAGACGATTTTTGTTTTGATTTTGTGGGAGTAATTCATGTTAGGCAAAAATCACGTGCTCACAAATATGCAAGGGGATCTATCGGGAATCGAACTCGCAGTCCCAAAGTAAATACGCACTCACAACCAGAAGATACACATGAATTAAGTACAAGACAAGCAACATGGAGTACTAGCCTAGCATGCATCAGGTAGTACAATCAAGGCAGTTTAGGCAATTAGGCAAATTAAATCAACTAATCATGCTTTCCTAATCTAGCACAAGTTATAATTATAAGTAGAACGAAACAAATATGAAATAAACTCAAATCTCAATATCTTTAGTAAAAACGCAACAATTGGCTCAAGTAAGCGTTCCTCACCTCACGTACGAGGCACTTCAAATACCAAATAATAATTCATAAGGGGAAAGGTCCCCCACACAATGTTAGACAAGTCATTTACCTCGAACTAGCTCAATATCAATAGAAACCACGCCTTTGCCATGAGTATCTGACTTCAAATGGCCCAAATCTATTCAATTCAATTGCATATCATCAATAATATTACAAACAACAGATTTCACTATTAAATTTAAAGCTAGGACGCGAAAATAGGTAAAATAACCAAAGTGCCCCTCCAGCCAACATCTCGGAATTGAAATTTTTTTACATTTGCAAAACTCTCGTACTCTAACGAGTCTAACCATATAAAAATCTCCTAAATCAGAGGTCAAATGCCATTTCAAAACCCCAAAGTTTGGTCTATGAACTTTTACCCGAAACTACCAAGTTTTTGCTCATAAATTCGAATTCAAAAGATGTATTTAGCTATATAATGAAAAGGGATCAAAGAAACGTTACCCAATAATTTTCTCTTCAAAACTCACTAAAAATCACCTTCTCACGTGCTCTCAATCAATTTTTAACTTATGAAATTAAACACTCGAAATTTCCTATTTCTGCCCAGACATTTCTGCTTCTGCGGACAAGGGACCGCTTCTGCGGTCCCACTTAAGCAGAAAATAACCGCTTCTGCGGTTTCTTATTAAAGGGGAGGAATTCCGCTTTTGCGGACACATGGCCGCTCCAGCGGTTTCGCTTCTACGGAAAGCTGACCGTTTCTGCGGTCTCTGAGGGGAAGCCAAAAATCGCTTCTGCGATGAGGAAGCCGCTTCTGCGGCTTCGCTTTTGCGGTTTTCAAACCGCAGAAGCGAAAATACCAAAAGGGGAAAGATACCAGCTGCAACAAACTTAGAAAATTTCACCGTTAACCACACAAAATCTTCCTGAGGTCCCCGGGACATATACTAAAAGCACTAATACCACCTAATACCTTATTCGAACTTGCACCAATCCTTAAAACACCTCAAATAACACCGGAAACTACGTTTTCGATCAAAAACCTAACCAATTCTCATCCGAATGACCTGAAATTTTGCACACACATCCCGAATGACATGACAGAGCTACAACAACTTCCGGAATTCAAATCCGACCCTTGGATCAAAAACTCACTACCGGACCGGAAACTTCAAAAATTCCAACTTTTGCATTACAAGCCTAAATGAGCTACGAACCTCCAAAATACATTTCGAGCACGCTCCCGATCCCGAAATCACCTAACAGACCTAACAAAACTATTGTATTTTCATCTCGAGGTCGTCTTTACACTGTTCCAAATACGGACCATTTTTCAACTTGTAAGCTCTCATTTAGGAACTAAGTGTCCCAAAACACTCCAAATTCTAACACCGAACGTCCCGGCAAATCAAAATAGCATAAATGAACTTAGGGAAAGTAGTAAATGGGGAATCAGGTAGTAAATTCCAAAAAATGACCGGCCGGATTGTTACAGGAGAAGATATAGAATGCTCTGGTACAAACCGAATATGTAGCTACAAAGGAGCAGTTAGCAGACATTCTAACCAAAGGTCTACCACGAGTACAACACGAGTAGTTGCTGTCCAAGCTAGGTGTACTTGATATTTTTCTACAACCTAGCTTGAGGAGGAGTATTGAGATCAAAGATATAACTTGAGTACATGTGTAGTTTAGTCTATTTATATGTTAGTAGATTAGTGTATTAGTTAGTTAGTTAATAATACATGTGATTGGTTAGTTAGAATAACTAGTGAGGTCTTATACATATATAGGTTGTACAAGTATGAAAGGTAGAGCTTTCATTTTCCTTCTCACTGTTACATTATCTTCATGATCCTTCTCTCTTTTCTCTTCTCCCTCGTTAGTTAGGGTTTCTTCTAACCTCCATTTCAGCAGACCAAGCATTTAGAAGAGGAATTACTTTTGAGTAGATGTAGAAGTAATTTTTGAGACGCAAAAGAAAAAATAGCGTCTGCATTTTTTATAAAAGCGCTTTTGAAAAAAAAAATATTTAAAAATATTTTTTATAAATTTGATCAAACATTAATTACCGTTTTCAAATGGATTAGTCAAATCTAAACTGCTTTCACTAAAAGCACTTTAAAAAAAATTATGTCTTAAAATAAACTGAGCACGACTAAACATGCTATAAATAAATTCTAGCATTATTCCTCCTATTGGAATCAATATTTAACTCTTGTTGATAGTAGGAGCTAGGGATGAGCATAAATCGTGTTAGTTGAATTTTTAATTTTCAAACGAAATCAATTATATCGGGTTATTAAATTTGAAGATCCAACCAAACCAATAAAAATTGGGTTTTTCAATCGCAGTTTTCCCGGATATTTCGGGTTTACGATTTTTTCGATTTCTTTTTCCCCATAAACACTAACAAAAATAAGTTATGTATTTTATCTAAATCACGGAAAAATTAAAAAATAGATATCCAACACTATTTTCATTCATAGTATAATTGAATTGAATGTCTTTTAGCATTAATATTGATTTGATATTGATTTAGGATTTATTTGAGTTACGAACATTTATGAACTATAAAACTTACTAGAGTGTCCAAGAATTATAAGTTCAAATTTGAAATAATACGTGAAAAGATAAAACTATCAAAAATTTTAAGAAATATTTATAAAATATACTACAATAAATATATGTAGAACTTTTATACATAAAATGTTGGGTTGGTTTGATTTGATTTTTTTTAGTTAAAACTAAATCAAATCAAATATGGTTGAATTTTTTCTTCAAAATAAAACCAAATTAAATCAAATAATAATAAAATAATTTTTTTTCGATTTGACTCGAATTATCGGATTAATACTAGTATAATTTATCGATTATTTATACGGCCATAGTAGGAGTGTTAATTTGCCGAAATGTAATTGAAAACCAAGAGGAATTATTAAGAAGAAAAATAATGGCCTACGAATGCCTTGGGATGTGTGAGCTTTGGAACTATCGCCCGCGGCCCCATACGCTATCTTCTAATTAATCTCATCTCTTTGGTTGGACCTTGGACCAAACTAGAATTTTTATAACAAACCAAAAAAATAAAATAAAAAGTGAAATATTTTTGGATTTGCTAGATTAATGTTATATCCTACTGGCAAGTTAAGTACATATCCAATAATATACTGTCACGCCACCAGTAACCAATTTTGCCAAGCGATATAATTTTCATTTTTATTTGGTGGAGCTATATTTGAAGTTTTTGAACTCAAAATTATCGTCCTTTAAGTTATTAATTTTTGAATTAATAATTTTATTTAATAGTTTTTGTAAGATAAATAAAAAAATTTAAATTATTGAAATTGACCGAACTTATATCTTGCATACTAATTTCGCCCCCTATACGTGACAATCTTTATGCATGACAAATGAATAAATTTACTCATATATTTTAAAACGAGCAATTTTATCATTCATTAAACTTATAGTCTCATCTTACATACTGTCAGAAAAAATCTCATTTTTGTCTCTTGATCTCAAATTGAAACTTATAATCTGAAGTTAATGAAAAAATCTAGAATTTTTTGCCGAACAATTTAAATATGTAAAATCTATTAATTTTATGCTCGAGCTTGTTAATGATAAGATAAACACAAAATAATTTGCTAATAATAAAGTTATATTCTCATGTTTCATTTACTATATTGGCATATCTTGTTTCGTTGTTATTTGCCACCGATAATTTCATAATTTACTAATAATACTTCGTTTATATTCTGATTTGTTTCCTTGGTATAATGGGTAATTATTGTCGTTGCTATAATAATAATAAAGATATAAATGAATTGAGTAATGAAATGCAAAATTGAGAAATCCATAATTACAGGGGCAAATTTGGACATTTTTCTTTGAAAATTGATGTAAAATTATCTGTCACAATCCTTATCTTTGTTACTTATGGGGATTTGCATCCAAACGCAGCCTTACGTCATTGTTAAAGGTTCCGTCACGACATTACTCTTTCCATAAATACCACTTTCTGTCTTCACTAAAACCTTCTCAATAATTTCATTCATCTTCTCCGATCAATTTCTCTGATTTTCTGTGCTAAAAATTCATCGGAAATTTTCAGTTTCATAGCAAAAAATGAGTAGCAATCCAAAGGGAAGAACAACAATTGAAGTAGGAGCTGATGGAGTTGCTGTTATTACAATTATTAATCCTCCTGTCAATTCCCTTTCCTTAGATGGTACGTAAAACACTCCACAGATCTAACTAAGCCTCTCTTTTTTTCCTTCAAAAATTATCATTTTTTACAATTATTGATAAAATAGTCGAACCTTTGATCAATACTCTATCTACTAATTTCCTTGAGCTAGAGCGAAAAAATACAGAAGATTTATGAAATTTGAATTTAACTTGTTTGCGATTGAGACGTTATTTTGATTGATTGTTTGTTTTGAATGATTGTTATGTTCCTATTTCTCCAAATGACCACCAATATATTTTTTCGTTATGTTTCTTTTCGTACACGCATCTCAACTAGTACACCGTGTACCTGCTAACCTCTCACCGGCACCACGGGCAAAATACAAAATTGGACGGCCGGCCAAAACTAATTGCATTTGCTAGCCAAAGGGTTGTATAAAATGTGTATATTACATGTATACTCTCAGTGTTTTTAAACAAAAGTTGGGGCCAGTTATAAGACTCATTTGGATTCATTCAGCTCTATTCGGGCTTAGAGGATTTATTATACTATTTTTATTCTCGTATAGACGGAGATTGATATGATCAGGAACTATCTCAAAATTTAAACATGTGTGGTTTCTTTTATTTTGCGGGAAAATAGGCTTTCACTTTTTAAACTTGTTTGGTTTCTTTTATTTTGCGGGAAAAATTGGCTTTCACTTTTTGATGTGAAAAATACTTTGTCTTTGATGTGTGTTCTTTGGGGTCGGTGTTTGTATTTTATTTTTGGTGCTTAGTTTTTAATTTTCAGTGCGAGTAACGCTCGGTGCAAACGAATCTCATCACTCCCATTGGTTTGGGTTGGCATATTTTGAGCAAATCTTTACTTTGATGTTTATGATCAAGCTAGTGCGTCGCTGTTAGCTACTGTAATCTATTTGGTGGATTTTTTTAGAGACATAACTAAGACAATTGGGGGCAATAAGGACCATAATTTATAAACGGAGGAATAGTAAAGGACAAACAATGAATGTCATCTGGCAGGAATTGTAGCATATTTGAAATGTGATATAGTGAAGCGATTGAGGAGTTGACGACTCTATTGTGGTTATTCCATAGACGAAAATGTGCCACTCCACATATAGTTTCCTTGGTAGTTTCCTTTGAGCTTCGCTGCAGCTTCTTTTGTTTAGTGTTGATTGTGGAAGTTCTTTTTTGTATAAGTATGTCTGAAGGTTTTTGATGATGTAATGCCTGTGTTAGAAGGTATGTGTTTTAGAGCGGATTGAATATAAATGATTATTATAGTCAATCCAATTAGTTTTGGATTGAACTGAGTTGATTGACATTTTGGTTATACCACAACATAAATTGATTGGTGAATGTAGCTAAGAGAGTGCTAATAAAACTTACTTCTTTCTCGAGTAAAATTTTGGAAGAGATGTCGGAAAAATTGAATAAGATATTAAGAATAGTTTGGGTTTTCCTTTTCTTCTTTCTAAATAGGAAAATAAAATATACTTGCAAGGTTTTCCAAATTAGACGCTCAATACTTTGAATCAGTAATTGACCTTTATACCATTGCAATTTCTTTCCAGTGCTGTACAGCTTGAAAGAGAGCTACGAGCAGGCCATAAAAAGGGATGATGTGAAAGCAATTGTTGTGACAGGTAATCGTCAAGAAATCAGTTTCGTTATATATCCGATTGGCTGATATATTAAGCTTGGATATCTAATCTTTGACAGGTGCAAATGGCAAATTCTCTGGTGGTTTTGATATCAGTGCCTTCGGTAAACTGCAAGGAGGAACAGGTATGCTTTTCTGATTATTCTCTATTCTAGTGCTGCACGAGTTTTTTAAGCTAACTTCAGTCTGCTGACAGTCGAAACACCAAAACCTGGTTTTATATCTGTGGAGATTCTTACCGACACCGTGGAAGGTAAGCCAGAGGCTTTTGATTTTCCTCCTTGAAGTAAACAATTGGGTGCAGTTTGTACGTTGTTTTTATATTTTCTGATTTATCCTTGATGTTAGCTGCAAGAAAACCTTCCGTGGCGGCAATTGATGGTCTCGCTCTTGGTGGAGGATTAGAAGTTGCAATGGTACATATAAAGTTACATTTCTCTGCAGGAACTCCTGTTGTCATTTGCTGACTCCTTGTGTGTTAATATCAGGCTTGTCATGCACGTATTTCTACTCCCAATGCACAACTTGGATTGCCAGAACTTCAACTTGGAATACTTCCTGGATTTGGAGGTAAGCATGCTTATCTCTATGCTTGAGTAGTTATTTTATCTTCATTTTTTCCTGAAACTACCATCAGCTTTAGTTACATAAATGCTAATATGGTTATGGTTTTTTCCTTCTAACTCTCAAGCTTGTACAACTCTTGTTGTATTTTGGTGAACGAGCACATATGTAGCTCTGGTATGAGTGTTGTATCTTATACGACTTCCACTCTTATTTTCGTATAAAATTAAGGGTGACTATACAAAGTTATACAACCTTTTTTGGTTAAAACTTTGTCTTATATTGCCTAAAACAAAGTAATATTTTGAGATGCACTTACAGATCAATATTATAAAAAAAATTGAAAAAAAAACGAGCATTATCATTTTTGCCAAATCCAGTTTCATGACTGTGAATTTTGGATTCTTTTTAAAAAAATCAGTAACTGTGAAGTCAAGTATGTTCAGGATATCAAGCACATCACCTAATATCCAAATCTAGCTCAACATTACATAAATAGAAATTTAACCATCTAAACGTTGCTTCGACTTCTTGATCACTACTAGAATTTGGAGAATACACCTTGGAGTGTGTAATTTCTACAACTTCTTGTTATGACTGGATATTTATCTCTCCTTATAAAAATTTACAGGATAATTATCTCTCAAAAACTTTATTTTGGCCTGTAAAAGAAGTCCATCTGTGACCTTAAGAAGAAATTAAGCTTGGGAAAAAAGGTTTCATGAAATTAAAAATACATACCCAGTTTATCCAAGATTACTTTATCAGATACTAGTATGACACTGTATGTGGTCTAGAATTCGGTGTGGTTTCTTCAGGGACTAGTGCATGTGGTTCTAGCTTTAGAGCAAGATGTGTCCTCATAGACACTGATAAAATCCTAATTTAAATGGAATAGCTTGCATTCCCTTTCTTCATTTATTGTTTATCCTGGGATCCAAAACATATATTTGCAATCATAAGCAGTATTAGTACCACTGTGCTTCATTCTAAAACAACACATTTCTTCCTTTATCTCATTTTATCTGCACTGTTTTAGGTACTCAGCGGCTTCCGCGCCTTGTGGGTCTTGCTAAGTCCCTCGAAATGATGCTTGTAAGCTGCTTATTAGCCTTAAGTTATGAGTCCATGTGTTTTTGCACTATAGTTGCTTCTCATCTTCTCCCTTTCATGTATCGATGTAGACATCAAAGCCCGTTAAAGGAGAGGAAGCTCTTAATGTGGGCCTTGTTGATGCTGTAGTTTCGTCAAACCAATTATTGGATACTGCTCGTAAGTGGGCGCTTGATATTTTAGAGCGCAGAAAACCTTGGGTTGCCAGTCTTCATAAAACTGATAAGATAGAGCCTCTTGGTGAGGCAAGGGAAATATTAAAGTTTGCAAGAGTTCAAACGCGCAGACAGGCTCCAAATCTCCAGCATCCGTTAGTCTGCATTGATGTTGTTGAAGAGGGTATAGTGTCTGGTCCACGTGCTGGGCTTTGGAAGGTTTAGTTCTGCCACTAATTCTCTTGTGCTTTCAGTCTAATTACCTAGCTTATGTAATCTAAAAACTTGTTGGTATTTTCAGGAAGCTGAAGCATTCCAAGGTCTTCTACATGCAGACACTTGCAAGGCCTTGGTCAACATTTTCTTTGCTCAGCGTGGAACCACAAAGGTTAATGAGTTAATTCTTTACATTAAAATTATTGCACATATTTCAACCTGGTTATGAATAGCGGTTTAATACTAATTTGTTTTTGTATTCCTTTTTAAACGGAACTGAATGTTCACGTTGAGTTCATATTGATACCAATTCAGGGTCACTTCTTTGATATCTAAACTCTTTTAGAAAAGTAAATATTACTTTTGTATTCCACTTGGTTAATGTAGAAAGGGCAATCAATTAATAGAGAGTTAGGATGTTCCTGCAAAGTATGGGTCTGAGGAGAAACTTCTAATTTGAGTAATGCTGTAATGGACCCAATGTTTGATAATGCTCAGCTTATTCAATGCTTGATGACGTTGTGGCTGCAATACCAAACCTAATTGAAGCTATGATTTCGCTTACTAGACTTTTCAGTGGCATAGCTTTATAGTACATGATATGTGCAACAGTTATGTTGTTGGTCGAATATGTTAGGCTATGATTATTAGTTACTGCATAATTGATACTTTTAACATTAAACAATGAATGTGATGCTTTGCATGCCAGGCAGTTTGTGATATTGTTCATTGTCATCTTCTTGAACCCTGACCTCTTGATTCTGCGAACTCTTTTGTCTCACACAAACAGGTACCTGGGGTGACTGACTTAGGATTAGTACCACGACGCATAAAAAAGGTTGCAATTCTTGGAGGTGGTTTAATGGGTTCTGGAATTGCAACTGCACTGCTGCTTAGTGGCTATCCAGTGATCTTGAAAGAGGTTAATGACAAATTCCTACAGTCCGGGATGGGTAGAGTAAAAGGTAAAGCCATTATCTTGCTTTTATATCATAACTCATACTTGGTTTGCCAAGTGACTAATACATTAATTTCTCAGCCAATTTGCAAAGCAGCGTCAAGAAAGGGAAAATGAGTCCAGAGAAGTTTGAAAAGACTCTCTCCCTACTCAAGGGTTCTCTCGATTATGAAAGTTTTAGGGATGTGGACATGGTCATTGAGGTCGGTATTCTCATTATAGGGGACATTCTGTGATTCTTGTTGGTATCTTACTGTGCCCCGCTCTTAATATGTATAACAGGCTGTCATCGAGAATGTATCTTTAAAGCAGCAAATATTTGCTGATCTTGAGAAGTATTGCCCTTCACATTGCATTCTAGCAAGTAACACTTCTACGATTGACTTGAATTTGATTGGGGAAAAGACCAAATCTCAAGATCGTATTATCGGAGCTCACTTTTTCAGGTAATGTTTTCTGAAACCGTGAAAAGTCTTATTGTATTTTCTTGTTCTGTCAAATTGATTGATTGGCTGGTGCAGTCCGGCTCATGTGATGCCACTCTTGGAAATTGTCCGCACCCAGAAGACATCGCCCCAAGTAATTGTAGACTTACTTGATGTTGGCAAGAAGATAAGGAAGACCCCTGTGGTAGTTGGGAACTGCACTGGGTTTGCTGTCAACAGAATGTTCTTTCCTTACACCCAAGCTGCTCTTTTGCTAGTTGAACGTGGAACAGATGTCTACCGCATCGATAAGACCATCACTAAATTTGGCATGCCAATGGGTCCCTTCAGGTAAAAGATAACAGTGCCTTAGGGTTATATATGCCTATCTGTTAAGTTGGCGACAATTTAAAGGTTTGGTTTCCTCTATGCAGATTATGTGATCTTGTTGGTTTTGGTGTTGCAATTGCCACTGGTGGGCAGTTTGTGATGAATTTCCCGGAGAGAACTTACAAATCAATGTTGATACCGCTCATGCAAGAAGATAAAAGAGCTGGTATGATTCCCATATTCTGAAACACCGGGCAGATTATTTAGTGAAAAATGCAATTTGAAACATTTGTGAAAGGAAATTTGTTACACTTTTTGTAGGTGAAACTACTCGTAAAGGGTTTTATGTATACGACGATAGACGTAAAGCGAGCCCAGATCCAGAAATAAAGAAATATATTGAGAAGGCAAGAGAGATGTCTGGTGTTACCATTGACCCTAAGGTCTCTCTCTCTCTCTCTCTCTCTCTCTCTCTCATGAATGCTACTTTAGAGGTTTTTTCAGTAATTAATTCTGCTCTTACTCAACTGCTTTGGAATTGATCCAGCTGGCAAAACTCTCGGACAAGGACATTATAGAGATGATTTTCTTCCCTGTGGTTAATGAAGCCTGCAGAGTGCTTGCAGAAGGCATTGCAGTCAAAGCTTCTGATCTTGACATTTCTGCTGTTATGGGCATGGGTTTCCCCCCTTACAGGTTCGTTTCAGATACATTTTCTGATTAAACCACCCCCACCCCCCCACCCACCCCCCCCACCCAAAAAAAAAAAATCTATCAAAAGAACATGCTAAAACAGATTTAAATTTTATGAACATGAGGATTCTTTGATAATAAGAAAGATTTGTTTACTTTCTTTGCCAGGGGAGGGATCATATTCTGGGCAGACACTCTTGGTTCCAAATACATCTGTTCAAGGTTGGATGAGTGGTCAAGAATGTATGGAGACTTTTTCAAGCCTTGCTCCTACCTAGCTGATAGAGCTGCCAAGGGGGCTCCACTGGTGAGTATTTTGAGTTTTATTATTGTTATATGATCCGGAATCCATATAGGTTGTGAATTGTTTGGGCCAATCTCATGTCGGTAAAACATACCTATGATTCTATCTTTGAATAGTGTTGCCATTAGATCTCCGATTTTATCTTGCCACTACTACTTCAAGTATCAGCCTCTTTGTTTTATGCATATGTTGTGGGAGGTTGAAACTGATGTCTTGTATCCTTTGTTGGCTAAGTGGACAAGTGTCCCATTTGCTGTCTGCAGCTCAGCAGTATGCACAATTCAGTTCAGCCTTATGCCATCATTTCATTGGCATACATCCTTCACTGTTCGATGCAAGGTCACATTAGTAGTCACGTAAAAGCACTAACATATTGCCCTTAGATGAACCTGATTAGTGTGAGTGGCAGTTAGTTACCAGATGCATCAAATACGGAGTACGAAAAAACATCTCATCATTAGACAAGAGAGAGATAGCTTATAGTAAAAACCCTCCCATCTATAAACACAAGGTAGGGAGTTCGGATCAATAACATAACAAAGTGGAAAAGCGACAGTTGGGCTCCTGAATAGGGGCTTTGGGTGCAAAGTTTTCCATATAAAGAAATAAATCTTATCAATATGGGGTGAAAAGGGAACCCCTATTAGAAAAAGAGCGAACAACAACTTGTCATCTTATCTTAACTTAAGCCCTTACCCTATTCACTCCCCTTGAATATATTTACTGATAAATTCAGGCAATTGATATTTTTTCGTGGTTATTGCAGAGTTCTACAATGGATCCATCAAAGTCGCGCTTGTAAGCTCAGCAATGCTATTGGGCGTTCATCGATTTGTTGCTCTGTTATCTCCTTTCTCTGATCAGTTAAAGTGGAGTGGACAAGGATAAGTCAATAACGTAGAAATGAAAATGAAGAGCTAGATTATTATGTAACGTAAAAGTGTAGTTGTATGAAAATAAAATGAGAGCAAAGTGAAATTGTGAAACGATTATCAGCACCCCCCCCCCCCCTTGTTTTTATGCCTTAGATACTGAACCAAATTGTTTATGTATTGCTTCTGAACTGGGATTCTTTTCACCTGAAAATTTTAGAAAATTCTATGTTTGGAATGCTTGCATCCGTATAGAGATGAGTCGATGGGGCCGAACGGTTGAATTTTGATGTTTCAATGATTAATTTTGTATTGTTCTGCTGCTAACTTATTATCAGATTGTTCGGAACTCTTATTGTATCGCAATTTGTTCATGCCAATTTTATCTGTCATCTTCCTTTAAGCCTTACAATTAACTAATTCGACTTAAAGCAAATCTCATTATTTACGCTATTACTGTCTCTCTTTATAATTGTGTGTTTGTATTGGAAGGTGAGAAAAAAGAGATTAATTTCTAGCAGTTGCTTTTTTCCTCGAACTTTGCGCATAACGAGAGTTAGTGTACCTTTGTCCTTTGTGTTTAGGAAAACTAGCTTCACATATGAATGTCAAGTGGTTGGGCTATGTTGTTAATGCGTCATTGCCAAAAAGTCCAGACAATTTATGGTCATAAAAAGTTATTTTACTTTTCCTTTCTCAGTTATTAAACAAGAGCTAAAAAAATCGTGATTCGAATAGTGATTCTTTGACTATCATACATTGAGATCTAAACTCGTGAAATTGCGATCCAAATTGTGATATTTTCCTTGGGGGCAAGTCTTAGAAATGAATTGGCATAAATGGCCAACAGGAGGAGGAATCAAACAGGTGCCAGCAAAGAATTTTCTTCTTTCTTCCATTTGTTCCTTTTCTGTCGTGTATCCAATTAGTCAAATGTTATATTTCTGTCTTTGGTCTCTGCACGTCTATTTTCATGTTTGAAATTAATCTAAACTTTGCACGACTCTATAATTGTCTGTCTGGTTCCCTGTCCAGTGGAAACATTGCGACAGAGGACAGGTTAGCATTCTCGACTTAACTAAGCTATACAAATTTCATCGGTATCCGTATTGGAGCTCCAATTAATTCGAATTCTTACTGCACTAATCTCATCAACGGGAAAAATGATTCGTAGCAAGAACTTTTTCATCAAAGACTCAACTCAGATGGAGAGATCCTATCCATCTAATCATGATTTTTGGTGGTAGAATTTTACTTATATGCAATTTCATGCAAAGATCAGTTTTGTAGAAAACGGGTTACTGTTGCATGTGTGGGTGTAGTAAAATTAAGGCGGACACACACACTATCACGGGCAGATCTAGGGGCAGAAGGTCTCTGAAAAATTACACTATGTATATAAGGCAAAATCTAATTTTATCTTTATATATTAAATTTTGAACCCCCTTAATACAATTGAGGTTCAAAATATTTATAAGATCATAGATTAAATTCTCATTAAGTAAATTTTTTTCTTTGAAGTCCCTTTGCGGAGATCCTGCTTCCGCCACTGCACACTATAGGGAAAAGTGTCAATGATATCCAAAAATTTCTCTGTGTACTTGCAAATATTTTCGAGAAATAGGTAGATAATAGCATAGGTCCCGGAACAACTGATATAATTATCTTGAATGTCAAAGCGTCCCCGGGACTGTCGAATCTTGGGTCTGCCTTTGGGTGGCGGAGACAACTTGGTAAAAAGGATGTCTTTTACCATTTCATTAATTTCTTTTTCTAAAAACCGTAAGTATTGTCATGGGCGGCTTTCCAGCCATGCCCCATGACCCCTTGGGCGCGCCCCGTGGCGTCCTAGCTAGCCTCCCAATGCCTAGCGCCACGGACGGCCCCGTGGTCTTGGCCGTGCCAAGTGACAAGCGCGCAGGTGCCTCTGTCGCCCCACCGATATCCCTCGCGAGCGCACAGCTGCAGGCAGACTCCAACAACGCCGCGCGCGCAGACAATGTCGCGCGCAGACCCTGATGCCAAAGACGCTGCCGCTGACAAAGGACTTGTTCCTGCTTTGTAGGAAACTAGGTGCTTTGCATTGTAAATATAGAGTATTTTATTTCACGTACTTACATTGTATTTCTCTGACTTTTTTTTGTCTACTCATGTAACTTAGGTTTATTTTTTTTAAGTATTATTAGGGGGTATACAACATTCAAACATTTTCAGCAATCAATTCTCTGTACTGGTGTCTCCACCCCTCGACACCACCTTGCTTTTGTAATAGCTTTCATTTAATGCAATCAAGCTTTCTTTCATTCTCAATTCTCATTTCTGTTCTCTCAATTTCTCTTGACATCGGTTTTCCCGTGCGGCACTGACGTTCTAGTCTAGCGCACGGAGGGGACCTCAGTTGGCGGACAGCAACTGCCTTGACATCAGTTGCTTAGCCTTACGTTGCCCTTCCAAAGAATCTCAGGAAGGCGCCGCGTAACAGTTGGTATCAGAGCCTAGGCTCAACATCGGACGAGGGAACGTGTTTACATTACCACAATTTCTGACCATGGTGAATTATGGAGACCGCATTGCGGTTCTCGAGGGTACGGTTGAGGAATTGCGGCTTACTGTGGATACGGTGCCTGAAATAAGAACCAGCCTACTGCAAAGGTTGGAGGACCTGGATCGCAGGATGCTCCAGGTCGAAGTTGAAGTTGAAAACATCAGTCGCGACTCCGAGGTAGACCGGCAAATGGCAGCCACAGAATCGGCTGAAATTTTTGACAAACTCGAGGTGCTCCAACAAGGGCGCATCGAGGATCTAGCCCTCAGGGCACAAGAGGCAGAAAAGGTGACTGCCATGCAGCAAACTATCGACAAATTGGCAGATCAACTCAATATTGTCAATGCTGCTTTACAGGGCCTACTCCGAGGAGGTGGAAACCAAATTGGAGGTGCTATGAACTCCGCTTCCGCAACAAAGAAACTGAAAATTCCTGAGCCAAAGCAGTACAATGGGGCTAGGAATGCCAAGGAAGTGGAAAACTTCATCTTTGATGTCGAACAGTATTTTGATGCTGTTGGGGATCTGGAGGAAGCTAAGAAGGTAGCAACTACTGACATGTATCTTCAGGGTGATGCTAAACTCTGGTGGCGAGTGAAGTATGAAGCCATCAAGGCCGGTGAAGATACTCTCGAGACATGGGCAGAGCTGAAAACCGCCATACGCCTGCAGTTCTTCCCCGAGAATGTAGAATACAATGCCAGGAGGAAACTACGGGAGCTCCGTCAAACAAGATCAGTGCGGGACTACGTGCGAGAATTCTCCGCACTCATGCTAAGCATACGCGACATGGGGGACAAAGACAAACTCTTCACCTTCATGGAAGGGTTGAAACCTTATGCCCGCGTGGAGCTACAGAGACAAGGGGTAGATACCCTTCCCAAGGCAATCCAAGCAGCTTAATGTCTTGGGGACTATCAAATGAAAGCCCGAAAGGACAGGCCTCAACTGCCTGCCCGAACAGGTTTCAAAGGGGGCCAGCCTAGCAATGGTGGTCCTAGCAAAAGTGGGGGAGATCGGAACTCAAGCAAATCTAGAGCTCCTTCCTCCAGCAACAACAGTGCCGCTTCAAACAACGTTGATCGGGGGAGAAAGCCCCCTTCAGGATGTTGTCATTGCGGCGGACCACATTGGAATAATGAATGCCCGCATGCACAAATGAACGCCCATCAAGCCATGGATGATGGGATAGATGACGACTCAGATGATGCCGACCAGACTGAACCAGTAGGTGCCTTCAATGCAATTGTAGGTTCCATCTCTAAGGCATTAGAGGAGACTTGTGCTGGTATCCGTAAGAAGAAGGACCCGCGTCCAGTCATGAAGAAAGGAAAGAAGAAGGCGAAGGAAGAGATCCCTCCTAAACAAGAGAGGTCCTTAATGTTCGTCGAGATGAAGGTGAATGGCAAGCCCATTCGGGCCATGATAGACACGGGTGCTACCCACAACTACTTAGCCTCGACTCAGGTAGAGCGCCTTGGATTGGTTGTTGGGAAAGGCAAAGGCAGTGTCAAGGCTATCAACTCTCCACCCCAACCCGTGGGTGGAATAGCCAAAGAGGTACCGGTGAAACTTGGCCCCTACGAAGGAAAATTCAATCTGCGAGTGGTAATCATAGATGACTTCGAGCTGATTGTTGGACTAGAGTTCTTGAGGCAGACCAACACCATGCCTGTGCCATTTTCAGACATGCTACTGATGATGGGAACCAACGGGGCCAAGCCCTGCATTATTCCATGCATCCCCATAAAGATGGCCGTTGAGAACATCTCGGCCTTGCAGCTGAAGAAGGGGGTCAAAAGGGATGAGCCTACGTTCCTGGCAACCCTCTGCATCGAAGAGATAGAACGCTCATCGGGCCTCATTCCTGAACTCGTGAAGGAGCTACTACTAGATTTTGAAGATGTTATGCCACAAGACCTGCCAAAGCGGCTCCCGCCTAGGCGTACTATGGACCATGAGATTGAATTGGTGCCGGGCGCGAAGCCACCTGCCCGGGCGCGAAGCCACCTGCCCGGGCGCCCTACAGAATGTCACAACCCGAACTCACCGAGCTTCGAAGACAATTGACGGAAATGCTAGATACAGGGATCATTGTACCCTCGAAGTCCCCATATGGGTCCCCTGTTCTGTTCCAAAAGAAACATGATGGCAGTCTGCGACTCTGTGTGGATTATCGAGCTCTAAACGAGATCACAGTGAAGAACAAGTACCCTATTCCATTGATGGCAGACTTGTTCGATAGACTGGGTGGTGCGACGGTGTTCACCAAGATAGACCTCAAGACCGGTTATTGGCAAGTTCGGATCGCAGAGGGTGATGAGTACAAGATGACCTGTGTAACAAGATATGGGTCGTACAACTTCATGGTCATGCCGTTCGGCTTAACCAATGCTCCTGCCACATTTTGCACTTTGATGAATCAAGTCTTTCGGGAGTACATTGATGAATTTGTGGTGGTCTACTTAGATGACATTGTGGTGTATAGCCAAACATTGGGAGAACACCTAGTGCATTTGCGGAAGGTCCTAACTCGTTTGCGGGAGAATGAGCTATATGCCAAGCTTTCCAAATGCTCCTTTGCTCAAAAGCAAATTGACTTCCTCGGACATGTCATTGAGGAAGGACGCATCAAGATGGACCAACAGAAGATCCAAGCCATCACAGACTGGCCGCCGCCAAAGGATGTTCACGCCTTAAGGTCATTCCTTGGCCTATGCAACTTCTATCGGCGGTTTGTGAAGAACTACTCCCTCATTGCTGTGCCATTGACATAACTCCTCAAGAAGGTCACACCTTGGGATTGGGGACCAAAGAGAGCGGAAGCCTTCAATGCCTTAAAGGCGGCTATGTCTAGTAGCCCCGTCTTAGCTCTCCCTGATTTGGCCAAGCCGTTCGAGGTACAAACAGATGCATCTGACTACGCCCTCGGTGGAGTCTTGATGCAAGAAGGGCATCATGTGGCATACGAGAGTCGGAAGCTGAAGGATGCGGAGCGACGCTATGCCGCCCATGAGAAAGAGTTATTAGCTGTCGTCCATTGTTTGCGCCTCTGGAGGCACTATCTGCTAGGAACCCCGTTCGTGGTCAAGACAGACAACACAGCGGTCAACTATTTCATGACCCAACCAAAGCTGAATGGCCGACAGGCCAGTTGGCAGGAACTCTTAGCTGAATTCCACTTCAACCTAGAGTACCGCAGTGGAAAGACCAATCATGTTGCTGATGCACTCAGTCGGAGAGATGATCTAGCATCGGTGTGCCTACTCGCCACCCTGAGGGGGAGCGAAGTAGCCACCTCCATCAAGGACCAGGTACTGGATCTACTCACAAAGGATCCCGCAGCTCAGTATTTGGTTGATTTAGTAGGACATGGCAAGACTCGCCAGTTCTACACGGAAGATGGTTTTCTGAAATTCAAAGGGAACCGGCTTTATGTTCCAAAGAGAGGAGATCTACGGAGGACTCTTCTTGCGGAATGTCATGATACTCTGTGGGCTGGCCACCCCGGTGAAGAACGCACCATGGCGCTACTTCGTCGTGCCTATTATTGGCCTCAAATGGCTGACGATGTCGCTCAGTATGTAAAGACTTGTCTAGTATGTCAGAAGGACAAGTCAGACCGCTTGACACAAGCGGGACTCTTGGAACCTCTAGCCGTCCCAAAGAGACCTTGGGAAAGTGTTTCTCTGGATTTCATCACCGGATTGCCCAAGGTCGGAGATCTCACAACTATCTTGGTTGTGGTAGACCGGTTTTCCAAGTATGCCACCTTTATTGCCGCCCCACAGTATATTTCAGCAGAAGATACAGCTCGACTCTTCTTCTCTCATGTTGTCAAGTATTGGGGCCTGTCCAAAGATATTGTTAGTGATCGCGACTCACGCTTCACCAGCAACTTTTGGACCCAGCTTTTCAAGTGCCTTGGGTCAAAATTGAGTCACAACTCAAGTTTTCACCCGCAATCGGATGGCCAGACGGAGCGGTTCAATGGCATGTTGGAGGAATTACTCTGCCACTTTGTAACCGGATCACAGAAGAATTGGGTGAAGCTTTTGGATGCTGCTCAACTGTGTTTCAATTCAAAAAGAGCTCTAGTACAAACAAAAGCGCTTTTGAAATTGTTACCGGACAGCAACCGCTACTCCCACACACAGTGAATGCACCGAACATGGCTAAGTCTCCTCGAGTTGCTAGCTTCTCAAAAGAGTGGAAACAGAATCTGGAGATAGTGCGGAGCTATCTTGTCAAAGCTCAAAAGCGGATGAAGAAGCTTGCTGATCAAAATCGTCGCTTTGTTGAATATCAAGTAGGAGACAAAGTGATGGTCAAAATCCCAAAGCGATACTTATTTGCGGGAGTCCATGACCTTTGCCTATTGGAAAAATATATTGGACCCCTGTCCATCGAGAGGCGCATTGGGAAAGTTTCATACCGGGTGGATACCCCAGCTCGGTGGAAAATCCATCCAGTCTTTCATGTCAGTCTCTTGAAACCTTTTCGAGAAGACACGGAGGATCCTTCAAGGAGCCAGCTAACAGTACCCAGCATCCGGGGTCCCAATTCAATCGGGAAAAGGCGTGCTGAAGCTATCCTTGATGACAGAGTGATTCATGCCTCAAGGAAAGATCACCAAGAATTCTTGGTAAAATGGCAAGGATGTGATGCAGAAGAGAATACTTGGGAGAGGGGAACAAACCTCAAAGCCTACAAGAGCCTCATTGAAGATTATTTTTCAAGCAAGGCGCCGAGGACGTCGCCAACTCAGGTGGGGGAGAATGTCATGGGCGGCTTTCCAGCCATGCCCCATGACCCCTTGGGCGCGCCCCGTGGCGTCCTAGCTAGCCTCCCAATGCCTAGCGCCACGGACGGCCCCGTGGTCTTGGCCGTGCCAAGTGACAAGCGCGCAGGTGCCTCTGTCGCCCCACCGATATCCCTCGCGAGCGCACAGCCGCAGGCAGACTCCAACAACGCCGCGCGCAGACCCTGATGCCAAAGACGCTGCCGCTGACAAAGGACTTGTTCCTGCTTTGTAGGAAACTAGGTGCTTTGCATTGTAAATATAGAGTATTTTATTTCACGTACTTACATTGTATTTCTCTGACTTTTTTTTGTCTACTCATGTAATTTAGGTTTATTTTTTTTAAGTATTATTAGGGGGTATACAACATTCAAACATTTTCAGCAATCAATTCTCTGTACTGGTGTCTCCACCCCTCGACACCACCTTGCTTTTGTAATAGCTTTCATTTAATGCAATCAAGCTTTTTTTTCATTCTCAATTCTCATTTCTGTTCTCTCAATTTCTCTTGACATCGGTTTTCCCGTGCGGCACTGACGTTCTAGTCTAGCGCACGGAGGGGACCTCATTTGGCGGACAGCAACTGCCTTGACATCAGTTGCTTAGCCTTACGTTGCCCTTCCAAAGAATCTCAGAAAGGCGCCGCGTAACAGTATATATGTAAAATAGTTTGATAATTTTCTAAAACCAAATTCAGATACAGGTCGAATTGGGATAACAGGCAACGACGACACTACTTGCACAAATTTCGTGTACGCTACTGTATATATGCACGTGGATGTGAGAGTGATTCGTGCAGGAAACAACCGGCGAAATACTGCAATCGCGCCAACTATTAAGAACGATATTTAGATGGTCCATGCTCGTATTGAACAGCTAGCTGTTGTTTTGAGTGTTACATTCATGTACACAGTGGCGAATTTAAGGTAAAATTTATTTTTTACCTTTATATATTAAGTTTTGAACACCCTTAATACTATCAAAATGTGTAGTGTAATGATTAAGGGTGTTAAAAATTTACATAAAATCATGAGTTCAATTCCAACTAGCTACAAATTTTTTTTTTAAGTTCTGGTTCCGCCACTTCATATACATATAGGACAAACAAGATGATTAAAAAATGGTTTTATATACACGTTACAAAAAAGCAGACACGATGCAAATCCAAATTAATCGACCAATAAACATTAAATACCTATATAAAAAATTCATTTTTAAATTATACAACGTATAGCTTAGTCAGGTTTCCACATGCTCCTAGGGCACAACAAATTTCTCCTTACTTCAATACCACAAACTCTCTTTTTTTTTTGCACTGCACTTTACACCACCTTTGCCCCTTTGACCATTTTTCCCTAGCTTACTGCTTCTCCATTTTCTCTCCATCTTTTCTTCTTACACTATCTTAAATCCTTTCTCATTTCCTAAAAGCCATTCAACTTAACCAAAATATAAGCTAGAAATTAAAGCATATAACAAGTGTGTTTTCTTCCTTCATTTTTTTGGTGTGAAAAAATGGTAATGGAAGGAATTCAAGAAGAAATAGGTGAAGGAAATATACAATGTATAAACCATCCTTATAAAAATAGTTCACCAGGTGGAATCTGTGCATTTTGCCTTCAAGAAAAACTAGGAAAACTTGTTTCTTCTTCTTTTTCCTCTACCATTTTCCCTTCTTCTGTTTCTACTCCTTCTCTTAGATCTGAATTTAATGGAACTTCAACTACAACTTCAGCCTTACAAATCCCAACAAATAACAAAACTACCACTGATTGTAATACTAACTATCATCCATATGACAACAACAATATGAGGAAATCAAGAATTCAGTTTTTGTTGTTGAGTCAGAAAAAGAAGAGTAATAGTAATGGTCATGGTAGTATTAATATGACAAGTTCTGGTTCAGATTCTGGTATTGTTTTTAAGAGAAGTAAGTCTACTACAACTCCTAGAAATCATTTGCATTTCTTTGAAGCTGAAGATTATGGTATTCATAGAAAAGGGTTTTGGTCATTTCTTCATTACTCATCCTCAAAGCATTATTCTTCAGGTAAAGAAACTTAATCCTAGTTTAAACACTATCTTTATATTTAGAGACAATACAGTTTATCTTTTTTTTATTTATGGTCAAGCATGTGAAAATTTCTTTTTTCATAAATGTATGATGGCGAGACTTGAATCCAGGTCGTCTTGTGTGACTTATATTGCAGGCTGAGCATCTATTTCTCGTAAATCGTTTCACACAGAAAATATATTCTGATACCATATTGATGACCATTTTATTGAAATGTCGTATGCCTCCTATATATTGAAATCATTTGCATTTTATTGAATAATTAACTTAATAGCGGTCTATCTAACAGCTTGAACTTAAAATAACCGGTGGATATATATACTCCCTCCGCTTCAATTTATGTGAACCCATTTGACTGGACACGGAGTTTAAGAAAATAGAGAAGACTTTTGATCTTGTGGTGTAAAATGAGGCACCTTTATTTTGTGTGGCTATAAATCATTGCATAAAAGTAAATTGCTTCCAAATAAGGAAAGGAGTCATTCTTTTTGGCACGGACTAAAAAGGAAATAGGTTCACATAAATTGAAACGGACGGAGTATGATTTATGTATAATTCATGTATAATCGGTGTATATATGTATATCAATGTATGATTTATATATATTGGCTAGAAAAATAAATAGTGAAACAAACGGCTATTTGTGTAAAAATTCCTTTAATTATGTCTTCAACATGCTGCTCAGGCGCGGTTTGTTTTTCTTTGCCATGAGCCAATGATGTGGAAATATTTTAGGGGTGACGGTGAGACTTAACCTAGTACTTTTATCTGTTCTGGTATCATATCGAATTGTCTAAAAGCTTACAAGGAAAAAAAGACAGCTTGATGCATCAAGCTCCGGTTCTGCACGGGGTACGGGGAAAAATTGGACCACAAAGGTATATTGTTTACAGTTTAATTTATTTATTTATGTTTTTCAACAGGATCATCTCAGAATGGTTCCATAAAATCAAGGGAGAAAAAGAAAGAAGAGATAGTAGAAGTGGAAGAAAATGAGAGTCCTAATGAGACAACATTTGACAGAAAAGTAGCAAGATCCAGATCAGTTGGTTGTGGAAGCAGAAGTTTTTCAGGTGATTTATTTGAGAAAATCTCAACTGGTTTTGGAGATTGTACTTTGAGAAGAATTGAGTCACAAAGAGAAGGAAAACCAAGATTTTCATCTGTTAATCATAAAGAAAGAGTTAATTGTGGAGGAATATTATCTTATTTGGTTTCTTCTGAAGAAAATTTGAATGGAAAATCTCATAATATTGCTAATGGAAGAAGTAAGAATTGGGGTTGGGCATTAGCAAGTCCAATGAGAGCTTTTAGTAAAACATCATCAAGTGGAAAAAGAGAAGATTCAAACAAGAATGCTACTCCTAATTTGGCTGCAATTCCTTCTTTGTTGACTGTGAGCAGCTAGAGAGAGACCTAAGTCGTGCGGACTTTCCAAAATATTGTCGCACTTGTATCGAATCCTAAAAAAATACACTACTTTTGCAGGATTCGACACACATCTTGCAACATTTTCGTAGTAACATAGATTTTCCTATGTTGCACGGGCTCTACAAAATGTTGTCGCATCCGTATCAGATCCTCCAAACAAACACTACTTTGCAGGATCTGACATGCATGTAGCGACATTTTCGGAGAGTCTAAGTAACATGGATTTTCACTAAGTAACTACTGATATTATTACACAAATTTGCATTATTCTTGTCTAGAAACTCTGTTTGTTTATCAGGTTATATTAACTAATTTCTTTGTTATTAGAACTCTTTATTGTCCTGTTGTAAGTTTGATGTTGATTCCTGATGATTTTGCTGTCAATTGATTTGCTTTTGGTTGGAGATTTTTCCTGTTGTTGGATGCAAGACTTTTGTAGTTTTGAAGGAGAAATTCCCAAAGTAAAAGGATTTAATATTATTATTTCTTTATGCTTCTTATTATGAGTTGAAACAAGTGTAAGTATTTTCCAATAGAAAATTGTTGAATTTTGAATGACAATGATGGAGCATCCCTATACAAAATTACAATCAATATTTTTTGATAGTGGATATGGAACTAATCTTTTGCAACAATAGTGCATGTCCTATTTTAAATGTCCTTCTAACTTATGGGCATTCCTTCTAAAAAATGGAAGAGTCAATTTCTTTCTCTTCGACGACATAATGCCGCTTTAGATTCACCTGTTCGTACCTCGACTATTTTATCGATATTTTTTATGACTTTGCTAACTAAAAATTAGGTAAATGAAAAGAAATAACCTAACGTCTTGTCGTACCTATCAAGATTTGAACTTAGCTATCTTTGTTAAAATTTGAATCATAATATTTTATGATTTTCACTTACTTTATTAACTATATAAAATCCTAATGTTCTATGATTTTTGCACTTTTTATTGATTATTAGGCCACATCATCTATTGTTGAATTATAGAAGCATTTTATCTCTAGTTGTCTCCGTCCAGGAGTCTCACTAATTTATATGCATATCCTTTATAGTTGGCCAAAAGCTAAAAGCAAAAAAATCCATAAGAAACAAGTGGCTAATTAAGAGAATCGTCTAGCTATTTCACGTGCAAAGATTGGGAGAGACAACTAATCATTGTTAAACAAAAGGGGGATTTAGAATCATTTTCAAGTCTAAAGCTCCAACTCAAAATACTATCACATGTTTGGTAGATGGAGACACATGCAAAAAGGTCTAAATCTAGTAGGCATATGACCACAAAACTCTAGTTAGAGTAAAGGCATTTCCACCTTAGACCCCATCTTCCCTAATGGGAGCAATTTTGAAGGAAATTATCCTCCAACCTTCCTCTATTTTTGTCCCCATAACGGGGAAAGAATAGTGTTCCCTCAAATATGGGGGTACACTATTCATCTCCCATATTACTATTCATTATTATTTTATTATTATTTAATTTTTTATTTTATCTCTTTATATACACTTAATTATGTTTATGTAATATTTTATAATATTAATATTATATCTTAACTTTGGTGTATAATTTTGATAAATTAATTTTCGCACATATTTTCGTAAAATTAATTTTCGTGCTCAATGTAAAATAAATTTTTTTGCATATTAATATTTTATTTGAATTATTAGTTAATCTATAATAATTGATTACAAAATTATATTATTTAAAATTTTATGAAATTTTTTTAATTATGGAAATTACAAATTAATAAAAATAAAATATATTTGTTTAATTGAAATTAAAAAATGAAATTGAAATGAAAGATAATAATATAATATAGAAGAGAGAGAAGAATATAAAAAAATTTGGGAAAAAAATGGGGGAATGGTTGGAGTAAATTATTCCCAAAATGGGGAAATCCTCGTTTTGGAGACAAAAAATAGGGTAAAGGCTGGAGATGGCCTAACTAATGCACATGAAAAAATGGATATAATGACATATTTGTGATATATAGAGCATGTTTGGATTGGCTTAAAAAAGTGGCTTTTAAAGCTTATTTTATAAATAACTAGTTACATGTTTGGATAAAAGTGCTGAAACTTTAAAAAAAACTGTTGAAGTGTTTGGCAAACAAGTGGTGGTAAGCACTTTTTCTTATTAAAAAGATGAAAATATAAAAACTTTGGTATTATAAAAATGAAGATGAAAAGGAAAGAAGAGAGTAATTTTGGTACTATAAAAAGTTAAAAGGGCAAGAGAGTAATTTTATTGGTCAAACTAGAATGACTTTTAAGCCAAAATAAAAAAGTTGGGGTCAGTCAACTTATTGCTTTTGGCTTTTTAAGCACTTTTAGCTTTTTTTAAGCAGTTTTTTTTGTTGCCAAACACTCCAAAAAATAAAAAAAGTGCTTAAAAGCTTGTTTGACCAGCTTTTAAGCTTATCCAAACACCATCATAATCTTAAATACCAAAAAAATAAACTCGAAATCATGACAAAGCGATGAGTATTGATCACTGTGCCATTTTATATGGACCTAAAAGAATTCAGGTCAATTGGTGTCCATGTTAAAAATAATACAAAATCAGTATGTTAATGTTGCATGACTACGAAACGCCATAAAATGAACCACTAAATCATGGCAAAGCAATAGGTATTGGTCATTAGGCCATTTTCTTTGGACCTACGAAATTTTATGCCAATTTGAGTCCATCAAATGTATTCTACAAAATTAGCATGTACTACTACATACGAAAAATGGATATAATAAAAAAATTACGTTGCATGACCCTGAACGGCTATACAATCAACTCGCAAGTCATGGCAAAGCAATATGTTTTGATCACTTGTTATTTTCTATGGTCTTTTACAATTTCAGGCCAATCAGATCACGTAAATAAAATTATACATAATTAACATGTACTAATACATATGAAAAAGTGGATATAATCATATGTTGCATTTCCTCAAAATGCCTTAAAATGAAATCAAAAATCATGGCGAAGCAAATATATTTGTTACTAAGCCATTTCCTATGGACCTACAAAATTTCAAGCCTACTGAAGTCCGTCAAAAAAATTCTACAAAATTGGCATGTACAAATACACACGAAAAAATTAATATAATCACAAATTCGTATTACATGACCCCGAAATGATACAAAATAAACCCGAATGCAAAAAAGAAACATTAGTTATAATAAATCAATAAGTATTGATCACTAGACCATTTGCTATGAACCTACAAATTTTTGGTCCACTCGAAGTCAACCAAAAATATTTTACAAAATCAACATGCACTAATACCTAGAAAAAATGGATATAATCACAAATTCGTGTTGCATCATCCTAAAACGCCATTTAATAAATCCGAAAAAGGCCCATAAATTTTAGGCAATTCGGAGCCCGTTGCCCAAATTTATGAAGATGTCGTAGACTAATGTACACGGAAAATTGAAAATCATCACGAATTCTTATTTTATGGCTCTAAAATGTCATGGCAAAATAATAACTATTGTTCATTAGGTCATTTCTGATGGGTCCACAAAATTTTAGGGAATTCAGAGCTCATCGCCTAAATTCATGAAGATTGCATGGATATAAGTACACGAAAAATTTAAATTGTCCTCGATTGCTGTTATATGGCCCTAAAATGCTAAAAACAAGGAACGGTCATGCAGAAGTGATGACTATTATTAATTAGACTATTTTTTATGGGCCCGTAAAATTTAAGGAGATTCGGGGCCGATCATCCGAATTCATGCAGATGGCATAGACTATATCATACGAAAATCTAGGAATCGTACTGAATTCCTATTTTATAACCCTAAAATGCTAAATAAAAAAATAAACACTTGTGGAAAATCGATGACTATTATTCTTTAGGTCGTTTTGATAGGCTGGTAAAATTTTAGGCCATCCGGGTCCAGTCGCTCGGGCCCATGGAGATGGCGTGGGCTATATATAACGCGTGAAAATCTGATAATCAGATAGAATTTTAATTTTATGGTCCTAAATTATCAAAAATGAGGAACTATCATGGCGAAGAAAATACTATTGTTGCTTATGTCTTTTTTGATAGTCCAACAAAATATTATGGGATCCGGGTCAGATCGACTGGGCCTATGCAGATAATAGCTTAGGCTATAGTACACAAAAATGTGGAAATCAGATAAAATTTGAGTTTGTGGCCCTAAAATATCAAAAAATAAGGAATGATCATGGAAAAACGATGACTATTGTTCTTTAGGTCGTTATTTATGGACCGGCAAAATTTAGGCGATCAGGGCCCGACCGCTTGGGCCCATGAAAATGACGTGGACTAACACACAAAAATTTGAAATTCGGGGGAAATTCTAATTTTATGACCCTAAAGCACACAAAAATCTATAAATTGAGCAAAATTCTAGTTTCATGGCCCTAAAAGGCCAAAAATGAGTAATGGTCATGGCAAGACATTGACCATTGTTCCTTAGGTCTTTCTTGATGGGCCAACAAAATTTTAGGTGATCCGCGTTTGGGTGTCTGGTCCCATGCTAGAGGCGTGGGCTAGTATACCAAAAATATGGAATCAGGCGAAATTCTAGTTTTATGGCCCTACAACGCTAAAAAATGAGTAACGGTTATGACGAGGCTGTGAATATTGTTCCTTAGGTAATTTTTGATGGGCCAAAAAAATTTAGGCAGTATGATACTGGACGTCATGGCCCATGCAGGAGGCGTGAGCTATAACACACAAAAATTTAGGAATCAGTGAATTCCAGTTTTATTGACCTAAAAATGCAAAAGATTAGTAGAGGTTATGGCGATGTGGTGACTATTGGTCCTTAGTTCGTTTTTGGTAAGCCGGCATGACAGTTATTCGTCTCCGCCTCGCCATGACCGCTGTGAGCACGTGATTTTTTTCTATATATAAAAATACTCCCAAAAAATTAAAATAAAATAATATTTCTTTGTGTGCAATATTTAGATTTTTCGCGGCATTTTTGGATAATTATTTGTATTTGTCTGTACATGTTTATTAGTTAAATTAATATAAAATATAAAAATATGTCATATTTGCATCTAGGATATAATTCTACATTTAGGAGTAATTAAGTTTGCTTTATAAAAATAGAAAATCACAAAATATATGTATTTTTTGCATTTTCAGCACTTAATGTCCCAATAGGGAGATTTTATTTTAATTAATATTTAATTTTGTGTGATAATTATTATTTAGAGTTGATTAATATTTTAAGTTAATTTTGGTTTTATTAATTAGATTTAGGATCTTTAAGTTTAATTCTGGAACAAATAAACGAAAAAAGAACCAAAAATAGAAGAAAATCGGATTGGGCCATGTTTCAAATTAAATAAACTAGGCCCAAAACACACCTTACCCAATCCAATACCCCTAGCCCAAAACACCCACAAACCAAGCCCAAACCCCTAAAAAATCTGATCCACCCCATCTCGCTTTCGGGTGCGTATGTGTTGTTTGTTAAGAAGAAGGACAGATCGATGATGATGTGTATAGATTATCAGTAGTTAAACAATGTTACAATCAAGAATAAGTACCCATTGCCGAGGAATGATGATTTATTTTATCAACTTCAGGGTGTCAAGGTATTTTTCAAAGATTGACTTGAGATCTAGCTACCATCAGTAGAGTATTAGGGTATCTGATGTCTCTAAGATAGCTTTCCACACTCGGTACGGGCATCATGAGTTCTTGGTGATATCATTTGGGTTGACAAATGCCCCGATAGCTTTTATGGATTTGATGAACCGGGTGTTCAAGCCTTACTTGAATTCATTCGTGATAGTCTTCATTGATGATATTTTGATTTATTCCCACGCCGGGAGGAGCATGAGCAGCATCTGAGAATTATTCTTCATACTTTGAGAGATACTCAGTTGTATCCTAAGTTTTCGAAGTGTGAGTTCTAGCTAAGTTCAGTTGCATTCTTGGATCATGTTGTATCAGCAGAGGGTAATCAGGTAGATGCGAAAAAGATGGAGGCGGTGAAGAAATGACCTAGACCCGTATCAGCTACAGAGATCTAGAGTTTCTTGGGTTTGGCAGGCTATTATTGTCAGTTTGTGGAGGGGTTTTCATTTATTGCATCCTCTATGACAAGGCTAACCCAGAAGGGTTCCTAGTTTAGGTGGTCGGATGGGTATAAGGTAAGCTTTTAGAAGCTCATGACAGCTTTAACTATGGCTCAAGTGTTGGTTTTGCCCATAGGTTCAGAGCTATATACAGTTTATTGTGATGCATCTCGCATTGGACTTAGTGCGGTGTTGATGCAAGATGGCAAGGTTATTGCTTATACTTCACGTCAGTTGAAGATTCATGAGAAGAATTATACAATTCATGATTTGGAGTTAGCAGACATTGTTCACGCATTGAAGATTTGGAGGCATTATCTATATGGCGTGTCATGTGAGGTGTTCACGGATCATAAGAGTCTGCAGTATTGTTCAAGTAAAAGGAGCTAAATTTGAGGTTAGATGAGGTGGTTGGAACTGTTGAAAGACTATGATATCACTATCTTATATCATCCAGAAAAAGCTAATGTGCTGGCCGATTCCTTGAGTAGGAAGTCAGCAAGTTTAGGCAATCTTGTGCATATTCCTATCGATGAGAGACTTGCCTTGGATGTTCAGTCTTTGGCCAATCAGTTTGTAAGGTTGGATATTTCTGAGCCCAGTCGTGTGCTAGCTTGCACAGTTTCTCATTTTTCTTTATTGGAGCATATCCGAGATCGGCAATATGATGATCCGCATTCGTGTGTCCTTAGGGACATGGTGCAGCACAGAGGTGCCAAGCATGTCACATTAGGAGATCATGTAGTTTTGAGGTTGTAGGGTCGAGTTTGTGTGCCTAATGTGGTTGGACTTCGAGAGTTGATTTTAGAGAAAGACCATAGTTTCCAGTACTCTATTCATTCGGGCGCCGCTAAGATTTATCAGGACTTGCGGTAGCATTATTGGTGGAGGAGGATGGAGAAGAATATTGTTGCATATGTGGATCGGTGTTTGAATTGTGCAGGTAAAGTACGAGCATCAGAGACCTGGTGGTTTATTCTAGAATATTGAGATTCCTGAGTAGAAGTGGGAGCATATCACTATGGATTTTGTTGTTGGGCTCCCACAGACTCGAGGGAAGTTCAACGTTGTGTAGGTTATTATTGATAGGCTGACCAAGTCAGCGCATTTCATTCATGTGGTAGTCTCCTATTCTTCTGAGTGGTTGGCAGAGATCTATATCTGTGATATTGTTTGTCTTCATGGAGTGCCCGTATCTACCATTTCAAACTGAGGTACGCAGTTTACCTCAAGTTTCTAGAGAGCGGTTCAGTAAGAGTTGGACACACTGGTTGAGTTGAGCACATCATTCCATCCTCAGACAGACGGGCAGTCCGAGTGCACCATTCAGATTTTGGAGGATATACTCAGAGCTTATGTTATAAACTTTGGAGGCTCGTGGGATTAGTTCTTTCCTTTAGTGTAGTTTGCCTACGACAACAGCTACCAGTCGAGCTTCCAGATGGCTCTTTGTTAGGCTTTATATGGTAGGTGATGTCGGTTGGTGGTTGGATGGTTTGAGCTGGGAGAGGTTCGACTGTTGGGTATGGACCTAGTTCAGGATGCATTGGACAAGGTCAGGATCATTCAGGATAGGCTTCGTACAGTTCAGTCCAAGCAAAAAAGTTATGCCAACCGTAAGGTTCATGATGTGGCATTCATGGTCGGTGAGCGGGTGTTTCTTCGGGTGTCGCCTATGAAGGGCGTGATGAGATTTTGGAAGAGGGGAAAGCTTAGCCCTAGGTTCATTGGTCGTTTTGAGATTCTTGATCGAGTGGGAGAGGTGGATTATAGACTTGTGTTGCCACCGAGATTATCAGTCATTCATCCAGTGTTTCATGTGTCTATGCTACGAAAGTATCACGGCGATCCATCCCACGTGTTAGATTTCAGCACTGTCCAGTTGGACAAGGACTTGTCGTATGAGGAGGAATCGGTAACTATTCTCCGGCAGGTTCGTCAGTTGAGATCAAAGAGTTTCCCTTCTGTTCATGTTCAATGGAGAGGTCAGCCTGTTGAGGGATCGACCTGGGAGTCCGAGTTCGATTTACGGAGCCGTTATCCCTATCTTTTCTCAGGTACTTCCTTTTTGTATCTATTCGAGGACCAACGGTTATTTTAGAGGCGGAGAATTTGATGACTCAAAAGGTCATCACTTATTTAGAAATAAATTCTATGTTCTGAGGCCTTAAAACCCTCTCTTTTTCCTTACTTCAATTCGCGTACGCAGTCCTAGCGTGTATCCGGAAATCCATTACGTGGAAATCTGTAAAAAAAAATTTATAAATTTTGCTTTTAAAATGAATTTAAGATGACTTGGGTCAACATTTTAGGTAAACGGACCCGTGATTTGACGGACCCGGACCCGTAATTTGATGGTCCCAGAGGGTCCAAAGGAAAATATAGGACTTGGGCATATTCTCGAAAATAAATTCCAATGTCCCAAGCCCGAGAAATAAATTTTTTGAAGAAAATTATTTTTTGGAATATATATATGAGTTTTTGGAAACAAAATATGTTTTAAATTTGATGGTATCGGACCCGTATTTTGGTTCCGGATCCCGGTACAGGTCTTATATGGAATTTAAGTTGAGTATGTGAAATATGGTATGAAACGGACTGGAAATTATATGAATCGGACCCTCGGTCGTTAAAAATGGAACTTAAGAGTTCATGAGATTTTTCCTTTGATTTTGATGCTAAATTTGTTGTTAAAGGTGTTAATTTGATGATTTGATTGCACGAATAAGTCCCTCTGATATTTTTGAGTTAGTATGCATATTTGGTTTTGAGCCCCGATGGCTCGGGTGGATTTCTGATAGGTTTCGGGATGCTTTTACACTCGAGAAAAAAAAAGTTGTAGGTTCAGAGAAGTAGCAGGTCTCGCGGTCCGCGGTGCATTTCAGATTCATGTAATAACATTTGGTTAAACTATTAAGTTTTCAATTCCGCATTTCTGGTTATTTAAAGAGTTCCATTGTTTGATCACTTATTATATCGAACTGTTGAAATGGCTTAATAAAAAGGATGATAAATTTATAACACTGGCTTGCCTAGCTTTCACGAGTAGGCACTATCACAATTCCTAAGTGTAGAAAATCCGGATCGTGACATAAAATAAACTACAAAATCGTGGCGAAACAATGAATTAAATTTACATATTTAAATTCATGTAAATTCCTCTCTTTCTTCTACTATAGTTGTGAAATCCTTTTCCTTTTTTCTTTTTATTTGAATATAGTAGTGTATGATTCAGCTTTCGTGCATATTAGTTATTTCATTGCCTATATGTTATCTTCTATTAATAATAAATATTGATATCAGATAATTCCATTCATCAAAAGATTTTACTTTTTTCATTTTGTTTGCTTTGATTGGTTTTGGGTGGTTTGTGCGACTATTAGAGAATCATGAGGAAGGAACATTGCAAAACGGTGCACACTTTGATTGAAAGATTTAAGACTCATATCACCGTTATGAAAACTTTCATAGAAACATAAATAACTTAATAAACGAATTTGAGTTATATACGCTAACAATAGCAATAGTGTTTTAATATTGGTGTAGCTTAACCTATAATAATGTGTTTACTTACCGGGTAAGAAAATGTTCAAATATGTCCGTGAACTATGTGAAATATGATAAATATGTATGTCGTTAATAGTTGGGCCCAAATATGTCTAAATCATCCAATAGTTATGCAAATTTGGCATTTTTTTAACAGAAACATTTATTTTTTTTCTTTTTTTAATTTATTAAAATCAAAATATTTTTAGTTTATTCAAACAGTTAGAAAATCAAACAGTTATTAATTCCGTTTTGTTTATTTAATTTTTAGTAAAAGTAAATTCAGTTTTTTTCAGTTTTTACAAAAACATTCTTTAGAAAATTGCTTTTTAGATTTTATTTATGTTTTTAGAAAAGCATTGTTTTAGAAAATACTTTTCAGTTCTTTTGTAAAAACTGAAAAAAAATATTTACGCTTTTTTTTTTCCTTCCGTTTTTAGTAAAAAAACTTTTAGAAAAATTGCTTTAGAAAATAATATTTTAATTTTAATTAATTAAAAAATAATAATTGTTTCCGTTAAAAAGGGTAAATTTGAACAATTATTGAATGGTTTGGGCATGTTTGGGCCAAACTATTAACGACGGGCATATTTATCCTATTTCACATAGTTCACGGACATATTTGGACCTTTTCCGTATGTTTTATATATGTTATTACCCTAGAGGAGGCTAGATGCTCATGTTAGGAGGTGTGAGGGCACTGCTATGTACGAGAAGAGGTAGAGGGCAGTCTAAGAAGTATTGGGTCGAAGTGATCAGGCAGGACATAGCGTGACTTCAGATTTTCGAGGACATAGCCCTTGATAGGAAGGTGCGGAGGTCGAGCATTAGGGTTGTAGGTTAGAGGATAGTCGAGCATTTCTCCTCGTTGCGCCGACTAGTCTGATAGTATTTTGTCTAGGACTGCTAGCGATTTTTGTTATGTTTCACATTTTTGTTGTCTTTCACATACTGGCATTTCCATTTATTTGTTGTATTTACGATGTTGATACTACTTTTCTGATTTTTGTTGTTACTACAAATTATTGTTTCTGAGCCGAGGATCTTTCGGAAACAACCTCTTTCCCTTCGGAGTAAAAGTAAGGTTTAATAAGACTATTAGGAACCATTAGCGTAATAAGTTAGTTATATTTATATTTTAGATTTTTCCATCAAAGTGAAAAGTTATCTTTCTAATATTCTAGATAGAAAAGATAGTTGCTTATAACATATTTTTATCGAAAAAACGACGTTGTATAATAGCCGAAAAATATATATTCTTTATATGTATTTTTGTATATATATGTTTGTGCTATATACAACAAAAATACAATTTATGTACTTTTCAGCTATCTAATATAAATAATTTCGGTCGGAGGCTAAAAAATGATCTTTGCCCATATTTATCACGTAAGTGAATTAAAAAGAAAAACAAAAGATAAGACAGATGCGTTTTGTTGCAAAAAAAAAAAAAAAAGAATATATTCAAGACAAATTCTCTTAATAACAAACTTAAAACAATTCTCTCAAAATCAAATCCGATTCTTCAATTTTTTTAATACAAAAAAACAAAACAAAACAAAACCAAATGCATCCAAACGTGACTAGTGATAATCATCGATCTTTACCTCCTAAATAGGGAGGTCTGGCACATAAAGTATCCTGTATTCATGCAGAATTTGGGAAAGGATCTCACCCCTAGGGAGTGTAATGTAATCAATTTGCCTTAATACAAGCATCGGTGGCTGATTCCACGGCTCAAACCGTAACCTATAGGGCACACAAAAATATCTTGACCGTTGCTCCAAAGCTCCCTTCAAACTTTTAGTTACTAAAGGAGTATACAAATATTTGGATTTGATATAAAGACATAATCAATACTATTAGACAAAAGGGTCATTGCCAACCACTTTCTTCTTCCATTATTATTGATAATAATTTTCTTGTGGATTGTCCTATTATGCATTATTTACACTTGTTGTTTTGGGCCTTCTTGGACATCTAGAGGCCCACTAATCTGACCCGAAGGCTTGTAATATCCAGTGACCGGGTCAGGTACCCATGATGATGACTCTGAAGTTGCCTTCTCTTCCTCTTGTTTTCCTTTACTCTTTAAATTACTTTTTATAGACTTTGTTTCTGCTTGTGATACTGCTGCACCATACCCTCTCCTACAAATAAATAAATTTTAAAATAAATATCAATAATATATTTTTATTAAGTTTCACATCAACAAATTTAAAATCCTAAATTTTGCCGGAATATAAATATAAAATTTAACTTATATATACTGACAGTTTAGAATTAAACATGGTACTTTTGACGCATAACATAAATTATGTGTAAGAATTCACTAAAATTGTAAAAAATATTAAAAATGAACTCATAGCTTTAAAGAGATGATGAGATCAATGTTAAAAGCCTTAAAGATTAAATTCTTAGAGTTCAGATTAGGAATCTGCCTCTTGATGTCATGTCAGTATACTTTTGGGGGTCGTTTGATACGAGGTATAAGAACGTATAAGGGTGATATGAAAATTTAATACCACCTTAATACTCTATTTGATTAGCAAACTAGGTATAAGTTATACCGGTATTAATTTTAACACATGTGTAATTTATACCTTATAGAATGTGAGGTCATTAGCACCGGTATAACTTGTACCTTCTTCTTAGAAATTATGCAATTGTCATTCATAATACAACATACCAAATAATGAATAAATAACAATTCCAGCATAACTAATCCCAACATAACTTATCCTAATATAACTTATACCGATATAACTTATACCGGTATAAATCATATTCCAACCAAACGACCCTTACTGGCTGTGATAAGTATTTACCATCTTTACGTGTTAATAATCTTAGAGATTTACATGTAATTATCTTCTAGGTGACTTGATAGTGTAAAACAATTCTCATATAGAATAGGAAAATTCATTGGACCTTATTTAATGTCACGTTTCAACTCTTTTTGTAGATTTAACAGGTAATCTCATAATCGCTTTATATCTGATACTCCCAATTTATGTGGCACTTATCGTTTTTTAAGAGTTAATTTAACTAACCTTTGAAACTAAATTGAATTAGATGAATTCGATATTGTAAAATTAAAATATAAATATCCAAAAATTATACTAGAAGTATTATAAGCGGTAACACTTGTCATATCCTAAAAAATACATCTTAAAATATGGAGCAAAGTTTACATAATTTGAATCTTAAGAAATGAAAAGTGGTACATAAATTGTATGAATCGGTACTATAAGATCTAACTCACCTGGTAATGAGACAAAAGGAAAGCCTGGTTTTGGAGAGTATTCCTGTCATATTTCCAGCCATTTTGATTCAAAGTAAATTCCAAAACTTGTTAATACTAATAAAAGAATTGGTGAAATATTTCGAGTTTTAGAGAAACACGAGCCAAAAGCTGCTTTATATAAGAAAGGAATAGTCAAAAAGTGGAAATATTGGTGAAGCCGTGTAGGGCAATTTTATGATTAGTCCACTTGGTCGTCCTTGAAGCAGAACCACCCACGTTGCAATATACTACTATAGAAGCATTATACTTTAATTCCTTATATGGTAATATAATAATAAGGAAGAAACTTCCAAGTGGAAGACGTGTAAGAAAAGCCAAAAAAAAAGAGTTTTGGTAATTTGAAATTATACTTGGCTGCAAACGATTTTGTTTAGTTGAGTGATATTGTACCTTTCTTGTTGATTTCTTACAAGAGTTCAGTTATATGCATTTTTAGTGTATAAAATATTTACATGATCAAATCAATTATAAATTCGTATAGATAAATCCCTATAGTAAGTATTAATTAGTAATCTGAAAAATGATAATGAATATGCTATCTAAAAGAATGCGCATGATAGTGTTAGAAATGTATTGATTATTCGTGATTCAGTAATCGGTGGTGGCATGGAATCTAGGACGAGAAAGGTTACCATTTCTGGCCATTCTTGTAATTGTAATCACGACGTACTTGTGCCAAAAGGTTTTTTTATGCAAAATGCCACTAACGTGTACCCCGCATATGATGTATAAAAGTTGTTGAAAGCATACTATAATGAACAAATAAATGTCCTACTATTGACACTTTAAATTTTTAAAATGAGGGGATCATACAATTTAATACTCATATGATAGTAGAGCAGATAAAAATTCTAAGTTCAAGTCCTATTATCACCTGTTAACAAAATATTTCTACATGTTTTGTCCAGCAAAAAAAAAAATTATATCGCACATGAGGAAGATATGCTACAAATATAAGATAAATATATAAATAAAGTACGCCACCTCTAGTAGTTTAACTATTTGGATGAAGAATAGCAATAGAAATTCCCAAAGATAATTGTAATAATTGTTCAAACATGTGCCGCAAGCTTAATGTTTTCGACGAACTCAAAAGAATATCCACCTTAATAACTAATGAATTACAAGGCACAACCACTAGAAGAGGGGGGGGGGGAAGAAAAAGAGAAAAAGAAGTCACAAATAACAAAGTGAAAAATTGCAGATTATAGAGTATCCGAAATTTCAAATAATCTTTTTTCCTACGCCGGACAAAAATAGTTCCTAGCAACTGTCTGCTTTCCCACATCTAAATCCCAAAATCGAGTTTCACTAGTTTTTTCCTGTCACTCAGTAGTAATTTGGTTGTATACTCAGACGGGACAAGGTGGAACATCAAGAGTAATACCAGCTTGGATTTGGCCCCAGCCAATAAGACGCCAGTGCTTCTCAATTCTCCGGCTAAGAGCAATTTTCTCACCTTTGCTGGTACACACGGGTGATGTCAATTGCAGTTTTGCAAAGACATTCTTGACAGCAACAACACGAGCCCCTGTTGACATAGACCCTATGTTTAACATGAGAATTTCTCCCTTAGCCAGCTTCGAGACTTTACCCTGCCTTTCTGAGTCCTTTGTCCTCACTCCCAGAAGACGGCGGAGCAAAAAGAAATTTACCTGCATTACAAAGTGATGTCATTTGAAAGAAGAAGGGTAGTCATGCTCTTTTTGTTCTAGAAGTGTACTCTTAAGTGATTTACCTCAAGTTCAACAAACACTTCAGGAAGTGACCCAACCTCCCCAAGAACCTGTCCCACCAATCGGTCAGCACGAGTCAGTGTTGGATCCATAGTTGTTCCAACTCCAATGAGGCCTCCGGGCACAGCAAATTGTAGTTCATTTTGCTCAGCAAACAATGATACTATTCTTGAATATATTGGGGTACACTTAATGTTGCCACTCTCATCCTTGACAACAATACCAGGACGAACCTCAATGAGTTGATTTACCTTTAGGACACCCTGCAGAAAAAAATTTACTTTCTCATTTGACAATCCATCTTCCAATCAGATTTTCATCTCTATATGAAGGTTAGCATGAGCATAGGGTAGAAACAAAAGAACATCTATTGGGTTAGTAATTTGTGCCCTTGGTCAATTAACATGAACCGTGAAAGAAGAGAAGGTATGCCTGTAGCATTTGTTTGCTTTATGGAATATAAGAACATACCTTCAGTATACTGCCACCAGCAACACCGCCTCTGATATCATCAACTTCAAAACCAGGTTTGTTAACATCAAATGATCGGATGACTATCATATTTGGTGGTGAAATGAAATTCCTTTCAGGAATGGGAATTTTCTTCACAATATATTCAGCCACAACATCAATGTTGTACTTCAGTTGCGCAGAGATTGGTACAACTGGGGCACCATCAGCAACAGTTCCCTGAACACGGTTTGAAGTAAGGTCTAGTGAAACAGCCTTAAGATCAAGCACAGAAACAGTAAAGAGGTAAACCAATTACACTAACCTGAATAAACTTCTGAATTGCCTCGTGCTGATTAATGGCAACATTTTCCTGAACTAGATCAACCTTATTTTGGAGAATTATTATGTGCTGAAGGCGCATAATTTCAACAGCAGCTAAATGTTCAGAAGTCTGAGGTTGGGGACAGCTCTCATTAGCAGCAATTAGAAGTAAAGCTCCATCCATAATTGCAGCACCATTAAGCATCGTAGCCATGAGAATATCATGACCCTACAGAAAATTTCACAATACAAAAGCATTCTCTATCAGGAAATTAGATGTAGGGGAAGTGTTTACAGATTGATAGATTGCAAAAGAATAGTGCAGAGACTGGCAAAAGAACATAAGTGGATAATGTAAATACTATCTTTTTAAGTTTTCACAAAGGTAAAGGATTAAAAAGAATGCTACAGATCAGACAATAGACATGTCCGGTTTTGGAGTCTATTTTGTAAAATTGTAAGGGTTCCATATTTCCAAAAGTGAGCTACAATGCAGCCAATGGAAGTTACGAAGACAAAGTAATTTCACTTAGTATTGAAAGTACCAACGAATACAACAACATGAAAGTAATCAGCCTAAGAAAGAATCTCTCCACATAAACAAATGAGGTAAAAAGATCTACTGCGTGTCACAGGCTTATACATCCAAAAACACCTGAGATCATAAGAAAACACTTGCAGATTCTCAGGGAGGTAATAAATGCAGATATGAGATTCACCAACTATTCTTTAGATAAAGATCAACATAACTGAACCTGCTCATTCCTAGAAAAGGCATTCCAGTTCTGAAAACAAAGACTAAATAGGAGCCAGAAACTTTCTCCTTTCGTATAGGCAATATTTTAATATCTGAGAAGCCCTCAAGGATCAGTGGCACATGGTTAGGAACTCGGTCAAGAATGGGTCAGCCCCTCTACCCTTCTCCATTTAAATATCAGGCTTTTGTCAGTGGCAGGGCTCGAACCCGTGATGTTCCCCTAAGCCACACATCACGCGCAAAGCTCTTACCACTAGATTAAATCCCTAGAGGCAATTAAGAGCCAGAAACTAAGGGAAACAAAATTTCCTAGTCTATCCTTAAATCCAAGACAAGGCTTCTCGGAACTGCAAGTAGCATGAATGCTAAAGATGTGAGAGAACATGGAGAACTTCAGAAAATAAAATAGTAGTGGTCAATTTAAAGATATTTTGATACCTTCATTTTGGTGTATTGCCTAAATTATGCAGCTTAAGATTTTCATTGGAATAATCATATCCGCATGAGATCAGACACACATATCATTCTCTCAAGCGACCCAATACCCAAGTAAAAATGGCTGTAATATATACCATAAATGGTAGGTGAGGAACTTACAGGACAATCAACGAACGATACATGTCTCAGCAATTTCATCCTACAGTTCTCGAAACCAGGGACATCACACATTGGATTGTCTTCTTTTCCACTTCCATATGCCCTGAAAAAGGATATTGTTACAACACAAAAGCAACAAAATGAGCACAAGAATCAGTTCCGTCTCAATTTCAAGTACTTACTTGTAGCACATGGGTCTAGGGCAGCGATCTTCTTCACATTTATATATCTTAGCATTAGCATATCCAAGCTTAATTGTGATGTTTCTTTCTAGCTCATTTTTAAAACGAACAGTCTGCATAAATATGGCAAGGCAGATAATTAGTTTCCTTCTAGAGGACAATAGACACCGAGGTTTCCCCAATCAGTTATGTGCTTAACTTTTAAAATATTCATAGCATGAGTTCTTCATGACAAATGCAGTGAGATCAAAATAGGTCCACAGAATCAGACAAAACTGTCTTGATGGTCAACTTATCAAGGCAATCAATTGAGAACGAGCCAGAAACACATACAAAAGCTGATTATTCCAGATAACTTCCCCATAATCATGAGGTTCAACCTCATGCCATAATATAGGCTTTTTGTCACCATACTAGATTAACTATATTCCTTCTCAACCTAAAAAAAAAGGGCAAACCTTGAAAACTTAGTTTTTTTACCAACCTTGAAATACTTAAGTAAAAATGTGCAAGCTACAAATAGTAGTAAACTGGGCCTATGCATTTAAAACATCTCAAAATGGTCTATCCATAAATTCAAAAGAAATAGTATAAGGACATGTATTTACAGTAACAAAGATCAATGTATTGGTATCTTTTGATAAGAAAGATTAACATATTGCTTGATTCATAACTAAAGTAAAACTGATAAGAAAGAAGACATACTTAAGTGAAGGTCCAGATTGCAAAACAAAAGCCTACCTGCACTCCAGATATAGCTTTTACAACTGTTGACTTTCCATGAGCCACATGGCCAATTGTACCTGAGGAATGAAACTTAATTCAGGCTGATGCTAGAAAGTGTAGAAGTGTTTCTCAAAGAAACCATAAAAACCTAATAAGAGTCCAATACAGAAATACGTCCGCAAACAGGGTTCAAGTGTTCAATAGTGATTAGTTTACCAATATTTATTGTAGCCTGACGAGAAATAACCTCTGGTGAAAGTGGATGCAGCTTTGTTACATCCAACTTGCTCAGGTCCTGCTCCATCAACCCTTTTTTAGACATTTTTTAGCTGCTCTTTGATATTTCTTCAGATGTCAGTAATTTCAAGTCTGGAATTGGAAACAAAACAAAGAAATCATGCTCAGAACAGTGACTAGCGACAGACAATCGGCAACATACGAACAAACCCAAGGCATGGAGTTTTACACACATAGTAGTTTAATCACAAAAAGTTGTTTCATCAGACGGAGAACTATCAGTATCAGGTACCTCATTGTTATTACTTGTCCTTTTTTATTCTTGCGATCTTATGTTTACTCGAAAGAACTGTTCTCTTCATTTACAATTTGAGGTGATCTATCATCTGATAGGTTCTCATTCTGGAGCATAGAAATTGTAGAACCTTGCTAACCAGTAAACAAAATCCACCGTGAACTACCCCAGCAAGAGAGAGACTCATCAACAGATTCTAGCTTTCCTATCATCTTCAATTTACAGTATGCAGTTGAATTTAAAAAACAAATACAGCTTCCATAAAGTTCAGATCACAAATATGCTCAACTGATACATAGAAGCCAGTATTACAATTTGTAAAGTCTAGCAAAAAGATTCCAAAAGAAGATTATCAGAAGCACCCAAGAGTCTAGCCTTGTGGTCAATCAACTGGGAGGATCAACTGGGAGGAGAATCATGAGGTCTTAGGATCAAATCCAAGCGGAGGCAACAAACACTTGGTGGTTTCTTCTCATTTGCCTAAGCATTGGTAGGTAGAGTTACTTGGTACCTGTACTAGAGGGAGATAGCAGGTATCCGATGGAATAATCTAGGGGCGCGCAAGCTGGACTGGACACCACTACTATTTTTCTTTTTCTTTCTTTAAAAAAAAAACAAAACAGAAGTGTTTGCATACAGTAATGTGTAAATTTTTTCTTTGGGAATACAACAATAATTTCTTTTATGATGTCACAAATTTAACTATAATAACAAAGCAAAAAATTTGGATGATGGCTTCATCCTTTTTTTTCTTCCTCCTACTACTACATCTGCTTCTTCTTTTTTCATAAGTCATCTATTGTATATTTGTGTAGGGGCGAATCTAGCCACCACTTTCTTTATTTAAAGAAAAAGAAAGAGGGTGTGGGTCATAAGTGCAAAATTCAGAGAACCCTAACTTTAGATAATTCGTAATTTGCCATATAGATAAGTTTTTAGTATGAGAATAAATCAAATCCCAGATAAAAGGAAAGAAAGTACTAAGGATTAATATAGCCAGAGGCGGATCTAGGATTTTAGTTCTACGGGTTCAGTATTTAAAATTATGGGTTCATATCTACTATTTATTCAAATTTTAGTGATTTTTTATATATAAATTTATGCTCTGCGCTGAAAGTACTCGGTTGAACCCGGTGGTTCTATACTGCATCTGCCACTGAATATAGCCGATAAACAAAAATCCATTACATTAGCCGATAAAATGCTACGGATAAAATGGAATCGGATTAACGCATAGTTGACTAGTCATCCATTAGAGTGTCTTCAATTTCGGAAATCCTTAAACAAGGCAATTTCAGCTGCAGTTACTTCACAAATTACAAGCCAAAAACAAAGCTGACTCACAATCAGATAAAAGTATAACCAAATGCTTCAATAAATCAACATAACGGATTTCAAGAGCTTAAAATTCACATAATTTTAGTAAAATACCAGTCCTAAAACCCTAATTCCTAAATCTCACCTCACCAGATATTTTAGCTCCAATAGGATTAGGCTTGTCACGATTCATAGCATAAATAAGAGCAAAACTAAATATAGATAAGCAAATATATTCAGATAAAAAATTTTTTTTAAATCACAAACTAAAAAAAACATTAAATTTTTTTTTTTGAAGGTTTTATCTAATAATAAGAAATGAGAAATAGATACAGATGTAAACATGGTGGAGGTGATGCCACCGCCGGAGACGGCGGAGGGGGAGGACTCACCGGAGGGAAGTGAATACGGCAGCGGGAGAAGTGTGCTGGAGCTTCCAAAGGCAGAAAGAGAGAGGAAGTAGTGTTGAATTTAGCTTAGGGATGAAGAAGATGATATTTACGTTAGAGACCCATTACTATATATTAATTACACGAAGACCCTCATTTTCTAGTTTGTTGTTTTAGTTATGTGTAGAGCCGCCAATACGGGTTTTGCCCGTTAAGCCACTACAACACTGCCCGTAATTTAGTAAGGTTGGGCTATAATTTTTGATACACCTCAAGGACACCAATGGCATCTAGGTCATTCACAAGATCTTGAGCCAAGGAACTAAAATGATACACCTCAAGGAACACTAATGGCATCTAGATCATTCACAAGATCTCAAGCCAAAGAACTAAGGGATTTTCACCTCTTCACCAAGCATTGGGATATCTTGGAAGCATTGGAAGATAATTGTGGAAGACCCTTGAAGGTATACAATATTTTGAGGGTGGAGATCTTGGAGAAGCATGGAGACTTGGATGGTGACCGCGTGGAAGATCATGCCTACGCGGACGGGGATAGGCGCACATGTGAGCCCCCTCGATGACTTGGATGCAAGCATGTGGACCTAGATCATGCTTACCAATGATTGGAGATTTAGGTTATAAGATTTCCCTTATAGGCACGGTAGTTAGTCCCATTAGAGATACTTATGTCTTTCTTACCTTATTTGGACCTAGTATAAGTAACATACGATGAGGTCATTTCTAGTTTAGCTTATCTTTGAATACTGAAGAATTGTGAGGAGCATGTATTTCAAACTTGTTGATTCAAACGCTTGCAAGGTGTATTCACAAGAGGAATTCCATTCCTCTCGAGGGTAATCTTATAGTTTAGGTCTACTAAGTATTGTAATTTGTTGGGTAAATAATTATTTCAATTGTTTGACAATTACCTCTTTGTTGAGTCTATTCTTAATTTCTATCTTGTCTTTAATTTCTTCAATTTTGTATTTAGATTCATATCATTTTGGTATCAAAGCTTGGATTAGTATTTGTTTCAACATACACTAGCTAGGTATTTGATTTTATTTGAAAACCACAACAACAAAAAATCAGGGAAAAAAATCAATCTTCATGTTCTTGAGTTGAATCTTTCATTTTTTGGATCTAGATGCATAATGATGTTTCAAATTGATTGGGTTTTGTTCTCTATATTGAAATATATCAATTGAAGTTTGATTTGAAGTGATTTAGGTGGCTACAAGTGAATTTGAAAAGTTTCTTGTTCTTCAAGTTCATCGTCTTTATAAGTGGGTTCATAAAAAAAAGTATAATTTGATCCATTTGAGTTTATTTGATTCACGGAATTGTTACGACCCCAAACTCATCGGTCGTGATGGCGCCTATCGCAGTACTAGGCTAGCCGATTCGACATTTATAACACAAGAGGTCTTCTACTTAATTCATTTACTAGTTGGATAATATCACATCTCTTTTATCTAAACATTTCAAAACAAGGGGAAAAATATGCAAAACATGTCCGATCCTACTGTCACTGGTCATGAGCCACTAGAATACAATCTAATACTGTCTACTCAATACAAGATGAGTCTGATAAATACAAGTGCTAAAAGATAGGAAGGGGAAAGGTAGGGTTGCGAACACCGTACAACTACCTTGCTAACTCTGGAAATGCTATGAAGGAAGAGATTATCTCTCATGGAAGCCCTGACGCCTGGACCTGCACACAAGGTGCAAGGAGTAACGTGAGTACACCAACTCAGTAAGTAACAATTATATATAAAGGATGAATGCAGTGACGAGCATTTAGAATCATACACATCTCATAAAATAAAAACCTTAGTGGGAATAACAAGATCAAATATGTAATAAAATTCTGAACATCTCGTAAAATAAAACTCTTATTTCAATGAAAATAGTTTAAAAATTTTGTTTCGGCATTTTCAATAGAGGTTCCATATAAAAGAAGAGTGAAAACAGTAATTTCATAACACAAACCCATCGGGCAAAACATCACTCGTATATATATATATATATATCCCCTCCGACAAGCCTCCCAGTCATACGTGGCTCAATTCTTATAAATCAACACTTACACTCAGCACACATACTCAATATGTACCTTATAATAACCATTTCGGCAAGCAGCCTGATCCATAAATATATATTCGACTTCGCTCACTGGGGGTGTGCAGACTCCGGAGGGGATCCTACAGCCCAAGCGTTATATCATTGCGGCGTTCAGCCCGACCCAACATATCGCTACGGCGTACAGCCCGATCCTCTCACACACACACACACACACACACACACACACACACACACACACACACACACACACATATATATATATATATATATATATATATATATAACATTGCAGCGTACAACCCAATCCCTAATTATCCTCACGATCCGTCCCTCGGCCTCACTCACAATCAACCTCACAAGTCACTCGGCCATTTAAGGACAAACTCAGGGAACTCAGCCCAAAATACTTCCATATTTTAAAATAGAGTGATGAATAAAATTATACAATAAACATGTATAAACCATGACTAAGGATAATGTTTTTTATCAAATCAATGTGAGGATAATAGTAAAAATACCACTAGGGTCCAAAACAGTACGACACAAGGACCCAAACTGGGCGCTCGGCTCAAGTTAACAAAATCATTTTTAAAACACATATGTACCATATAGAGTTTATCAATATATGAACCTCTATAGTTGTCACGGGATGGACCAAGTCACATTCTCGACTGGTGCACGCTAACGCACCCGTCAACTAGCATGTGCGTCACCTCATTTATCAAAATTGTATGAAATTATGGGTTTTTATACCCTCGGATCTAGAATTACAATCGTTACTTACCTCAAACCGGGCGAAAATCTATTCCACGATGCCCTTGCCTCTCGATCCGGCCTCAAAATGCTCAGAATCTAACCAAAATCATTATATTATCATAAATACACGCTAAAGGAATAAAACCCACACGAAAATTATCAAATTAGACCCAAAATCCTGAATTAGGTCAAACCGGCCCCGAGCCACATCTCAGAATCCAGCAAAAATGGCAAACTAGAAACTCATTTCACTCCCAAGTTTATACATAGTAAATCCATCAAAGACCTTAAATGATCTCTCAAATCCCTAATTTAAAACTCTCCAAAATTCCTAATTCCCAAAATTTCTTTCCTAATTTTTCACTAGTATCATGATTAAACAATGGAAAGATCGCCATAAACACAAGATACAAAGCCCAAGTAGATTACCTTACTGAAAACCCTTGATTCCCTCTTGAAATCGCAGCCCCCAAGCTCCAACTCGTCTAAAAATGGTGATGAATTGAAAGAAATTCTTGGAAAAAGCCTTTTATACTTTATGCCCAGCTATTTCCACATCTGATGTATCCAAGATGCTTATGTCACGCCGCACCTGGGAGAATCCGTATCACTATGATGTTCAGCGCGACACAACATATCGCTATGTCGTACAGTCTGATCCTCCCCCCCCACACACATACACAGACAGACACACACACACACACACACACATACACACACACATATATATATATATATATATATATATATATATAAAGTTACAATGTGCAGCCCAATCCCTAATTATCCTTATAATCCGGCCCTAGGCCTCACTCACTCATCAACCTCACAAGCCACACAAGCATTTCAGTACAAACTCAGGGAACTCAGCCCAAAACACTTCCATATTTTAAAACACAGTGATGAATAAGATTAAATAATAAGCAGGTATAAAGATAATTCTTTCTATCAAATCAATGTGAGGATAATTGTAAAAATACCCCTGGGGTTCCAAATAGTATGGAACAAGGCCGCAAACAAGGCGTTCAACCCAAGTTAACAAAATTATTTCTAAAACACATAGATATCATATAGAGTTTATCAAAATATGCAACTCTGCAGTTGTCACGGGACGGACCAAGTCACAATCTCTACTCGTGCACGCTCACACACCCGTCACCTAGCATGTGTTCGGATTTTTATGCCCTCACGGACCAAGAAGGCCTTTTATACTTTTTGCCCAGCTATTTCCGCATTTGTGGTATCCAAGTCGCTTATGTGACGCCGCACCTGCAGAAAATCAAATGCAGGTCCGGTTTCCACTTAAGTCCCAAATTACCTAACAAAGCTATCCGAACCATCAAAATTCACACTCGATACCTTCTACTCATAAGTTAACACCCGGTTAACTTTTCTAACTTAAGCTTCTAAATAATAGACTAAGTATCTCATTCCACTCCATGACTACTCCGACCCCGAACCAACCAACATAATTTGATGAAAATACAGCTGAACAATACATAAAGAAGCATAAATGGAGAAAATGGGGTTGTAACTCATAAAACGGTCAGCCGGGTCCTTATATCATCCCCCTCTTAAACAAAGGTTCGTCCTCGAACGAGTCAAGAAACATACTTGAAACCTCAAATAGGTGAGGATATCTGCTCTACATCTTCTGCGCGGTCTCCCAAGTGGCTTCCTCTACTAGCCGACCTCTCCACTGCACTTCTACTAAAGCTATATCCTTTGACCTTAACTTTCGGACCCGCCCCTGCAAAATAACCACTGCCTCCACATCATAAGTCAAATTACTGTCTAACTGAACCGTGGTGAAATCCAAAACATGAGACGGAATGCCAATATACTTCTGGAGTATAGAAACATGAAATATTGGAGGCACACTGCTCATAAGCAACCTCCCCAATCCTCCGAAGCACCTCAAAAGGTCCAATGAACTGAGGACTCAATTTACCCTTCATTCCAAATCTCATAATACCCTTCATGGGTTAAACCTTCAGTAGAACCTTCTCCCCAACCATGCAAGACACATCACGAACCTTCCCATCAGCATAACTCTTTTGTCTTGACTGCACTGTACGAAGCTGGACCTGAATCACTTTCACCTTGTCCAAGGAATCCTACACTAAGTCTGTGTCCAAATGCCTGACCCCGCCCAGCTCAAACCATCCTATTGGAGATATACATTGTCTCCCATATAAAGCCTTATATGGAGCCATCTAAATACTCGATTGTTAATTGTTGTTCTTGTAAACTCCATGAGCGGTATAAACCCATCACATGAACCCCCAAAATCAATGACACAAGCACGCAACATGTCCACCAACATCTGAATAGTGCGCTTGGACTGCCCATCCGTCTGAGGGTGAAAAGTTGTGCTCATCTCAACCTGAGTACCCAACTCTCTCCACGAGGCTCTCCAAAAATGTAATGTAAACTGAGTGCCTCTATTTGAAATGATGGAAACTGGGACACCTACAGGCGAACAACCTCTCTGATATATATCTTTGCTAACCACTCTGAAGAATAGGTAATCACACAGGAATGAAGTGCGCAGACTTGGTCAAACGATCCACAATCACCCAAATAGCACTGAACTTCCTCAAAGTCCATGGGAGTCCAACTACGGAATCTATGGTGATCCGCTCCTACTTCCACTCTTTTTTTGTCTACTACAACAACAACAACAACAACAACCCAGTATAATCCCACTTAGTGGGGTCTGGGGAGGGTAGTGTGTACGCAGACCTTACCTCTATTCTAAGGTAGAGAGGCTGTTTCCAAATAGACCCCCGACATCCTTCCCTCCAAGAACTACCCACCTTGTTCTTGGGGAGACTCGAACTCACAACCTCTCGGTTGGAAGTGGGGGTTGCTTACCATCAGAGCAACCCCTCTTTTTTGTCTACTACTTAACACCAATTCAACAAATCATTTTCATTAGAAAATAAGTCAATCATGTCCTAACATATTACTTAAGGTTAAGGGATTCTTCAGATGGTTCAAAAGGGACAATGGGTGTTATTCAGAAAATGCCCCATACATATCACTCTACCCCGATGCCTGCCTATAATCAATGCTAATGGTGGTCACCAGCCAAGGTCGTGGGGTTTCTGCACATTGACCCCATCCACACCATGCCACCTATAAAGAAAAGCTTATTATGCACACATAACTTACACGGTCCCATTCCTTCCATACTTGCTTCTCACCACCACTATCAACTAGCCTAAACACTAGATCACGTACAAAATCATCTAATGTAAAGCTGGAAATCAAAAATCACATAGAGAAGCTCTGGCTTCAATAAATTTGGTTGACAAGAACAGATACTAATTGACAGCACTAGTGAATCGACGACCATTTTCTTAAACCTCAAGCAGAACATTAATTTAATCTGTCTATTTAATTCAAAAAATTAACATAACTGACTATAACTATAATATAATACAAAAGCATAACAGGAAATTAAAAAATAACAATGTACTATACATTAAAAATCGCAAAGAACATAATTGTAAGAAAATTACCTTCTTGGGTGCGACACCAATTTTTCTCTTCTTTAACTGAGAATCATCGCTACAACCAACATCTACTAGTTGAGTCTCTGTTTCAGGCACGGATTCACGTCGGCTTCCCCCTAACTCAAAATCCTCAACAACTTTACCTTTTCCCTTATCAGTCACAGAAACACCTCTATGACTGGTTCGAAATTTGTGTCGGGTAACGATAGGTAGGGAGTTTCATCGACTAACACAACATTAATATTTTTGCCTTTTTCACCCTCTAATTCTATATTTTCAGTTGTGTTTTCAACATGACAACTGCTAGGGTTACGACTAAGTGGAGACTGAGAATCAGAAAATAAGGAAAAACTAGGCCCAGACATGGCTGAGGCAACGGATTCAACAACTACTTATTTTGAAGAATGATATTGTCCAAAGTGCCACCATCTACGCGCACAACTCTTCCGACCCATAGAGAAAACAACAACCCAATAGAAATTGATTCACAAAAGTACAAAGAAAAATATAAAAATCCTATGATTTTGAAAAATCATTTTCACTCAAATGTACTTTCAAAAGCAAAAAATTCACCCAAAAAAAAATGTCACCCAAAATTAGTTTTACTAGACGAAGAGATTGAACGGAGTCGGAAGAAAAAAATTACAACTCGAATGTGTTTCACTTTTTCATTCTCGTCGGTTGGATATGGAGTTATGAAAAATGTACTCTGTTAACTGATAGAGAAATAAGGAAAGCGTGAGAATAATGGGATGGAATGGGAGAGATGGGTAGATCGTGGGAAGAATGGGCTGAATCGAAGATAAGGGAGAGATGGGTAGATTGGGCCGCGTGAAATATAGGGGTCGGGTAAATAGATTGGGCCGGCTGGGTAAATAGTTTGGGGATGTGTATTAAAAGGTAAATAGATTGGCCCTAATAGGTATAGGAATTTTTACATATATATACCTAATACACTAATATATTACGTAATATGTTTAACTTTTCATTTTATTACATATATATATTTTTTAATTACATATATGTACCATAATTCAAATTAATGATACTATTAATGGGTCCTCTTAATTGGACATAATTATGATCTATCCCACCCCACACAAATAAAATAGTAATATCTTTTACCTTTTTTTACTAAATACCCATCCCCCACGTTTTACCCTCTCTTTTCCTCCCTCATTTCTTTCTCACTTTCTCTCTCTACGTATTATTATTTCTCATACTCTCTCCTTCTTTTTCTATGTTGCTTCTGAAGATGAGGCATTTATGGCTTTCAACCGAGAAATTGACGCTTATTCACTGCAAAATAAAAGGATTGTTGTCTGATACACCGGACTGCAAATGCGTGGAAGCCATGCCTCTAGCTGGAAAGAATATCAGCGAGTGGATGGCGTAGTTGGATTCCATTGCAAGAGAAGTTGAGGCAGGGCTAGTTCCAAGAGATATATAGGAAGTTGAGGCAGAGCTAGGTCCAACGGCTAGCCTTGATCAATATCGAGATGGAGAACTCAAAACGAGTAGCAGATCTACTCTTCTAAACTTCTCCAGGCTCTCCATCAAGTCCGCTGGAGTGATGATAGTTTGTAGCCGGCTATTTTTTACAGTTTTACAATGTAGTTATTTTGTAGTCATTCTGCAGTTTTTACTATTTTCTTTAAGAAATATGTAGGTATTGTGTAGATTAATGCTTATGTAGACTAGTTGTATTAATTTGGTGTATAAATTGTAGTTGCAATTATCTACAAGTTCTAAATATAGTTATTTTGTAGTCATGCCGATTAGTTATCTTTATTTTTGTAGATTAATTGTAGTTGCTATTTTTTACATTTTTACAAATATTATTATTTTGTAGTCATTCTGTAGTTCTTACTATTTTTTTTAAGAATTATGTAGGTATTATGTACATTAAGGCTGTAAAAATCTATATTTTATTTTCGTTGTTAAATTGTAGTTTAGTAGTCTTAAGTTTGTAGATTAATTGTAGTTGATATTATCTACAGTTTATATTTGTAGTTATTTTGTAGTTATATAGATTAGTTGTGCTAATTATGTGTATAAAGTCATGTAGATTAGTTGTGTTAATTATGTGTATAAACTGTAGTTGCTATTATCTACAACTTATAAATGTAGTTATTTTGTAGTCATGTCGATTAATTGTCTTAATTTTGTAGATTAATTGTAGTCGCGATTTTTTATATTTTTACAAATGTTGTTATTTTATAGTCATTCTGTAGTTCTTACTATTTTTTTTTTTTTGAAGAATTATGTAGATTGATGCTTATTTTTTATGCTAATGTGAAATAATTTTTGTTTTGTGCATAATGGACATTATTTTCATAGAAATATATCATCCACATGTTATCTACCTACCATCTACAATTTATTACCAAAATACAATAATTAACAATAATTAAACTACAATTAGCTTAAGGAAATCATTCTTCCGTTTTAGAAATTGGTGTTGGGCAGTAGAATAATTCACTCCCAATATTTCTTTCTTGAATTGTAGCATACCCATTTTTACTTTTGCCTTTTTCACTTTAATATTCATAACTGCAGCATTCAAGTTCTTTGTTATAGCCGTATTAAAATGGTCAGTTGCATTCGGATTAAACAACAAACATAACAAATAGATACTACAATCATTTAAATAAATAAAATTTAAACATGTTGTCTACTGACCATGTACAACTTATTACCAAACTATAATTTTTTTACAAATAAAATATTTGTTACCTTGTGAACAATTATGTAGAGGGTTCCGTTTCAGAAAATGGTGTTGGGCGGTAGAAGAAGTTCACTCCAATTTTTTCTTTATTGAATTGTAGAAGACAAACTTTTACTAATCCCAATAATTTTATTATAATAATCTATTACGCCCCCTTTTTCTTCCACAGTTTCAACCTAATTGTCATAACTTTAGCCAACCCACTATAATTTGTTTACACTTTAAAAAATACAAAAGTTGTTAATATCCACCTTTTTGGTTGGTCAATATCTGATGGGACCAAAATGTAAGAACTTATGAAAACTTTTTATTGACATTTAACGTAAGTTCGGTAGTTACTACATAATATGTAATATAGTTTTAAAATTTGTACATACATGAAAATGTCCCATAGGTAGGGGTGTACATAGGCCGGGTTGGTTCGGATTTTTCAATTACCAAACCAAACCAATAGTGTCGGATTTTTAAATCTATAAACCAAACCAAACCAACAAAACCGGGTTTTTCAATCTCGGGTTTTTCGGGTTGTTTCGGGTTTTCAATTTTTTTTTTCCGATAAGTCTTCATAGCACAAATATATAACTTGTGCTCCACATACTTCTCTAATCCTACAAGGATACAACTATATAATATATTTTTCAAGAAAATAATACAATAATATGAGGTGCATCATAACATTGTACTAAAATATTCAATAACAAAAATACTAAAATCCATAAAGAAAGTATTACTAAGTAATAAATCATAATAAATATTAACATAATCTAAAAGTACTATATAAGTCATGCTTAAATAAGTAGAAATATAAGTATATTAGTTACACACTAAGCACTAAAAAAAAAGATAAACTAAGTTATGTATTTTCAATATAAAAAATATAAAACTAAAAAATAGATATCCACACTGTTGTCATTTCTAGTATTGAAATGAATTCTCTTAGTTAGCATTAGTATTGATGTGAAGTTTATTTGAATTACTACCTTTATGAACTATAAAATTTATTGGACCATTTAAGAATGTTAATTCCAAACTTGAAACAATATGTTTAAAGATAAAACTGTGAAAAAGTATAAGAAATATTTATGAATTGTATTAAAAATAAATATTTATATGTATAAAATATTTGTAAAAATTGAATAAATGTAATATCGGATTGGTTTGGTTTCGGTTTGACTTTTTTTAGTTAAAACCAAACCAAACCAATTATAGTCGGGTTATTTTTTCCAACACCAAACTAAGTCAAACCAACTCATGATCGGGTGTTTTTTTTCCGGTTTGACTTGGATTACCGCTTTGGTGCGATTTATCAGTTTTCTTTATACACCCCTACCCATAGGAATGAAGTGAGATTTTCTCTTGAATTAGACTAATCCGACCCGGGCCATATTGACTCTCTACTTCGGTGGGCTGCACAAATTTACTCCTATCTCCTTTTTGGTTTTTACCGGGGCAATTTCCACATGACATGAAATGACAAAATTAGTTACTGCACTTATTTTGCACCAAAGCCAGTTAAGAATTTCATTTTTACTCCAAATGACAAAATGACATTTGATTATGATGAATGCAAAAAGTATGACATCCCACGTGTATAGTGAAAATATTTGAAAAAGTAAGAAAAATTGTACGCCTCAATTTCACATGAATATATGATGTTCACGGACTATATTGTTTTACTCACGCTCATCTCAGCATTATTAAAAAAATTTAGAACTGGTTACGAACTTCGTCATTAAATTGCACGTAGTTAATAAATTTTGTTGATAATATGTTGCTAAATATGATTATCAACTAATTCGGTTGTTTAGCTACAAAATTTTTCTGTTGTTATTTCTTGTTTTTTTGGTAGTGCGGGTTATTATTATACGAAATAAAGAGAAGACTAAAATGCACTACAAGATTTTACAATAATAATAAGAACAAACTACGTTACTATCCCAAACAAATCAAAGTCGGGTATATAAACTCACAAATATATTTATATATACATATAGAGAATATTGGTAACTAATATAAGCTTGAAAATTCCAAATTAATAACTCACTTTGTGTTGGGAAATTAGAAAATTGGAGGTAAGATAATATAATTACACGTGGAATAACTTAATTTGCTAAAAAGCAAAGTGAAGAAAGCCACTAGTCTCCTCAGACATCCATCTTATTACGGCGAAAATTCATGCAAATGCTTCCACTTTCTTCATTCACCGTCATCTTCGATTTCTCTTCTTAATTGTCTTTCTCACACAAAGTAAACAAACAACATTTTCTTTGTTTTTTCATTCTCCTTAGATCTTAAAAAGAGGGAGAAAAAAAAAAAGAGAAATTTATTTACAAAAAACCAACATGGGAGTTGATAATATGGAGTTTCAGAAAAATTACGTAAAGAAAAACAACATGAAGAGATTTTCATTGAAATATCCAATTCAATATGTGCTAGAAAAGCAAAGACTTGTATGTCTTTTGATTGGAATTGGCATGTCTGTTGTTATTTTTTCTTTGGTTTCTGTATCTTCTTCTCCGCTGAGGTTCGAATTTAAGATTGATACTATTCAAGATACAAATACATTTGTGTCGAATCCAATTCCAAGAAGAATAGCATACGAGTTGGTTGATGAAGCTGACCACAACATTAATGCAGGTATATGTTTACAGCGAATTTAGGTTTTAAAGTTAATGATTGCCGAATAAATATGATCTTAATTTTTTTCCCATATGTATACATAATTTGAGGCGAAAATAATTAATTTATTTGACTCAAGGTAATTGCTAGCTCTAGATCCGTCTAGTGTAACCTAAATCTTGAAATTTGAACTTATACCATTCTTAAATGGAAAATCAAGAATGCTAGACTTGAATTCTTTGCAAAGAAATCCTTGCACTTTTACTATTGTTCAATCTTTGATAAGGTTTTTACTATTGCACGTATTGCACTTTAGAAATTATGAGTTTAAAATTGAATTTACTTAAATTTTGTTAATGTTTTAAAATATATATTTATGTCCAGTGTGGAAAATGATAGGTTTAATTAGTCGAATATGTGTTCTAACTTCTATCTAACTCTGATAGTAGGAACAAATATGAGATTCAGAGAATTTCTGTAGTTTTAAAAGGTCTTACACGACAAATTATTGAATAATATTAGTAGAAAATGGACTCAATATATGGAATACATATAAAGAATTTATATAACCAATTTTAACTATCTTAAAATTATGGTGTAGTTGATTAACTATACATAAAACGTATTTGTTCCTTTCAACCTATATTGCTCTAAAGATATTGTCTCACTCGTGTCGAATCGATTATTTAAAATCTTTCAAAATACAATATTTTTGACATGCACTGCGGATGGGCGGAAGGGTTTCAGCCGAATCCCCACTATGCAACAACAACAACAACAACAATAACAACCCAGTATAGTCCCACAGGGTGGGGTCTGGGGAGGGTAATATGTACGCAGACCTTACCCCTGCCCGATAGAGCAGGGAGGCTGTTTCCAATCGACCCCCGACGCAAAGACAAAAGAGAAAAAAACAAAACAAAAACAAAATGGACAAACATTAGTGATGTTAGCATAAATCACATAAATATATGAGTAAACGAATCCCCACTATGCAAATAAAGTTAATTTTTTCATGTATAAAATTAGACGTTGAATCCCCTTAATTCTTAGCGTGTTTACATTTTTAATATTAATTTGATGAAAATTCTGCTTCCGTCACTGCACACTTGGCGTCAACTTATTTTACTATTGATTTGAGAATATAAAAAACTTGCATGTTGCAGGTGGAAAGGTTCCATTGGGATTAAAGAGCAAGAGTTTGAGAATATTAGTAACAGGTGGAGCTGGATTTGTTGGAAGCCATTTGGTGGACAGATTAATAGCCCGAGGAGATAGTGTAATTGTGGTTGATAATTTTTTCACAGGTCGAAAAGAGAATTTATTACACCATTTCAAGAACCCAAGATTTGAACTCATTCGACACGACGTCGTTGAGCCAATTTTGTTAGAAGTTGATCAGATTTATCATTTGGCATGTCCAGCTTCTCCTGTTTCTTACAAGTATAATCCAGTCAAGACCATCATATCCTTTCACATTTTGGAATTTTCTTTTAATTAATATTTTTAGTATGACCTTAAGACATAAATACCTAGTCGTTCGACTATCTTTTTGATCTCCTTCTTTATATTCAGGCTTTAAAAGAGAGCATTCAAGTATCGGTAAAATTATTTCCGTATAACCTATAAATTACGGGTTCGAACCGTAGAAACAATCATTAATACTTCCATTAGGATAGACTGTCTAGATCACACCCTTTTCAACACATTTTTCCCTCGAACCCTACATGAACACCGAATACCTTGTGCACCGGGTGCCCTTTATAAATATTTGGTTTTAATCTAGTGAAAATGGGATTGATGGTGTTGGTTGAAAAGGGATAGAGGGGAGAGATTTTGGATAGACAGTAACAGATTTTTTTGACATCTAAAAAGTAACTATAAATAATTGTTTATAACAAGATATTAGTAATATGGTTAATATGATAAGTTATTTGCTATAGCTGATTAAGATATATTGATGGAGTAAAAATCTTTACCGTCTTTGCATATAAATAAATAAAAAAATCATTTTTAGCATTACAGGTATCAAGATGGTATAATCCGTATTTCTTAATGAGAATTTGATACATTGCACCTTTTATGTCCATATATGCAATCAAGTCGGTTTTATGTCTTATTACAAATGTTCTTAGTTATATGATCATTTTATTAAAATGAGAAAGATCAATAAGCAAAATTAAATCTTTCTAGGATTATTCTCTTCTATTTAAATTGTAGCAGTGAATTATATAATTATGTAGTTTATTGCAAATGTGTGAAAGTCGAACATCAGGGTTGTATATTAGGAGGTGGTTAAACATATTTATACTTCGTATTGGTGAGAGGCTAGTCAGTTAGGATTGTGACTGAGACTGCTAGTAGTTAATATTGTGTTCAACTACTCTTATGTTTTTCATCGTGTCGGTCCTTTTTTATTGGTTATTGTTATTAATTTATTTTATCTATTTTTTTTCTTATAATGCTATTATTATTTCTATATTTTCTATTGATAGTATTGATGTATTATCTCTTTCCGTCTTCTTGAGTCGATGGTATATCGGAAATACCGTATCTGCTCCCTTGAGGTAGGGGTAAGATCTACACCCACGCTACTTTTCCCATATCCCACCTTGCAAGATTTTAATGTGTTGTTGCTATTGTAGTTCACTGCATACAATTATACTATGTAAATCATGTTGGTATATATATTGGAGGTATTTTTTGGGCAAGATTCCTTGACTTTGAATTGGATAGATATCACAAAACAAATGTGATGGGAACATTGAACATGTTGGGATTAGCAAAAAGAATAGGAGCTCGATTTTTGCTTACAAGCACAAGTGAAGTGTATGGTGATCCATTGCAACATCCTCAGGCTGAAACTTATTGGGGCAATGTTAATCCCATTGGTAAGCCACTTCACTCTACTCCGTAGTTAATAATGGATTACAATTATATATTGTCAGTCGTTCTGAACCGAGGGTTTATCGAAAACAGCCTCTCTATTCTTTCGGGGTAGGAATAAGGTTTGCGTACACATTACCCTCCCCAAACCCCACCATATAAAATTTTTACTGCGTAGTTGTTGTAATTATATATTGTCAGTCTAAAGAATTTTTAAATTATTCGTATATTTTAACATATGATAGCAGATTGTCATTTTTACGACGTTACAAAACTAATGTTTTGCTTTTCCTCTCAAATGAGCATTGAGCAGGTGTTCGTAGTTGTTATGACGAAGGAAAACGTACAGCTGAAACTTTGACAATGGACTACCATAGAGGACTCAACATTGAGGTTTATTTTCTACTTGATACTTAGAAAAGATGCGTAACATTTTTAGGCAATTGATATGATTTTTCCAAGTTCGGAATTATTATGCGTACGCATATATATATATATATATATATATATATTGGTAAAGTTGTTGTCATGTAATTAGGATGTCACGGGTTCAAGCCGTGGAAACAACCTCTTGTAGACATGTAGGCTAAGACTACATACAATAGACCCTTGTAGTCCGGCCTTTCCTTGGATCCTACACATAGCGGGAGCTTAGTACGCACTGCTCCCCACTGTTTGAAATTACACAATTTTGTCCTCCGTTAAATTTTTGGTCCAACTGTTCGAAATTACACAATTTTGTCCTCCGTTAAATTTTTGGTCCAATACAATCCCTGCCATTATTAAAAAATCTGCCTACAATAGAGCCTTGTAGTCAGGCCCTTCCTTGAACCCTACACATAGCGGGAGCTTAGTGCACTGTATTGTCCACTGTTCGAAATTACACAATCTCTGCCAGTATTAAAAAAAACGAAAGAGGCCTAAAAATGCCACTCTACTTTCAGAAATGGTTTATCCATGCCATCCGTTAAAAAAATATTTATTTTATGCCACCGTCGTTAAAGAAATGGCTCATCTATGCCATTATTGACTAACATCGATGGCATGGATGAGCCAAATAAAAATTGAGCTGTTAGTCAATAATGACATGGATGAGCCATTTCTTTAACGACATTGGTATGAAATGAATATTTTTTAATAGATGACATAGATATATCATTTCTAAATGTTGAGTGGCATTTTTAGGTGATTTCCATTAAAAAAATTTGTTTTGCCTTGACCCCCTAACAGAGCTCCATCTTAACCTAATTTTAAACAATAATAAGAAGCTAAGAAGTAAATTTGAACTTATTTCCTTATGGATTTGGACACATGAAGTCCATCCATTTCAAATTGAAACTCAGTTAATAATAGAGGGTAAATACGAGACGATTTGCTAACAACAAATGTATGAATGGACAAAAAATGTAATAAATGATAAAACTGAGCAATTCCAAATAGTACACGGCAAATTTTGAACATTTTCTTATATCAAATAAAAAGAGATATTAATCTCTATGTTAATGTTCATGCTGAAGAGTGTTAAATTTAACGAAAAATTGATTTTTTTTTTTTTTACAGGTTAGGATTGCTAGGATTTTCAACACATATGGACCACGTATGTGCATAGATGATGGTCGTGTTGTGAGCAATTTTGTTGCACAGGTTCGTGAATTTGATTATCAAATTAAAGAAAATCCTAATAGTGTATTCTTTGCATTTGATTTGATTCAATATTCACTACTTTAATTTGAATATATATAAAAATCTTTAGGCCTTGAGAAAGGAGGCAATGACAGTTTATGGAGATGGGAAGCAAACCAGGAGCTTTCAGTTTGTTTCTGATTTGGTAAATTTTTATTTCCTTTTCACTTTTTCAACTCAGTCAAAAATAAAATAAAAATGCAGTGCTTCTAATTCTATTAGGATTTTTACTGAGTTATTATGAAAAACTAATTGTGGTTTAAAAAAAAAACCTCTATATAGGTGGAGGTAGTCTATCTACTTGAATTTAAGTTATGTTCACTGATGATGTAAATATTTTTTTATACTACTAGTAAACTTTAACATTTGATATAGAATGTTATATATAGGTGGAGCTAGTTACATTTGCTTAAGCATTATATTTATATAAGGAAACTCATTAAATATGTATAAATATTTAATTGTTAACCCAATAACTAAAACGAGCTATGAGTTTTGTGACAAATTCTGAACCCAGAACCCATAAACCTCAAATTCTGTTTTCGTTTCTCATGTTATAGATATAGTTTTTGCCATAAGCAATTAATGTTTATTAAGAAATTACTTGTAATTACGTACTTAGCAAATGACCGGATCATGTAAATACTTCATGTATGGAATTATACAGGTAGAAGGTTTGATGAGATTGATGGAAGGAGATCATGTGGGTCCTTTCAATCTTGGGAATCCTGGTGAATTCACCATGCTTGAATTAGCTAAGGTATTACACAAAAAATTACTTTAATTAATCTTAAATGAGCAAGTAATTTTATTGCATCCATGGATTAAATCTTAAAACTCAATTTTCAAGCCAAATCTACTTGTTCATTCGCATGTTCATGTATATCTTTAATTCTGATTTCCTAGAACTGAAAAAATGTAAATATATATTTTTATAGGTAAAAATTTACATGCATCGGGTTTTTGCACCCAAACTACCATGGTTCAGAGATTTAATGATGTGAAAAAATATATATATTTATTAATCATGATTAAGTGAAAATTTACGTGCAAAGACATATATATTATGTATTTATTGATTTGATGTAAATATTCATTGCCAATAAATTTTTACCGTTATTTTATTGTCAGATTAAAGTTTTATTTTAGATTAGCATGGTACCTGCACCAAAATATGCAATCTTGATGTTGTTATTGGGTGAAATAAGTATATGTATGAGTAGAGTTGGATTAGTTTACAAGTACCATTTGACATACACATTTAATAAGTCCTAAACATGAAAATCATATCTTGCATTGGACTTGACATTTCTAGATACATAAATAATTGTGTTGCGTTGACTCTTTAAAATATTGTCGTACTCATGTCAGACACTCAAAAATACATTATTTTTTTAGGAGAAATCCGATACGCACTTAATTTTTTTTTTTTTTGAAAAGTCCGAGCAACATAAATAAATGGTACTTATTAAAACTTGTATTGGTTTGCAGGTGGTTCAAGAAACAATAGATCCAAATGCAAAGATAGAATTTAGGCCAAATACAGAAGATGATCCTCACAAGAGAAAACCTGACATTACAAAAGCGAAACAACTTCTTGGATGGGAGCCAACAGTTTCCCTCCGGCAAGGACTTCCGATGATGGTTGATGACTTCCGGCAACGGATTTTTGGTGACGAAAAGCGAGATTCAGGCAGTCTATTGACTATATAATATAGGTCTTCTCCATTCATTGAGCCATGTAGATGGTTAAATGGAGAAAAATGAAAAGAAATAAGTTAATACAAGCAATGAATAATAACAAGAGAGGCTCTTTAAGAGTAGGCACTTGTTTAGAGTCTTCTTTTCTTTTCTTTTCTTCTTCATACATCGATTTTTTTTTTTAAAACTTATTGAACTATTTCCAGAATAAGATCCTCTATTGAAAGAGGATTGTAGAATATAAAAGAATATTTTTGGTGCATTAGTAAAGCAATTAAGATTGCTCCTGTGCTTTTGATCAATAGATGAGTCAATGTTTGATATTGATACTTTTCTAGGGCCCTTGGCAATTGACACAGCTCAATAGAGGGGGAAAAATAAAACAATAGCCAGATTTATAACTGCCAATAGCAAAATAGTCGCAGTTTCAAAAGTAATTAAATTTTAGCCATTTTTTTTATGTAAAGATAAAATCTGAACAAATATACCCTTAAAAATCTGAAATATTCTAGATTAACATACTGGAGTTCATTTTTTCTTTTTACATATGAGCTTCTACCATAATGTGTTGGAGTTCCAACATAATTACTGAATGTTTATACGTAATAATCCCTCATATAATGCTAGAACTTTCTGTGTTTCAGCAAAATAGTGGCTATTTTTTAAACTTTACAAACTTTATCTATTTTTCAATTATCAATTCGAAATTGGCTAGCTCACGATACTATTAAAAAAGAATTTTGCATATTCTTGCTTATCTTTTGGGGTTAATTCATGTATGGTACGGTTAATCGTTTTACGCACTATAATAATAAAAATTATTGTTATTTTTTGGCAGATTAAAGATCTATTATCACAGTAAAGTTATACTCTCACAAAATTATTTTTTGTCATATTAATGTAACTAAACTGTGTGTGAATTGCTTAGAAAATATCAGTATCATTTCCAAGAAAATGAACAAATACAGTTTGTAAGAATTTTAACTACCCATGATAGAACCAAACCTTCTCTCTAGAAACATGTTTCTCTCTGACCTCTCTCTAGAAAACCTCTCTCAAGAAAACCTAGAAGAAGAATCCTAGTTCTTCTCTTAGACCAAAACTTTTTTCCATTCCATCATCCATTACTTATACAACAAATGCAAGAACAACAAATCTTTGATTCGGACAACTTTATACCCATAACTTCAGATGATAACAACAACAACAACAACAACAACCCAGTATAATCCCACTTAGTGGGGTCTGGGGAGGGTAGTGTGTACGCAGACCTTACCCCTACCCTAAGGTAGAGAGGCTGTTTCCAAATAGACCCCCGGCATCCTTCCCTCCAAGAACTACCCACCTTGCTCTTGGGGAGACTCGAACTCACAACCCCTCGGTTGGAAGTGGGGGTTGCTTACCATCAGAGCAACCCCTTCAGATGATAAGGAAAGAATATATATACAAAAATTAGGAAATTGCTCAAATAATTAAAATATTCGGCAGACGAGTAACCTACCAATTCTTACAACAAAAAAGACGGAGCATCTATCATTGATTGACCTTGGATACTATTACTACCTCATAAAGTTCTCTAGACAGGAAAACTAAGATAAAGCTTTACACAAGGGACCTTGGTTCATCGGAAATAAATTCCTTACCGTTAGGAGATGGGAGCCTAGATTCATAGCCTCAACAACATCACTGACCTTCTCAGCTGTCTGGGCTAGATTACTTGAGCTCCCCATGGAGTTCTATGACTATGAGATTCTTCACAAAATAGGAAACAAACTAGGGAAACTTCTTAGGATCGATGCGTGCACTACTTCGACGCGTGCACTACTTCAACCATTAGAGGCAAATATGCAAGGTTATGTATTTTAACACCCATAGAAAAACCTCTTAAAACACACATCATAATAGAAAACCACTACAAAAAAATAGCCTATGAGAGATTCAATCTTTTGTGCGAGTCATGTGGACGACTAGGACAAAATACAATCAGCTGCCCTAACACTGCATCTACTTCTAAGCCAAAACATGCTACTAACAATGACATGAACATGGAGGTTGATACCCTAATCAAAGAAGTAGATCAATGGACAATAGTAACCCACAAAAAAATGCAAACAAAAGACCCCTTCCTGTTACTACCCAAATCGAGGAAGTGGGGGTTGCTTACCATCAGAGCAACCCCTTCAGATGATAAGGAAAGAATATATATACAAAAATTAGGAAATTGCTCAAATAATTAAAATATTCGGCAGACGAGTAACCTACCAATTCTTACAACAAAAAAGACGGAGCATCTATCATTGATTGACCTTGGATACTATTACTACCTCATAAAGTTCTCTAGACAGGAAAACTAAGATAAAGCTTTACACAAGGGACCTTGGTTCATCGGAAATAAATTCCTTACCGTTAGGAGATGGGAGCCTAGATTCATAGCCTCAACAACATCACTGACCTTCTCAGCTGTCTGGGCTAGATTACTTGAGCTCCCCATGGAGTTCTATGACTATGAGATTCTTCACAAAATAGGAAACAAACTAGGGAAACTTCTTAGGATCGATGCGTGCACTACTTCGACGCGTGCACTACTTCAACCATTAGAGGCAAATATGCAAGGTTATGTATTTTATCACAACCCCTCGGTTGGAAGTGGGGGTTGCTTACCATCAGAGCAACCCCTTCAGATGATAAGGAAAGAATATATATACAAAAATTAGGAAATTGCTCAAATAATTAAAATATTCGGCAGACGAGTAACCTACCAATTCTTACAACAAAAAAGACGGAGCATCTATCATTGATTGACCTTGGATACTATTACTACCTCATAAAGTTCTCTAGACAGGAAAACTAAGATAAAGCTTTACACAAGGGACCTTGGTTCATCGGAAATAAATTCCTTACCGTTAGGAGATGGGAGCCTAGATTCATAGCCTCAACAACATCACTGACCTTCTCAGCTGTCTGGGCTAGATTACTTGAGCTCCCCATGGAGTTCTATGACTATGAGATTCTTCACAAAATAGGAAACAAACTAGGGAAACTTCTTAGGATCGATGCGTGCACTACTTCGACGCGTGCACTACTTCAACCATTAGAGGCAAATATGCAAGGTTATGTATTTTAACACCCATAGAAAAACCTCTTAAAACACACATCATAATAGAAAACCACTACAAAAAAATAGCCTATGAGAGATTCAATCTTTTGTGCGAGTCATGTGGACGACTAGGACAAAATACAATCAAACATGTTTCTCTCTGACCTCTCTCTAGAAAACCTCTCTCAAGAAAACCTAGAAGAAGAATCCTAGTTCTTCTCTTAGACCAAAACTTTTTTCCATTCCATCATCCATTACTTATACAACAAATGCAAGAACAACAAATCTTTGATTCGGACAACTTTATACCCATAACTTCAGATGATAACAAGAATATATATACAAAAATTAGGAAATTGCTCAAATAATTAAAATATTCGGCAGACGAGTAACCTACCAATTCTTACAACAAAAAAGACGGAGCATCTATCATTGATTGACCTTGGATACTATTACTACCTCATAAAGTTCTCTAGACAGGAAAACTAAGATAAAGCTTTACACAAGGGACCTTGGTTCATCGGAAATAAATTCCTTACCGTTAGGAGATGGGAGCCTAGATTCATAGCCTCAACAACATCACTGACCTTCTCAGCTGTCTGGGCTAGATTACTTGAGCTCCCCATGGAGTTCTATGACTATGAGATTCTTCACAAAATAGGAAACAAACTAGGGAAACTTCTTAGGATCGATGCGTGCACTACTTCGACGCGTGCACTACTTCAACCATTAGAGGCAAATATGCAAGGTTATGTATCTCAGTATTAGGGACCATCTTGCATTGACCATAGAACCTGATCTCCTATTTTAAACCTTATAAAGCTCCAAGACCAGACGACCTGCACCCTTTCTTCTACCAAAAGTTCTGGAATGAAACCAAAAATGACTTAATTAGCTTCTGCAAAAAGACTTTTAGAAATAAATCATTGACAGAAGAAATGAACAACTTACATTTGTTTAATCCCAAAATGTAAGAGTCCGAAAATAATAAAACAATTTAGACCCATAAGCCTCTGCAACACGGCTTACAATATTATTACAAAATTTTGGTTAATAGAATTAAACCTCTTCTCTCTAAAGCCATACACCCTACCCAAACAAGCTTAAGATTCTCTGATATCTCTAAATATTCCCAAAGATATGATTGATATTATAATGTTCTGCATTTCGACCACTCAAACTTCTATCCTGATAAACGGGTCTAGCACGAAATTTTTTAGACCAACAAGGGGGATTAGATAAGGGATCCCCTATCCCCATACCTTTTTATAATCTGCATGGAAATGCTACCTAGACTGATACACCATGAAATTGACTGATGCAGATGGACTCCCATCAAATTATCTAACAAAGGGCCTCAGTTGTCTCATCTATTCTTTGTAGACGACTTAATCTTAATGGCAGAAACCAACCAGGAAAGCTGTAATTCAATAATAGACCCTGAATAAATTCTATACCTATTCAGGTCAATGTTCTCCAAGAATATCTCCTCTAGAAACAAGGAATACATCAGTCAATGTTTATCAACGAAAATCTCGAACGAAATATGAAAATACCTAGGATTCCCAACCTTGAGCTCAAACCCATCCACAAAAAATTTCCAGCCTATCATTGATAGCCTTAGTAGCAAACTCCAGGGATAGAAAGTAAATCTCCTAACCAAAACAGGTAAGACCACCTTGATAAAATCCACTCTTGCATTAATCCCTAACCATATCATGCAAATATATAGCCTCCCAAAATCTACCCTGAAAACTATTGACATAATTCAGAGAAACTTCTTATGGGGAAGCACATCTGAAAAAAGAAAATGTCACCTTATTAATCGGAACACAATAACTAGAGACAAAAAAGAAGGAGGTTTGGGGTTATATAAAGTCAAATGGAAAAACCAATCATTTAATGCAACCCTGGCATGAAGACTTACAAGAGAAAAATAATCTCTTTGGATTTAAGTCATTCAAAACAGATACAACATCAATATGTCTCCCCCCAGATGGAAGGATTTAGAGAAAAAAGGAGGGACTCATATCTGGAAAAATATTTGTATTCGAGGAGAAGTGTGTGAAAAAGGCATACACTGGAAAGTAGGGAATGAGGAATCCATCAACCTCTGCATGATGCCTCGATCATAAGCTCAGGGACCGTACACTCCCTCATTCAAGGACTTCTGCCCCACAACGAATCCAATCTAACCCTAAGTTCTATCCTAGTTGAGGGATCTTTCAATATCAAGACTCTCTCTTTTGAAATTCCTGAAACCATCCGTAATTTGTTTTAACACTTATATTAAACAAAGTGAGCCAGCAGTTGATAAATTTGCTTGGGAAGAAGGACCTAATGGCTCCTTCTTGACGAGGCTGCCTATAACATTATCAAAGCCCAGTCACAAGAAATAGGTAACTGGACTGACTTTTCATGGTTATGGAAGTTTGATACCTTAAGCATAATAAAGTCCTTCTTATGGACAATTGTCCACAATAGGTTACCTACCTCTAAAGTATTACATAATAGAAAAATCACTACCTCTAGCATTTGCAATATCTGCCAAAACGAAGAAGAAGTATTTGGGAGCAATTGAGAATTTTTTACAAATACCCGGATCAACCTCGCAATGAGCTTATAATGCATAACTGGTCAAAAACTCCTTTGCCACAACAAATCACCCTTCAACAGATTCTTATCTAAGGGAGATATCCTCCCATTTACCCTTTGGCATATCTGGATACACAAAAATAACTTCATTTTTAACAACAAAAAGTCTCCACTTTCCTTAAAAAATATCGTTAAGAGTGCAACGAAGTTTAAGTTGTTAATAGAGTCTTTCCAAAATCCAAACCCCAAGATGATAATATACATAAAATGGAAGCAACCTAATCAGGGAATTTATAAATTAAACATAGATGGATCTAGCTTAGGCAACCTTGGGAGGGGTGGCATTGGAGGAGTTATCAGAGACTGGGAAAGTAACTGGATTATAGGCTTTACCATGTCTATCCCTCACGCTACAAACATATACATGGAAGACCTAGCACTTATGCATGGTCTAAAAATAGCAATACACCAAAACATTAGGTGTCTAGTGGTTGAAACAACAATATCTTAATTAACATGCTTACTAACAAAAATGGTCGTATCAAAATTTGATTGCTGATTGCAGATGAATGCTTACTAGAGCGGGCGAGCCTCAAGTCACTCATGTCTTCAGAGAAGCGAATGGTGTGGCTGATATTATGGCAAAATATGAAAGCAACTCAAACTTTTTTGGAAATCCTATGTTGTACTTCTCCCCCGCCTCCTTTTGTTATTTCTACTTTTGAACTGGACAAGCTAAGAACTTTGTGTCCTAGAAAAGTTCCAATTCGTAATAACTCTTAAAGCAGCGCGGAATAAATATCTTCATTACCCAAAAAAAAAAAAAATTTAATACCCATGATTTATAAAACAAAGATAACTAAGAACTTTTCAAATTTCTACTTAGGCTCACAATTTGAGTTAATAGCAACAGGGACCGCATAAATATTGGGATTAATATTATAATAGGACACTTTGAACAATGATTGCTTTAACCAACAAATGTTTTGATGTAACTTTAGTTTTTTCCGTCGACTCTAAAATTCTACTATTAAAGATTGATTTAAAGATTAGAAATTGAATGATAATTCGGAAAATATCAAAACACTCGATCGTTTTACAACATAAATTTGAATAATTGATAAAAATATCAAATATATTTAGAATTTTTCAATATTACCGGTCAGAAAACTCAAGGTAACGAAGGAGATTAGCAATTGGATCAAGCTCCTAAGCAACATATTCTATTGTATAAGAAGAGTCATTAAGAAGACAAATCTATTTTTAAAGGAATTTATGTTGATTGTCTAACTTCGGGGACTTTTAAGGCTCACACTAGGAAAAACATATGATGCTTCCAATAATCCTAGAAAAGTTAGGAGTCTTTATGTAATTAAATAAACTAGTGGGTCTCGAACGTAAATATCATCGTTTTTCATCCAAAGCTAAAATCCTGATTTTTATTTCACTTTCTCTCTCTTGCTGCTTTCAGACGCTCCGGTGCAGTTCTGACGGTTGCGATTTAACTCTCCTCCGGTGAGTCCTCCGCCCTCCGACATTTGTCGGCGACCGCATCACCTCCACCATGGTTTCATCTGTATCTCTTTGTCATATTTGGTTTATAATACAAAACCTTCAAATTAATTAATTGCTTTATTGTTTTTTTAATTGTGATTTTTTTAAAATCTATTTGAATATATTTGGTTAATTTATATTTAGTTCAGTTTTTACTCCTGTTATGAATCGTAAAATGTCTAATTCTTTCGGACCTAAAATATATGGTGATGTGAGATTTAGGAATTAGGGTTTTTTTACTGGTATGTAATGGAAAGTATGTGACTTTTAAGCTCATGACATCTGTTGTGTTGATTTATTGAAGCATATTTGATTATACTTTTATCTGTTTGTGAATCGCTTTGTTTTTGGCGTGCAAATTGGGAAGTAATTGCAGCATCCCTGAAATTGCCTTGTTAAAGGATTTTTGGAAAGTGAAAAAGCTCTAATGGATGACCTAACAATCAACTGTGCCTTTATCCCATTCCTTTTATTGGTAACATTTTATCAGCTAATGTTTTATTGACACTTGTTTCTACCAAGATCACAGTGGCTATTTGAGTCTCCACGAACATTAAAAAAAATCTTTTTCGCTTGATTAAGTAACAATGTACAAGTGGTGCTCCTTATATACGAGTCTTAGGCTACGGACAATATGGTTGGTAATCATTCTCTAGGCTAATGGAAGTATATAATTAAGAGCAAATGCACAATATCATAAGATCTCTTATACAGCACTCTATAAGATTTTCGTTATTCAAGTATAATGAATCTAGACATATAAATCTAGACACATATTCTCTAGAAATTTAAAGAACATTCCTGGTTCAGTAATCCGCATACTCTTGGCCCAACAAATGTGATGATGAGGTTGATATAGTTGGTTTAACTTCTTGGCTGGGCAGGTCAGCTAGTAAAATGAGAAACTTGGAAGTTTGGAACTATTGTGGTCATGTTGGAGCATTGACCAGACACTTGAGCCCTTGTGATTCTGCATTCAAACATACAACAACAATCCAGTAGAATCCCACTAGTGGAGTTTGGGAAGGGTAAAGTGTACGCAGACCTTACCCATATCCCGAAAGACCCTCGGCTGAATAGACGAGACGATAATATCAGAAAAGAACGAAAGAATAAATATGTAACAACAAAAAATACCAGAAAAAATACTCAGCAATCGAACAAGACAATAAATATGTGGAAGGTTAATAACCCAATACTATGCAAAAAGAGAAAAATAGTGTACACACAACATAACCTGCTAGCAGTCCTAAACAGAATTCTATCAGACTAACCAGTAAAAAGAGAAAAAATGCTCGACTACCCCCTAACCTATAACTCTAATGCTTGAACTCCAAACTTTCCTATCAAGAGCCATGTCCTCGGAAATCTGAAGTCGCACCATGTCATGAGTGATCACCTCGCCCCAATACTTTTTAGGCCGCCATCTACTTCTTCTCATACCTGCCAAAGCCAACCGCTCATACCTCCTAATCGGGGCATCTGGGCTTCTACTCTCTACGTGCCCAAACCATCTAAGCCTCGTTTCCTGCATCTTGTCGTCCATGGAAGCAACGCTCACCTTCTCCCGAATATCTTCATTCCTAATCTTATCCAGCCTTGTGTGTCCGCACATCCAACTCAATATCTTCATTCTGACTACTTTCATCTTCTGGATATGTGCATTCTTGACTGGCCAACACTCAATCCCATAGAACATAGCCGGTCTAACCACCGCTCTATAGAACTTACCTTTAAGTTTCATTGGCACATTCTTGTCACACTGGACTCCCGACGCTAACCTCCATTTCATCGATTCCACCCCAATACGGTGTGTGACATCCTCATCGATATCCCCATTTCTCTACATGGTATGATATTTTATCGATTCTCATTTGAATTTCACGAAATTCACAATACAATGTTTTCTACAAGCTATTCTTAATTTTTGTGGCATATACCTGTAAGTGTTAGGTTTCAAAACCTAGTATTAGTTCTCCTCTTTTACTGATGGGGTGAGGCCGACTGGCAGCAGGAGAAATAGGTGAATCATGTCAAATGCATATATACTGTTTATATTGAAATTTAAGAAAAGTGTGTGAATAATGAGGAAAGTATTTGTAGCTTGTCAGGATGTTGATTATAGTAAAATGGCTAAAAGTAGGCATATGCATGAACAATAGATAGTCAGATGTGCACCATAACTACTGCTGAACCACAGACACGGATTTTTAGTTTGAAAATATGACATGTGAATGCCTACATATTGTTATTGTGGCCAAAGCTCAATGTTTTTGACTTTCCTGACAGAAATGTCTGCATATGATAATGTGGTTGGCGGGAAGTTGAAACTAAAGGGAAAGGCATTGGATGTAAAAGCCGCTGGAATAAAGAAAAAGAAAAAGAAAGAAAAGAAGGATTATGATCAAATCTCCCAGGTTATAGGAAAGGAGCTTTCAACAGGTGAGTGGTGATATCTCCAAGTGCATAAAGTCTTGTGCTTTTGGTACTACTGTTCCTATTTACTGATTCCTCCCACCCTCCCTCTACATTCAACTTGGTTGGAGTACAGTGAAACTGATAGATGATAGCTAGTCCATAACGGGTTGAACAGTTTATTGTTGTGATTCAAACTTATGGTCCTAAAATCCCAATTTTCTGTCATCTAATGGAAATATGTTTTTTGCGTGGTAGAGTATAGTGATACGATAAGTAGGGCTAGAAGTAGTAATTTAAAAACTGTTGACCACATTAAGCCTTCTTAGGACATTGAGGAACTACAATTTTTGATACATTCCAGCAATTTGAAATTCAATTAATGCCTTAATGGCTAAATGCTGTTCTCATTGTTTCCAAACAATATTGGATGAGTAACTAAGGCATATTCCACTTTCCAGCCTAGATACATTTCATCTTGTATGTTCTGAGAGATGATATATGGTCTCTCTTGTCTACCCACTTCACTAAATGTTTCTGACTGGATGTAGATGGTGGTAGTGGATCTTTAGATGATCCCACCAAGGAAGAGAGTACAGATGCCACTAAATCTGTTGGTGAAGAAAATACTGGTCGCTGGGATGATAATCTAACCCCTGCAGAGAGGCGCTACATAGAACAAAGGGAGAGGATTGACATGCATAAGATGGCCAAGACTGCTAATAAATCACATCGTGACCGAATCGAAGATTTCAATCAGTACTTGGCAAACATGAGCGAGCACTATGACATTCCCAAAGTTGGTCCTGGTTAATTAAGAACAAATCAGAAATTTGCTCCATCTCTATATCTTGTTTATGGTTGTTTTGTTTTAGCATCTTCAATAGCTACTTTTTTTCAATTTGTATTATGTAATTTAGCAGTTTCCTTTACTGGATGGTGAAGGGGGAGCCTTGGAGTAATGGTAACGTTTTCTCCGTGTGACCTATAGGTATTAGGGTATGTTGTCTACATCACACCTCTTGGAGTATGGCCCTTCCCCGGACTTTAGGGTGCTTTGTATACGGGGCTGCCCTACCCTTTGGTAGATGGTCTCTACATGGCATGTTGACTTTTGAGGATGAACCTAGTGTTGCTCAAAAGTTTGCAGATTGTATGTACTTAAAAAAGAAATGCTGAACTACTTTTAATTTAGTAAAACATTTCAGAAGGTGGAGAATTCTCCTCAAATGCCTGTCTTTGTTTCACCTGTACCTTCTGAAGACTGGCATGTGGTAATTATGTGTGTGATTTTGTGGTTGAAATGGCTATTTTTTGAATGTTTTTATTCTATTATGAAGATTGTGAAAAAGTATTCATGAATTGTGCCAGATTTCTATTTTTCTTGAGTGGTATGTTGTGTTGAAGTTAAGCTTGACCTGCAACAATAAGATATCTCTGCATTATTAATTCTTCTATGGTAACTTGAAAAATACAGCAATAAGCTGATATACTTACTTATTGAATTAATAGTGTAAACAAAATACACTCTGTATGTAACTTTAACTCTTTTGTTTAGTTGAACGACCGTTTAGGCTTTCCTGGGTGGGTCATTAGATGTTGATTTTAGAATTTTGATCTAATCATGTAATCAAAGGAGATCAGATGTGTTGTGTTGATTGCTGAATATTAATCATTGCATATATATATATATATATATATATATATATATATACGTACTACTTAGAAATTACAAATCCAGGCTTATTACATGGCTGTTGGGATCACATTGTACCGCATTCATTACAGCAGAAAATTTTATTAATCAAAAAATTAACCTGAATAACTGCCTATTTAACTGTTTAAACTAAAAAGAGTAATCATATATATAGTTCATGTATAATTGAGTACAAGTTATGTATACCAACTAAAAAAAATAAACAATAAATACGAAGACTGTGATTATCCTATATTATAACGAGTTTAAGTTACCGCATTCCATTTCTTAGATAGTGTAAAAATAACAACTAACCTGCTATCTAAAAGATTAATACATATTGATGAGTCATTCTTGAATGTGAACATGTCCTCTCTAAGAAAGAAAATAGAGCTTTTTTAAGGAAAAGAAAAGGAGTTGTTACGGCAAAAATTTCTATATATGGTCCAATTTTCAAAGGCTGAAAGGTCTAACTCGTGAATATTGACGTGATGGTTCTTTATACGTATGAATATTATACTCAAACAAACGCATTAAAAAGTGGTTCATCTTTTTAATGCCTGAAAAGTATATACCATAATCCATAATCTTTAACATTAAATATTTGCACTATACGCATGCCGGCATGCGTATGTATAATTTCATAATCTTAGGTTTTTATATATAGTGCGTGACATATTATAAAGCTACTACAATTTTAATATTTGAGACGTATGAGACGAAACAACGGTGCAACAACATGTGAGACGAAAATATTTTCTAGCTATTGTTTGGAAGGGGCTCGCAGTAACAGTAAAATAATTTGATAGGTCATAGGTTCAAGTTATGGAATCAACCATTGATATTTGTATCAAAGTAGATTTACTATATCACACCTCATAAGGTATGATTCTTTCCCAAACTCTGTGTAAACGCGAAATACTTTATGTACCGAACGATCCTTTTTAATTGTGTACATTGAGAAAAATTGTACTATACTAGATTTGTATATATATATATATATATATATATATATGTATTCCGGGGGAGTCCCTTTCGACTCTTCATAGACTCCTAGTGATGAATGTCGGCCTCTAGGTGTGAAGAGGAAGAGTAGGAGTGCTCGGGGACGACCGCGAGTTAGATGGGGTGCTCTGACTAAGGAGAAAGCCCAGGAGTTTGAGAGGAGGTTAGTTGATGGTGGAGCTTGGATAAGTTCTGGGGAAGCGGACGCAATGTGGTCGGAGACGGCGAACTTGGTTAGGGAGGTAGCACGGGATTTGCTCGGGGTAGCCAAGGGCTATTCAGGCAGACATCAGGGTGACTGGTGGTGGAACGATGTAGTCCAAGAAAAAGTGGAGGTAAAGAAGGCGGCGTTTGCTAAGTTGGCAGGGAGCGCTAACGAGGATGAAAGGAGAGTGAACAGGGAGACCTACAAGGCGGCGAGGAAGGAAGCAAAGCTGGCGGTTACGGAAGCTAACAACGCGGCGTTTGGTCGCATGTACGAGGAATTAAGGGAGAGAGGCGGGGACAGGAAGTTATTCCAGTTAGCTAAAGTAAGGGAGAGGAAGGCGCGTGATCTAGACCAAGTCCGGTGCATCAAGGACGAGGATGGTAGAGTTCTGATGGGGGAGTCTCAAGTAAGCGGAGTTGGCAGGCGTACTTTTGAGATCTCTTAACGAGGAGGGGATCGCGAGATAGAGCTAGCGGAGCTGGGGAATTCAGAGTGTCATAGAGACCTTGGGTACTGCAGACGCATTAGGGTGGAGGAGGTCGTGGGGGCTTTGCGTAGGATGAGTAGGGGCCGAGCGACCTGACCTGACGAAATTCCGGTGGAGTTTTGGAAGTGCATGGGTAGGACTAGGGCGGAGTGGCTGTCCAGACTGTTCAATGTGATCTTCAGGACTAAGAGGATGCCGGAGGAGTGAAGGTGGAGTACGGTGGTGCCCTTGTACAAAAACAAAGGGGATATCCAGTGTTGCAACAACTATAGGGGTATCAAATTAATAAGTCACACCATGAAGGTCTGGGAGCTGGTGATCGAGGCGAGGGTGAGGGAGATGACATCTATATCGGTGAACCAGTTTGGTTTCATGTCGGGTCGCTCCACTACAGAAGCTATCCACCTTGTCAGAAGATTGGTGGAACAGTTCAGCGATAAGAAAAAAGACATGCACATGGTGTTTATCGACTTGGAGAAGGCGTATGACAAGGTCCCAATGGAGGTGCTATGGAGGTGCCTGGAGGCGAAGAGCGTGCCGGAAGCCTACATCAGAGTAATCAAGGACATGTACAATGGAGCTAAGACTAGGGTTAGGACGGTGGGCGGTGACTCAGACCATTTCCCGGTGGATATGGGGCTCCATCAAGGATCAGCGCTTAGCCCTCTCTTGTTTGCCTTGGTGATGGATGCTATAACCCGACATATTCAGGGGGATGTGCCTTGGTGCATGCTATTTGCTGATGACATAGTATTGAAAGACGAGACGAGGGTCGGTGTGAATGAGAGGCTAGAAGTATGGAGACAGACTCTCGAGTCTAAGGGTTTCAAAATAAGCAGATCTAAGACTAAATACTTGGAATGCAAGTTTAGCGCCGAGCCGAGCGAAGTAGGCAGTGACGTAATGATTGGAGGTCAGGTCATCGCTAAGAGGGACAGTTTCAGATATCTTGGGTCGGTGATTCAGGGGGACAGAGAGATTGACGGGGATGTCACTCATCGTATAGGAGTGGGATGGTCGAAGTGGAGGCTTGCATCAGGAGTCCTGTGTGATAAGAAAGTGCCACTGAAACTCAAGGGAAAATTTTATAGAGCTGTGGTTAGACCTGCCATGTTGTATGGGGCGGAGTGCTGGCCGGTGAAGAACTCTCATGTTCAGAGAATGAAGGTTGCGGAGATGAGGATGCTCAGGTGGATGTGTGGACTCACCAGGTTAGATAAGATTAAGAATGAAGTTATTCGAGAGAAGGTGGGGGTGGCCCCGATGAACGAGAAGATGCGTGAAGCGAGGCTTAGGTGGTTCGGGCATGTGCGGAGGAGAAGTCCTGATGCCCCGGTGAGAAGTTGTGAGCGACTGGCGGTGGTCGGCGTGAGGAGAGGCAAAGGGAGGCCTAAGAGGTATTGGGGAGAGGTGATTAGGCAGGACATGGCTAGGATGCATATTTCCGAGGACATGGCCCTTGATAGAAAAGTCTGGAGATCTAGTATCATGATTGTAGGATAGGGGCTCCTAGGATTTTTTGTACTCCTTTCCCGGGGTTGGGTGAGGCTTGTCAGGGCGACTCATAGATGATTCGTGCATTGGATTGTGTCCCCCTTATGGGAGTTATTTATGGTAGCTACTGTTTGATATTATTGCATGCCATTTTATGTATAATTCTTATGTTTAGACAATTATTTCTGCGATTTTCTGCCGGAATTACTAATGCTCTTTTGTTTTTGTTTTTGTTGTTGCTTTCCCTTCCTTTATCTAAGCCGAGGGTCGATTGGAAACAGCCTCTCTACCCTTTCGGGTAGGGGTAAGGCTTGTCTACATATTACCCTCCTCAGACCCCACCTTATGGGACTATACTGGGTAGTAGTTGTTGTTGTTGTTGTTATATATATATAGTGAGAGAGAGGTCAAAATATCTCATATTCAACTTCAACGAAATCATGGAAATGTAGAACCCCCCCCCCAACCCCCAAACAAATGCACAAACACATCTATGAATGTCTCTCTCTCACACATCCGTATAACTTGATATTATAAGACCAAATTAAAGGTCCCCTCTACTTAGTTAGAAGTATACGTATTCGCGCGATGCGTGAATTGTAAAAAAATATATTAACATAATAATATTGCTCTTAATTATTTGCTCTTTTAAATTGTATTGAAAGTATGGTATGAAAATAGTAGCTAACTTGAAATGTGAGATAAATTATAAAATTTTGTGGCTACAATTTAGCAGGAGGAGACCTATTGAGATTCTCTTAATATGCCAATCATAAGCTACAAAGGCCATTTTAAGTGCTTAATAAACTTTTGTGGTAATAATCCAACTTTAGAATTTATAATCAAAGGACATCTTTTGGCAGGGGTCTTTGCAATGAGGGTTTAGGGTGTAGGGTTTAGGGTTTAGGGTTTAGCAGAGGTCTTTATAGGAGAAATCATATCATTTTCAGCCATTGAATCCTACAAATAAAAAATTAATTATTAAAAAATATATTGTAGATAAAAAGCTATATAGACAGTATGAATTAGTCACCTTGAAGGTTGTGTCTGCATCATGCATCAGTGTGTTGTTCACACTCAAAATCAGGGTCCTATTAAGAAAATAATAATATAATTAATTTAAACTTGATAATCCCTTATATAAAATCAAAAGGAAAATTAGTGTACTATAAAGTATTTGAGTAACAATCAAATACAGTGAAAGTATCATCTTGTGCAGATGGACTATATTGTTGTATAACGTTATCGTCCTCGCTGATTTTAGCAACATTATAAACTTCCGTATGCACTTTAATGTTGGAGTTCTTGACAATCACTTTAAACAACACTTTTTTATCAAGAATATCATGCAACTCCACTGGATAAGAACACTCATCAACAACAGCAGAAGTCTAAGCGAAGTAGTGTTAATTAGAAATGGTAAAACACAAGGAATTAAAATAAAAAATATAACTACTACACCACCCCTTAAATCAATATCCTACTTTTCATTTTGGTAGGAATGGTATCAAATAAAATAATAGAGCTCTTCAAGAAGCAGAGGTGCAAAATGTGACAGTAAAATCAGTTACATATTTTACAACACACAAAATGGTGTGAGGATCAAAACCTGGGGCAGATCAAGTACTGGCTTTGTAAAGAATGTTCACTATTTATTGTGAAATAGAACTATAGTTGCAAGTTATAAAAACAAGGACCAATTTTACTATAAAATATTAAATAAAACTAAAGTTTCAATTTCCTATTCTAAACGTGTCTTTCAGGTACAAGCTTCGAGTGCAAGTGATGGATCACACTGGCTTTATATCTTTGTTGGGATCGTGAAGCAACAAGTCTCATTGGTAAGTCTGCTAATGAGTTAAATAAAATTTCAATTGAGGTATATTTTATTTTATTTTAATTGTTACTACATTTTTTCAATAAATATAGATAGGTAAATATGGTATATTTGCAAAATTATAATAAAAGTTAACTCATTGTAGCATGTCGGAAAAGAACATTCTTTACAATAACAATTGGATTTTGAATGTTAATCATTGTAGCATGTTGTCAAACTTATGAGTGGCAGAACTATCAAGGCGGTCACATTTCTTGCAGTGAAATTTACTTCCAATTTTGTCAACCTTCTTCGAGCATCTCTTGCACCCCAAATATGACCATTCTTTTTCAAGTAGAAGATTCACTACAATCGCAACAATCCAAATATGTCCTTCCTGAAAAGAAGTTAAGTTGTAGCAAATTTGGTTGTTGAAATCTATATATAAATGCCAAGAGCTTAAAGCTGTGAAAATTCCATTTATGGCCAAAACAAAAAAGATAAGTAACTAAGCATAGATATTAAATTAGTTCCATTAAATGATACCTCTAATAGTTCAATCTGTAAGCATTCTGATACAATACCTTCTCATTTATCTTAATTATTAATTTGTTTATCTAAGATACCTTCAACATAAGCATTTAAGATTTCACTATTTGCTTAAGGTCATAACCATTGGTTGTGAATCAATATTTTAGTTAAAAATGATTAAGATCAAACAAAGTTATGTGGCTGCTCATCTCCTTTTGTTGAGTAGCAACAACAACAACAACAACAACAACAACCCAGTATAATCCCACTTAGTGGGGTCTGGAGAGGGTAGTGTGTACGCAGACCTTACCTCTGCCCTAGGGTAGAGAGGCTGTTTCCAAATAGACCCCCGGCATCCCTCCCTCCAAGAACTTCCCACCTTGCTCTTGGGGAGACTCGAACTCACAACCTCTCGGTTGGAAGTGGGGGTTGCTTACCTTTTGTTGAGTAGCATGTCTGCATTTTATAAATAAATTCTATATTATAATTGTTTGAGTGCACTGATTTTCAGAAAAAAAAACGATTATGCTGTATGCAATCTACTGTGACAGAATTATGAACTGTCTTAGCTCCTACGTGCTGCAGTGGAATCAGCCATTGATATTTATATCATGGTAGATTTATTATATCACACTCCCTAAGGTACTATTTTTTTCCAAACTATTTGTAAACGCGAAATACTCTACTATACTAGATTTGTGTATATATATATATATACATAGTGAGAGAGATGTCAAAATATCTCATATTCAACTTCAACGAAATCATGGAAATGTAAACCCCCCCCCCCCCCCAAAAAACAAATGCATAAACACATCTCTGAATGTCTCTCTCTCACACAGCCGTATAACTTGATATTATAAGACCAAATTAAAGGTCCCCTCAACTTTAATATATCCCTCCTACCCCAAGCACATCTAAGGCCAAGCAGAAAAGTCAAGAAATCTCATCTCCAACTTCATAGAAATCTCAAGATGTGAAACGAAAAATGGACTTTAAAAAAAAAAAAAAAATACTACAATATTGTCACGTCAAAACTACAAATAACGTCCGTAAAAGATAGGATCAGCAACATGAAAAATTAAGCAAGCTACATTTGTTATAAACTTACTGATAATAGGCTAAATCCAGGTAATTTAGCTATTGTTGCTTCCGCTTGATTATATTTCAATGTCATAATATGGTTAATTGATAAAAAATAGGCTCTAATTGTGAATTGTATACATTGCAGGATGAGGAGCTTATGTAATGCTTTCAAGAGGCTATTGGAACTAGTTACGAGCAAGAACGACCCTCGGAACTGAGTGCGTGCAAGGACGAGACAAAGAATGGAAGAAATATGGCCCAGAAGCACGAGCTCATGCGCGAGGTTAGTGCGAAGTCGCACTAGTTAAGGATATGGAGACAAAATGTCAAGGAATATGCGCGAAGTCATGTGCGAAGTCATGCGCGAGCTCGTGCTAGTCCCAGTCCGGAAAAGACTAATTCAGGGGTAGAATTGGAAATCTGGAGAGAAACCCACTTAACCTATATAAAGTCAAGCTCGCCCAAAGTTGAATTATCAAGGTTTTCATAGTCTAGAGGCAAGAGGCAAGGAGGAGATTAACCATCACGTTCTTCTTTTCTTTCCTTTATTTTTTGCTACTTGTGATTAAATTAAACCTTATTGTGATGAACACTAGCATGACCGGCTAAACACCCATTATTTTCGGGGTTGTGATTTAGTCATGAATATTATTGTTTGATATTAGCTTGACCTTGATTATAATTTACTAACATATGGTTATTTCTTCAATTTTGTGTTTAATTGCTTAATTATCTGGCCAAAAATTAGGTTCTACTTACTATCTATGCTAAGCTTGGGAAAGCCGTGTGTAGATTAGAAAAAATTTGAAGAGAGTGTGATCTTAACCCCTAGGGGGAGCGGATTTGTGGTTAGAATAGGAATATACCTAGTCACCATGTTTAATTAAATATTGTAATCTTAATGTGTTCTTAATAGATTGATTTTATAGGAATATAGGTGTTAGTCTATTGAGAATAGGCGAGTAGTACTTCGGGAGAAGGCTATGAGAACATTTATTGATTAATTAGCAACTATTGGTGAATTATATGAAAGGGAGAGTTAATTCGCACACAATAAGAATGGTGAATCAATCACAACCCTGAAATACTTGCCTCTACAGAATACATAACAATCAATTCGTTACTTGATAATTTAGTTATTACTTAAAAGTGTAATATAATACAATCATATTATTGGACCTTGGTTTTAGCTGGACTAAATAGCAATTGTAGTAATTCCGCGAGTAGTTTACACAAGTCTCTGTGGGTTCGACACTCAACTTATCATTATATTACTTGTCGACCATGTATACTTGCGTGTGTGTTTGGGAGCAACAAGTTTTTGACGCCGTTGCCGGGGATTTGAATATTAACTACTTGCTAGTTTTTGTGTTAATTGCTTATTTCGTCTAGTCTAACGTTACTTGATTGTTGCTCAGATATCAAGAACTTTGATTGAATGCGTCGGGTCAGAAGCCAGGGCAGACTTCAAGGCTTTGATCCTGAACTCGAGAGAACATTTTACAGGAGATTCAGGGGAGCAAGGGATACGAATAATATTCAAGCACATTTTTAGTTTCCTATTGACATGGCAGAGGAGCAACCTATGGCTGTTCAGGAGGTAGCAATGCCCAACATTGCTAATGTCACCTCTAGTATCATGAAGCCCAGGATCACTAGGCATTTTGAGCTGAAATAGAGCATGATCCAGTTACTTCATGCGAACGGGAAATTTGCGGGTCTTTCACATGAGGATCTGCAGCAGCACATTCTGAACTTCTTGGAGATTAGTGATACTTATATCACTAACGGGGTCACTCCAGATTATGTGAGGCTCACACTTTTTCCATTATCTCTATTAGGTGAGGCTAACCGATGGCTAAAGGCAGAACCAACTAACTCCATTACAACATGGAATGATTTGGCAAGAAAATTTCTAGCAAGGTTCTTTCCTTCAGGCAAAATCGCAAAGATCAGAAGTGAAATAGTGGACTTCAACCAGAAATTAGGTGAATCTTTATACTCAGCTTGGGAAAGGTTCAAGGGGCTACTCAAAGATTGTCCTCATCACAATCAGACGAATAGTGTTAGCTCACACGTTCATAGAAGGACTACATTCTGAAACAAAGATCGTGGTAGATGCTGCAGCAGGGGTCAAGTGCTGGAGAAAAGCTTTGACGACATATATGCATTATTGAACAAATTCTCCAAGAGCTATCCAAACTGGCAAGGAGGGATGTGCAGACACATAGTGCAAACGTCTGCATGGGTTCTTGAGTTAGATGTCGTCTCAGCATTATCAGCATAGATTTCTACACTAACCAATCAAGTCAACTAGATAAACTTGAGTATCAACAAGCAACAAGTACAACCAGTACAACATGTTCAAATATTTTGTGAAGTATGTGGAGAGGTTTACATGAGTAATCTACGCCTAGTAAATCCAGAGTCTGTATATTTTGTGGATAATGTAAATCGAGGCCAAACAAATGAGCATGGGGACACATACAATCCCAACTGGAGTAACCACCCAAACTTCTCTTGGGGTGGAAACCAGGGCACTCAGAATCAATACAGGCCTTAAGAACCTCAACAGCAATATAGACCACCTCAGGTTGAACAACAAGCAAGCCCTACAAGTCACCTTGAAGACATGTTGAAAAAGGTGATGGATGAACAACAAGCCCTCTCTCAGAAAGTGATGGCTGAACAACAAGCCCTCGCTACGACAGTGAGAAATTTAGAGCATCAAATAGGACAGCTTGCCAGTGCTCAAAACACTAGACCAACAGGGGCTCTTCCAAGTGATACTGAGCCCAATCCTAAAGCTCAAGTCAATGCAGTTACCTTGAGAAATGGAAGAGCACTAGAAGAAGTTCCAAAGAAGAAGAAGAATACAACTCATCCTGAAAGATAATTAGTTCCCAAGCTATTTGAGGGGAATGAGAAAGATGATAAAGGGCCTGAGCCAGTAATTGAGACTAGTCCACTACCTCCGTCTCCACAAAGATTGCAGAAGCAAAAAGATGATGCTGAAGTACAAGAAATTCCTAAATATTTTAAGCCAAGTGAGTGTGAATTTGCCTTTGGTGAAAATTTTGCAGGAAGTGCCTAAGTACGCAAGGTATCTCTGAGATATTGTGGCAAACAAACGAAGACATGTAGAGTTCGAAAAAGTTGCACTTACTGAAGAGTGCAATGCTAGAGTTTAGAGTAAACTTCCTCCTAAGTTGAAGGATCCTGGGAGTTTCACACTTCCTTTATCTCTTGGAAAACAAGAAATTGGTAGAGGATTGTGTGATTTAGGGGCTAGTATAAATTTGATGCCATACTCTTTGTTCAATAAACTTGGGTTGGTGGCCCTCAGATCTACTACAATCACTTTACAGCTAGCAGATAGTCACTAGTCATGCCCGAAGGAATCATTGAGGATGTGTTAGTTCGTATGGGAAAGTTTATTCTTCCTGCTGATTTATTGTTCTTGATTACGAGGCAGATGAGGAAGTTTCCATTATTTTGGGGCGATCATTCTTACCTACTGGTGGAGCAATTATTGATGTGAGAGCAGGAAAGTTAAAAATAAGAGTTGATGATGAAGAGGTCACTTTAAATGTTTATAAGGCACTTATGCTACCTAAGCATTATGAGGACTTGTGCATGATTACTGTGGTAGAATCGAAAGGAATAAAGTAAAGTCCTTATGTGAATTGTAGTGATCCATACGAGACAACTGAATTAGAGGAGGTAGTGTTTTCAGCTGAGAGTGTTAAGACGATTGAGAAAAGAGATAGAGATGAAAGAGGAGATCTTCCGAGAGTGTGCAAAAAGGCTAAAATTCATAGGAGAAAGAAGAAGAGAAAGCACCCAGCTTGAGCAGAATAGTAGAGTCGTGCAACGACTATAAATAAGGTGTTGGTTGGGAGGCAACCCAACATATATATCTTTTAGTTATTGATTTTTTTAGTGTCAAGTTTTGTGTTGTTTTTGTTTTATAGAGTAGGGGAAGTCTGAGTACCCAAAGTTGAAGCTGAGGAGCATGTTTAAGCTTATGTATGGGGTCGTCCCGATCTTCAATATTCAGGATCATATTCGAGTTAGGCCCGAAAGGGTCTCAGGGAGTATTTCTCACCCTTGTTTTAATATTTCTCTATGATCATGCATCAAGGATTATGCATAATATAAGCGTGGGGGTGGGGAAACTACTTTCTAAAGTGTAATTGTATGAAACTTTTTTTTAGTTTTTCTTTTAGAACTCATAGTAGACATAGTCTAGGTTTAAAAAAAATGAAAATTGAAAAAAAAACTGAAAAATTGTAGGCTCTTCCTGGTGACAGATCTTTTAAATGATTTTCTTGAGGGAAGTTAGTCTAGAGAAACACCAAAAAGATTTTTTACTTTTTTTCTTTGGTAGTGTAACAACTCCATCTTGGGTTTTCTTTAGGCCACAATTCTTTTCCAAGGATTTAGCTTGAACCGGGTATAGGTAGATTTTTTTATTTATTTTGTTTCCTTTTTGATTTGTAGATTAGGGTAATGGGCTATGAGCTAGAGAACCAAAAGAGAACCCATGGCATTGACACACCTGAACACAATAGACCCCTAGAGTGTAATACTTAGTCTTATTTGTAGAATCTCACTAAAGTGCCTTAATTTGTATGTTTATTACTGAATTGAATGCTAGTAATGGAGCGTCTTGATGAGCTGATATGAAATGAGTCATATGCCATGTGTGGTGAGGTTTTTATGTAGTCTGTGTATTGTACTTGTGTCTAGAACTTGCCCGGTATGTGAGTTGAAGCGAAATTTTAGGTGATGCTCGATTTGAAAAAATGATCTTAGGCTTTCCTTGATCTTTTTGAGCTTAATTATTTATCACAAATAAAATTTGTCCATAGTTAACCCTTTTGAGCTTTTAGACTCTTGTTTGGCACATACATTACAAGCCTATACCCTTTTATTCTTAATTGACATTGTTTTGATCACTTTACCTCTTAAAGCACTTTAATTGTGAGATGAGCGCTAAAATAAGTAAAAAGAAAATAAGTGTGGGGATGGCTTTTGAGTGGAACCAATAAAAGGATGAAAGGTGCACTTGTTTTGTAAGATAATATACCACTAGCGGAAATTGAGTGAAAAGAAGAATAAACTAAAAAAAAAAGAGATGAATACATTGTGTCTTGTTCCAGCTAGTGGGTATGAATTAATAGAGTGATTAAAGAAGAAGGGAGTATTTGTGGGGTGATATTGTTTGTGAATGAGAAGGGGGTTGAAGAATTTGCGCTAAAGTTGCTCATGTGGTATGTTAAAGTGCTTAAGAGGGTTAGTCACTATTCATAAATATATCCTACCCGTTCCTTAACCCACATTACAACCATGAAAAAGTCCTAATTGACTTTGGGTCGAGCAAGCCTATACTAGTAGAGATTTACATTAAGGGCAAGCTTATATTACCACTTGCATGCATGACTTCTTTTGTGAGAGTGAGTGATTTCCTTGATATATGTGAGCATATGATTCGATGTGTGGATTGAACTCAATTTTTGTTGATGTGAATGTGAGGGCATATGATTCGTCACGGAAAAGCAAGTCTTGATTTCTGTATAGAGTACTTTGAAGAAGTATGAATATTGCATGGCACTTGAGAGTCGACCTTTGAGGCTAGGGATGTTCACTGCTAGGCGTAATGTATGTAAATTATTCTAGGTGTAATGCGTTAAGGGAAATGGTTGAGGGAAGGAAACTCTAGAAAGTATAGTTTGATTACTCGAAGACTAGCAATGAATTAAGTGAGGGGTGTTGATAATAGGCTAAATCTTGGTAATTTAGCTATTGTTTATGCTTCCGCTTGATTATATTCCAATGTCATAATATGGTTAATTGATAAAAATAGGCTCTAATTGTGTTTTGTATACATTGCAGGATGAGGAGCTTATGTGACATTTTCAAGAGGCTATTGTAACTAGTTACGAGCAAGAACGACCCCTCGGAGCTGAGTACGCGCAAGGACGAGACAAAGAATGCAAAAAATAATGGCCCAGAAGTGCGAGCTCATGCGCGGGGTTAGCGCGAAGTCGCGCTAGTTAAAGAACTGGAGACAGAATGTCAAGAAATATGCGCGAAGTCATGCGCGAGCTCACGCTAGTCCCAGTTCGGAAAAGACTTATTCAGGGCAGAATTGAAAATCTGGAGAGAAACCCACTTAACCTATATAAAGTCAAGCTCGCCCAAAGTTGAATTATCAAGGTTTTCATAGTCTTGAGGCAAGAGGCAAGGAGGAGATTAACCATCACGTTCTTCTTTTCTTTCCTTTGTTTTTTGCTATTTGTGATGGAAACCTTATTGTGATGAACACTAGTATGAGTTAAACACCCATTATTCCGGGGTTGTGATTTAGCCATGAATATTGTTGTATGATATTAGCTTGACCTTGATTATAATTCACCAACATATGGTTGTTTAATCAATTCTGTGTTTAATTGCTTAATTGTATGACCAACAGTTAGGTTCTATTTACTATCTATGCTATGCTTGGGAAAGTCGTATTTAGATTAGAGAAGAATTGAAGAAAGCATGATCTTAACCATTAGGGGGAGCAGATTCGTGGTTAGGATAGGAATATACCTAGTCATCATGTTTAATTAAATATCGTAATCTTAATGCATTCTTAATAGATTGATTCCATAGGAATATAGGCGTTAGTCTATTGAGAATATGTGAGTAGTACTTCGGGAGAAGGCGATGAGAACATTTATCGATTAATTAGCAACCATGGATGAATTATATGAAAGAGAGAGTTAATTAGAACACAATAAGAATGGTGAATCAATTACAACCCTTGGATACTTGCCTCTATTGAATACACAACAATCAATTCGTTACTTGATAATTTAGTTATTACTTAAAATCGTAGTAATAATACAATCATATTATTGGGCCTTGGTTTTAGCTGGACTGAATAGCAATTGTAGTAATTCCGTGAGTAGTTTACACAAGTCTCTGTGGGTTCGATACTCAACTTATCATTATATTACTTGTCAACTACGTATACTTGTGTGTGCGTTTCGGAGCAATACTTACAATAGTTTATTGTTATCAACACTAATTGTAGGTGCAAATTTATGATTTAAACTTTATTGGTGTGCGTTTTGGAATTTAACAGTAATATTTTTGATTTACTGAATGCGAAATCAATGGTATATATTTATTTAGTGAAAGTTTAATATACATATACAGAATGCTAACAAGCTATATACTGGGCTAGGATGAAACCGTAACTAATCCCTTCGTCAACGCTGGCAGTTTATACCAACCTAGTTAATGCACAACTCATGTATTCACAAACATTGCTATCACCAAAGCATAATTAGTTAATATATATTCTTACCTTAGTTTATGACTAATTAAGCATAGTAAATTAACATAATTTAGCATAAACACCATGTAATCATGATATATAATTAGTTAAATTCAAAGAGGGTCATTTGATGTTACGCTGATTTTAGAATTTAGATCTAATCATGTAATCCAATACTACAAATGTCGTCGTTAATCTGTTGTAGCTAGTAGAATTTTTTTTTAATAATCTATCGCTAACTAAAAATAGCGACGAATTATTACATTTAGTTACAGAATCTATCCGTTGTTAAAATCAAACTTTTTAGTAGGGCAAGGAGATCAGATGTGTTGATTACTGAATATTAATCAATGCACATATTTTTATTAGAAATAAACAAATCCAGGCTTATAACATGGCTGAATGCTGATGGGATCACATTGTCCCACATTCATTAGAGTTGAAAATTCTTAATTGAATAATTAACTGTTAAATTAAAAGCAAATGTATAACATATGTATTCATGCATAGTATATATATAACAATGTATAATTAATGCATAATTTATATATTCGTTTCGGAAAAGTAAACAACGAGTATCGCAAACCACACACGAGATGTAAATCGCATCTCTGACTGAGGAGGCTGTTGGTGAGGAGAATCGATCTCAGGTTTCTCATGTGAAAAATCACGCACCTAACCAACTCAGTCAATCTTTGCAGGCGCAAAATAATAATATAAAAATATTAATAGTCTAAAAATGATAATTAACCTACTATGTAACAGATTAATACATATTGGTGAGTCATTCTTGAATGTGAACATATCCTCTGTAAGAAAGAAAATAGAGCTTTCTTTAATTAGGAAAAGAAAAGGAGTTTTTAAGGGAAAGATTTCTATATATAGTCCAAAGGCTGAAAGTATTTTTAAGTCATGCATATTGACATTAAGGTTCTTTTATATGAATAATATCATATTCAAACTAACGCGTTAAAAAGTGGTTCATCTTTTTAACATTATATATTATACACTACGAATGCCGGCATATGTATGTATAATTTCATAATCTTATGCCTATATATTATAGTGTGTAACATATTTTAAAGCTAAAATAATTTTAATATTTGATCTTTTAATTTAATTAAAACAACAGTACAAATGTATGAGTTTGAGCAATAAAAATATTGTCTAGTTATTGTCCGGAAGATGACTGCTGGAGGAATGATAAAGTTTGTTTTTGTGTGACGTCCAGATCACGGGTTTGAGTCGTGAAATCAGCCAATAATACTTGCATTAGGATAGGTTATTTACATCATACCCTCTTATGGTGTGATTATTTCCTAAATCCTGCGTAATCGCGGAATACTTCCTGCGTCGGTGACCCTATCTCTGTATGTCACTCTCTCGCACAGCCGTATAACTTGATATTATAAGACCAAATTAAAGGTCCCCTCTACTTATATCCCTCCTACCCCCAAAAAATAAAATAAATTGAAGGACAACCAGAAAAGTCAAGAAATCTCATCTCCAGCTTTATAGAAATCTCAAGATGAGAAACGAAAAATGAAAAAGAAATTTTACAATGTCATGTCACATTTAAAAAATACTACAAATAACGTCCATAAAAGATATTCTCTTGAGTTTTTGGAATTTTACCGCGATTAATTTGATTTACTTAATTCGAAATTAATTTTTTGTATTTATTTAGTAAATTTTAATACATACACTGTTAATGTTTGTGGATTGAATAAAAATGGAGAAGAATGAAGAGTGGAGCTCATACGCATAGAAGAAGCTTCGAGAGCATCATTTCATTTTTTATATTTTCTGAAGAGTTCTTATAAAAATAAAATCTTATTACTATTTACATTAGGCCCGGTCTATTATTAAATATAATTGGGCCAAGTCTTAATGAAATAAGAGATTTTTTTCCTAACTATACCATATATGAAAGAGATTTTTTCACAAAAGGCATTCATTAAGACCTAATTAGCAATAAATAGAAACCACTTCCTATATTACGTGATATAGATATGTTTTACGTTATTTTATGATGTATATAGTGTATTAAACGAATTATATTCAATAATACAACATGAAATGACGCCGCACAAACAAGGATTCCTGTAAATCATGATCTGTATTTAGGTGTATTAAGCTGTATTAAGCGGGAAAAAAGTAACGTTTCAGCGCAAATCATGGGAAGGTGAATCTGTATTTAGGTGTATTAAGTTGGATTAAGCGGCGTCATTTCACAAAAAACGAGAGTTATACCATAAATTGGTGAGAGAAAAATATTTTGTATCATCTAATAAGGCTTAAATATAGGAAAGTATTAAATTTAAATTTTTTGCTACAAAATAAAAAAGGTTATTATATTATGTAAAATCTTAAAAAGGTATTTATATGTTATAAATAGGGTACTAACCTATTCTATAAGTGGTAAAATTTCCTATATGAAACCTTATTACCAAAAATGTGAATTGTTTGTTAATTACCCGCCCAGTCCACGTTTTACCTACAAATCTTGTACCATTCGACTATTAGGCATTAAAAGAATAGAATATTCCCTAAAGACGCGCTAAAATTAAGGAGAGAATCATAGTGCTACTTGATTCTACATTAAATTCTATTTTTAAAAAGGGAAAGGATAGATATGCAAGCGTGTGTCCTTCCTTTCTTAGGTTTCGTGGAAATCTCTTTGTACATAATTTATGCATTCCAAGTTTGTGATTTATAATCACATTATAAGGACTCACGGTCATACTAGACACCAATGTATAGATACTCGTCACCATGCCTATATATCGTACTCGATCACATAGCAATTAGCAACAAGACTCAACTAATATTCCCTCAAGCTAGGGTTAGACCAAACACTTACTTCGAAGGTTTACGGCCAACTCAATCCTCAAGCAATTCCTTTCCTTTCGAATTTCGCTCCAATTCAATCGTATCTATACTCAATTTATTTAATATCATCAATACTACTCAACAATCAAACCCAATTGCCTAATTAAAGTCCTCCTAACATGCCGTCCAAAAATTACAAAACGGACCTCGGGCCCGCTTGGTCAAAACCCGAGGTTCGAACCAATATAAATTCACCCATATTCTCACGAGTGAAAATATATATTTGTTTTAAGATTCAACCCCAAATTGGGGTTGAATTACCCAAAATTCTCAAAACCCTAACTCTACCCAAACCCATAATTTCTACCTTCAATTTCATGATTTAGGCTTAGAAACTTGCTAGTTAATGAAGGAAAAGTGAAGGAAATAAGTGGGAAATTATTTACTCAAGTGGTCTTGAAGCTTGGGGGCTTTAATGGCTTCCTAGGGCTTGTAAGAGAAAAGGGTTCGTGATAAAAAAAATGAAAATCCCGTAGTTACTTATTCTGTCTCGTTTAATAAAATTTAACTGGGCAAAATTGCCCTTCGCGTTCGCGTGAAATGGGTCACGTTCGTGAAGGATAAAATTATCAGACCATCGCATTCGCGATGAGGGGACTGCGAACGCGAAGAGGAATACTAGGGGGTGCTGGGAACTACTCTACGCGAACGCGTGAACAAGCTCACGAACGCGTGAGGGAAAAGGCTATAACTACGCGAATGCGTGAATGGCTTATGCAAACGCGATGAAAGAGCTGGTAAAGTTATGCGATCGCGATTGAAGTGATGCGATCACGATGAAGGACAAAGTTGAAGCTTCACGAACGCATGAGACATAGTGCGCACGCGATGAGTAAAATCACTGGGCACCTGTTGCAGATTTTCTGCAATATTCTTAAGTGTAAAACATCCCGGGATACTTTCGAAACACTCCCGAACCCTCGGGGCTTCGAAAACTTGCTTCGAAAAATATTGACCAAAGTCAACTATATTCATATTAAAATCAAAATTCTTCAAATTTTTCACAGAATTCACATATTTTAACATAAAAACTTTCCGGCTATGCGTCCGGACTGTGCACGCAAATTGAGGTAATATAAAATGAGATTTTCAAGGCCTCGGAAGCACGAAACAGATGAGAAAAACAGGTGATGACCCTTTGGGTTGTCACATACTAGTATTAGTTGCAAGAGGAACCTCAGAATTTACCATATTAACATTAAAATTGTTTAGGCAAACGAGTCAATTAAGCAAATTGAGCATGCAATTTCAAAAAAATGAAATTAGGGTTACCGACTTTCTTCAGTGAATCACAAATAGCTGATTCTGAAAAAAGAGGAATCAGACAACTGCTCCGAGCTATGAAATGTCCATGAGAAATATTCGTTACTTCGTAGAAATCAAAGAGAACCAACAAAAAATGGATCTCCAAAAAAAATCCCTGAACACAAATCAGCAAAGATAGAAGGAGGAGAAAAACTTTGAATCAACTCACATATCAATCGAAAGCTTGTGATTAGAGTAATCACAATCCCCCTCTGATACTACGTTAATATTTATGGATTGAACAAAAATGGAAAAAAATGAAGAATGGAGCTCATACGTATAGAAGAAGCTTTGAGAACATCATTTCATTTTTAAATATTTTCTGAAGAGTTCTTACAAAAATAAAATATAAAATCTAAGAACTATTTACATTTGGGTCCGGTCTATTAATAAATACAACTGGGCCAAGTCTTAATTAATTAACATCAAGCCCAAATATCTAATACTAAGTAATATCAGGTAACTCTAACATATACATAATCTTAACAAGCTACGTACTGGGGTAGGATGAACTATAACTAACCCCTCCGCCCGCCTATGGCTATCATGATGTAAATGTTTATCAACATAGGGGATCGAGGAATTAAATTCTATGAGTTTAACATTTAAGTTTCTTAATATTAAACTTATTATTTTATTTGATGTTATGAGTTCATATCTACTATTTATTGTAATTTTAGTGAATTATTTTATTCAAATTTATGCTCCACATTATAAATTATGAGTTCAATTAAACCCCTAAATACAATACTACATCTGCCCTTGCTTATCAACACCAGCAATAAATACAAACTTAGTAAATACAAAACACATATATTTACAAATATGGTTCTCACTAAAGTATAGTAAATTAATACATATTTTTACTTTAATTTATAACTTTACCATGGTAAATTAGTATAGTATGATATAACACCACGTAATCATGACAATGGCGGACGCACATGGTGCCAAGCGGGTTTAACTAAATCTGCTTCATCAAAAATAATACTATGTATATGTATAAATTACGATTAAAGTTGCATAAATTTTATATAAATATTTTATTTGAACTCGCTTCACAACTACTATTTTATCACTAAATTTATATACTTCTAAGTTTGAACCCGCTGGCATAAAATCCTGAATCCGTCGTTGAATTATAATATATGATTAGTTAAATTCTAAATGGTCACCACCCACACACACACACAAAACTCACACACAACACACTAAACGCGTAATTCAATATTATAAGACCAAAAAGTCCCAAATCTACTCATTTCCTCTTTACCAAAAGACAGAATACAAAGCCAAGCAAGAAAAAGCAAAAGCTAAACACTCATTCACATTCACTCATATTTCTGTCAAAATCCAATCCATATTACAACATGAATATGAACATGATCGAAGAGCAACGCCGCGGACCGCCGCATGCCGTCCTATTAGCAGTGGTTGTGGTGGTAATAATGATAGTTCCATCAATGATTGGTGAAAATGGTGAAGCAATTACTGAATTCATATCTGAACTTCTTAGTCCAGTTGGTTTACTTCTTTTGCCAATAATTTTACTACTTATTATACAATTTTTGTCTTCAGATAGTGGCTCTTTTGTTTCAAATATTTTTTCAACTGGTGAACCTAACTCTATACATAGAGTTAGTGGTTCTCCTTTTGGTGTTGCTCTTGTTCTTCTTCTTGTTTTGTTTCTTCTCTATAATAAATTTTCCATTTTTGGTGGTGATGACGATGGAGATGATTGAATAATAAAAGTCAAATCTTTGCTTTTATTGGTGTAAGAAGTGAATTTAGAATTTAAATTTAACGAGGTGAAGTCCAGTAGCGATACAAGATTTGAATATTATGGTTTCGAGTTTGAGATTCTATTTTATCTTATGTGATTTAATGAGTTCTAAATCTATTATTTGTACATTTTTATAGATTTTAGTGTTTGAGCCAAAGCTACTGGAATACATTAGATCTGCCTCTGCTTCGATATCTAAGTTCGTAACACTAAACACATAGTAGTATATTTGAAATTATTGTTTCAAATTAAATTTAGTTTTTAAATTTTCTCATTATGTGTTGAAACATAGAATTCATTTGCATCCGCATCTAGCTATAACAACAATTGTTACTACGTCTCAATTCTAAATTAGCTGTGACAGGTTGTATTAATATTGAATTCATTTGAATGCTGAGTTTATTCATTTCTATGACCAAAAAAAAAAGAAAAAAAAATTGGTTAAATTTATTAACTACTTTGTTGGGGATGCTGATTTTTGTATAGAATTTTGACAGATCATTTAAAATAAACAATAAATAAATGTCCTTTTCAATCAAAGAAGGCGGAATAACATTTAACAACAACTAGTCCTTTTCAAGACTTCAAGACTAATTTGTAAGAAAAACAAAAAAAGATGAATCAGACGAAACATTTTTTAAAGTCAGTTGAAAGATAAAGTTTTTAGCTTTTTCTTTTTTACATTTCAAATTAAAATACTTGTACAATTGTCCCACTCCTTGTACTAAAGTAAATGAATCAATTTAAACATTGATAGGTTATATTTTAAATGAAAGTGTGCTTTTAAGCAACGAGAAAATTATCTTCGTGATACTTATAGATCATATGTTCGAGCCGTGGAAATAATTACTAATATATATTTATTTTAGGATAGGTATTTATATTATATATAGTATTTCCTTGAATTTCACGAAATACTTTATGCACTAGACGGTCCTTATTAGATATATTTTAAATATTTAATAAAATAAAAATTAGGGATACCAGATCTGTGGTATAAAATAGAGACTCCAGTCTGTATAATATTGTCTGACTTGCACGTGCGGTAAAAGTCTTTTCACTTCTTTTTTGTCCTTTTGGGAAAAAAAAATGCAGGTGAAAAGCAAAGAACCTCTTAGTTACATAAGACCCTCGTCTTCTTTAGGTGTATTAGAGTGAAAGAGTTTTTGATCAATATTGTCCCTTAGGTTTATTTTGGTCCCTTAAATATAATTTTAAATATATGTAGTATTTATGTTAAAGTAAAATATCTTTAGTCCTTTATCTTTGATGTCGGTTTATTTTGGTCCCTCAAAACCCTGAACATTCTTAAAAGGCTAAATGTGCTCAGGGTTATATTTAGAGAACCAAAATAGAACTAACTCAAAGATAATGGATTAAAAGTGCACCACTTTAATATACATAAGAGACTAAATATGTTCAAGATTATATGAGGGATCAAAATAGATCTACTCTTAAAAATATGGAACCATATTGATCAAAAACTCTTACAAGAAACATTGAATATACAAAACTTGGAATAATTTTGCCGGCACAAGGTGTTTATCACAAAAATTATCGTCTTAATACTACGACTTAATTAATAATATTAGATGGTTTCTTCTCATATATATTTCAACATCTCCAATCAACAACTAACCAATAATACTTCGAAAAAAGCTTTACTTCATTATTCGTCAAAAAATCTCTATTGTGTTAGAAGTACGTGGTCCGACCTGAGATATTTTAGCAAAACACAATAGAGATTTTTTCTTAGCAAACATGAAAAGGTTAATTCTACAATTAGTTTTGCATCTAAATACTTGAGAAGATAAACAATTTTCCTAGCAATAATTTACTAAATAATTTATTTTAAGAAATAACTCAGATTTCGATATATTTTAATTATGATAAAAGTACAAGATTTTGCAAATGAAAATAAATTCAGACTTTAGCAACCAATAACACAACAAAAATAAAATTTGTTAATTGTGAAAACGATGAAGCCCATGTGAAAAAAGTTATTTTCTTGTAGAAATATTTAATAATTATTTCACAATATAGTATTATGTTTTATGTGTTTGTATAAATGTTATGTGTACTGCTAATTATTTTTTTTAATAATACACAGTAATAATGCGAAATAAAAAAAACTATAATTTGTAGTATTATACTGTGAATTACTAAAAAACATTTTATAATTCGCAGTATTATACTGCGAATTGCTTTAACGGCTAAATTTCCGTTAAGGTAATTCGTAGAATTATACTACGAAATAGTTATTTTTGTAACTTTTTTTTAGCATTAAAAATATAATTTTTGTTCAAAAAATTATTAAAAATATAACTTTTGTTCAAAAAATCATTAAAAATAGTTGGGAACAATAAGGTAATTGAATTACATGCAAACTAACCCTGAATACTCGGTTATATATGTTTGGAGGAAAGTGTAGCATAGTCAAAATAGGTGAAGAGTCACACTACAGTTGGTAAGGAGACAAGTGTGAAATTTTCAACTATTTCCATGCTATTGACTGACTGACAGGTCTCAAGATTCTAAAGTCCGATCTGTTCATGAGATCTAGGCGACAAGCCATGTGAAAACCAAAGCTATGCTCCCATTATAAATATCAGATTTCAGATCAGATGCATCAACCAAGAAAGTTATTACTGAGATTAAAAAAATCAATATATATATTCTCCTCTTCTTCTTCTTTTATTTGTTTCAATATTTCGTAGTAACTTCGGAAGCATATTGACCAGAAACCAACTAACTGGATTTTCTTTTTTGTGAATAGAAGATAATGACAAGAAGCACGAAGCGAATTTAAAATTTAAAGTTTATAAATTCCTACGACAATTTTAAGTTAATATCATAATAATAACTTGCTTTACAATTTGACGTTGGTTGCTGAAATTGTTGTATATATATATATATATATATATATATATATATATATATATATATATATATATATATATAAGGTCCGAGGAAAAAAATTGGGTCATGTGAATCAACGATGTGGATTCGCCCATTAAAATTTTTGACGGCAGTATTCAAGCCAACCTGAATTCAAATTTTGATCTCGCATGATTTTTATCTGCTTTATCGATCACTAGGTCAAATCCTTGAAATCCATACAACAACGTCCAAAATGTTACTCCCATGATTAGGTCACACCCTTGGAACGGACAAAACAGTATGCAAAATCATTTACTTATCAAATGGCAGATGCTAGCTACAGATTAGATAAAAATTCTCTTAATTCTAATCGTGCATTTAGTTCATCAATTTCTAAGAAAAAAAATTCGATGTTCAACTTCCCACTTAAGTAAACACAAGGGAAAAAGTGGAGGAAAATAACTTCGATATCTACCCTAGATCTAAGCAAAAAACTATGAGATATACCAGAGAATATTGAGAAAATAAGTCTTTATAGCCGCTCAAAATTTTAATATCCTATGCTTTTTCTCATTGATACAAAATGTCCCTTCGGCCCAAACATATTATATTTAAGAAAATTTTATCTCCTATAGCAAAAGTATACACCATATTTATTATAAATCAAAATTATTTTCAAATATTATTTTCTATAGCTACCTTTTATATTTTATGGCAAAATAAATATTTATGGTATATACTACTAATGGGGCATGAAATATGCGTATTATATTATTACTTATCAAATGGCAAATGTGTATTGGGAAAAAATTGAATTTTTATTAAAAGTAGCGTGGCATGACATGTGGATTGGTCTAAAGGTCAACAAATAATATTTAATTAAGATGAAGAGTTCAGAATGGACACGGGGAGTAATTTAGATACGTATCACGTATCTAAGTGAGGCATTTAAGACTGAGGATTCTTGAATATTCAAAAAGATATGAAGTTAATGATAGAAGACACGGGAAAAGGGAAAAGTAAGTAGACACGAGTTCCGTATCAATTCAAGATATTTAGAACCAAAGGAACGAAAGACGTCAAACACATGGATTCAAAGACAAAAAGGAGACTAGATTCAATATTCAATACCTGATACGTTGAAGAATTGATATTTAATAGGAATAATTGTGTAACGGTTTATTCAATGTCATTTATTACTCATAATTATATCATTAAAGCTTATGTTTCATTCTTCTACCTAGGATCAGCTATAAAAGGAAGAAGATACATCATTTGTAGGGACACGATTGACTACTGAGATCATATTGAAATACATTTTTCTTTGTTGTTTATCCTTATTATCGAAAGCCTACTATACTTTTTGGCCTCTTAATTATCAGTAACCCGATTTTTCTTTTATTTTCTAGTTTTAATCAAAATTTCATACTTTGGTTAAACAAATTGGTTCCGTTACTGGGAATCTGATAATCTATTCTTTCCAAACTTACACACCTTACTTGTTGTTAACATCATGTCAAACACCACCACCAACAACAACAACAATGTTGTTGAAAACCAAATCTCTCATGCTCAAGGAGACTTGCACAATGTTAACATAGTTCCTTCCCCTCAAACCTCTCCACGCCAGTCTCGTGAGGGTACTCCTGTACCAGTATCACATGCCGACGAACAAGAGCAATCGGAATATTTCGAAGGGCCAGAACAAGCTCTTCAGAGAATAATTGATGCACGAGTTAACCAAGCTCTTCAGGCTTTAGTTAGCCGGTTTCCTGCTTCGCCACTCACTCCTTCCCCAAATAACAATACACTAGAGAATCCCCGTTTTGGTCTTGATAACACAAATGAAGGATCCCCCAGTGAACCACGAGAAATGGAAATAGGTAATGTAAATAACTCTTATTTACAAAATATGGTACTAACCTTGCAAGCACAACTCAAGGAGCAAAGCGAACGGATTGAGCAAATACCAGCTTCCTCCAATAATCAAAGGGATAGATGCGGATAAATATTCTCTAGCTCAAGTTGGTCCCCTTGTATGGAGGGTTGTGGCGTGCTTAAGGTTTATGTCGGTCAGAGCAGATGTTGATTTTAGTTTTCCTCATCTGATTCACCTTAACCATCCCAAACTTTTTCGTAATGGTGTTTTTACGTTGTCTGCGAGAGGTAAGAGGGTTTTGATAAACTCTGAGGATATTAATGACTGTGGTTGGTACACACGGTTTGTAAGTGTTCTCACAGTTGATTTGGTGGGTGGATCAAACATTCCTTTTCCTGAAAAATGGAACATGGCACGTAAGTATTTCATTTCTTACTGTGTCTGTTTTTGCTATTTTGACCCCCTCCTTTTTTAAAAAAAAAATTGTTCTGCTTTTTGATTGCTACCATGGGAGATGTGGAACTTGTTCCTGGCTTCCGTGCTTGGGTAGACGCTATCTTGAAGGCCGTGCCTATGGAGGCACGAACTTGGAAGTCAATTTCAATCAAACATGGTTGGAGAGTTAAAACTCATGGTATGAATTTAGTATTACTTTTGCGTATGGCAAACTTTTTTTCTTCCCCATTCAATCTTATATCCTCCTTATTAGTAGGATTTGCAAATCGAGGGATGTCAGCTGAAGTAGCTATTGCCCTTAGAGCTTCCTCCAGTACTCCCTTAGCTCTGGAGAGGACACAAGACATACTGGCAAAGAGGAAATGAGTTGAAGAAGATTATGATGTCGATGAAGATGAAGATACCTCTTTGACAACTCGTCCTAGGACTAGGAGGCGTGTGGTGGTTTCTGAGGATGACATTGAAGCTTCTCCTGCCCGTACCTCCAAGCCCGTTACTATTATATCTGATGAAGAAACTGCTCCAAGTGACACTCCTGAATCCACTCAATGCCTTTTCATTGAAGGTTTTGAGAGTGGTGAATTTAGCCCCTCTTTCATCTTTTGTTTATGTCCCTTCTGTTTCTACCATTATTTCAAGTATTACACCTGCTACCTTGTCCATTCCTATTTCTTTACCAACTTCTGCCCCCGTACCTGTTCCAATATTTTCAAATTCTGTTATTTTCACCTCCTCTACCATCCCTCCTTCAGTAGTTCCCTCTTATTCTGTTAGTCATGTAGAAGAAAGTTCCACCAACAGAAGCATGGCTATGAGGAGAGTGACACTTGAGGTTCCCGCTAATGGCAGTCTTTTGAGGAAATCAGGTGGGGCAGACATTTCGCTCGAACCCTTAATTGGGGAAGTAGAGAAAAGAAAAATGGATAGTCATAGTTGTTTAACTTTAATGAACGATATAGTTCATTGTACTTTGAAGGTATTTTCCTTTCCCCTTTTTTTAGAAGGAAATTCTCCCTTTAAGTTTTACTTATATATACCGTTTTTGCAGACTAATCTTATAGGCACAGAACTCATAGGAAGAGTTTTCCTTTTAGAGAAGAAAGCTCGTGAAGCTGACCGAGTTGTTCTTGAGGCTAAGAAGAAGGCTAGGGAAGCTGATCTTAAAGCAACCAATTGGCAAGAGCAATTGAAAAATGCACAGAAAAAGATAAAGGTATTGCAAGAGAACAATCGCAATTTGGAGCAACAGAAACAAGTTCTAACTTCTAAATTAGACGGAGTCAAGGCCTCTTTTAGCAATGTGGAGAAGGAAAAAGAGCGCCAGGAATGTTCTTTTTCCGAGCAATTATCAAAGTCAATTGAGGAGATTAGAGAACTTAAAGTTTTGCTGAGTAAGAAAGAAGAATACGCGAGAGAGCTAGTACAAAACTTATCTCAAGCTCAGGCTGATCTACAAGCTTCCTCTGATAAGGCTCGTGCCTTAGAAGATTCTCGTGCCTCTCTTGAAGCTACCATTAATGCCACTTTAAATGAAAACCAAACATTGAAAAATGATATTACCTCGTGGCAAAGGGATTATGCTCTTCTTGAGGAGAGCTTTGATTTAGAGGTGAGCTGGGCTTTCTTAAACTCCCGCCATGATGCTTTAATGGAGGCTAGCCAAGAGAACTATTATCTGCAATCAGAATTTCTTAAAGACCATTGAAATAACTCAATAACCACTTGATTTTCCTTCTCCAACAGATGATACCACCGTGGCTGATGAACCTTCCAATGATGGAGATGCTTCTGCTGAAGTTGATAATATTGCAATCCTAGCTCCTGAGGTTCAGCCCGCAAAAGTTGAAGCTCCCGTGACTCGTGCTTCTCTCAATGATCCTAACATCCCAACTGTTGCTACTTCCTTAGAAGTTGATTATGTGCCTATAAGTGCTTCTGACAAGGAATTTAACACCGCAACTTCAGCAAAACCAACTCATTTAGTAGCAAGTTGAAAATTTTAGTTTTTCCCTTGAATTTTAAGGGATTTTATGGATTTAGTCCCCAGTTACTTTAGTGGGGTGTTTGTAAAGACTTTTTATTTGACTGAATCTTTTTTAAGTCAAGAAGTTTTATAAGTACTCCTTTGAATTTTATTCTTGCCTATTTTCTTATTTAGGACTTATAGAATAATTTAGCATTTTTACTTTTTGAAAATGCTTTATGATTCATCTCACAGATTATCAACATGAGGTTTATAAAAAGAGGGCCCTTTTATATATCGACACGTAATGAAGAGGACGTCTCAACTTCATAACGGTATTATAATACGATGAAAGAAATAGGAAACACATGTTTTTTGTATGAAACAACTTTGACAAGTTTTTATTCATGAACTTGATCAAGTTTTCGAATGTTACATGCGTTGTAGTACGTCTATAACTTGCTCGCAACTGTTTTTCTTGTAACGGATTTTTTTATATAAAATATACAAGGTTTTTTTTATTGTAACCCGTTTTAGCACATAACCATAGCCCTATCTTTATATATTTAGAAAGGATTTGGAAAGTATTTGTAACATTTGAAAAATATTTTATGTAAAGCAATATTGAAGAATGTTTTATACTAAGTGACTTCATTTTCCTCGCAACACTTGGCTATTTACAGCTGAAACTTGACATATAGCTATCTATAGTTGAATCTTGATACGTGGCTATTTGCAGCTGAATCTTGATACGTGGCTGTTTGCAGCTGAATTTTGGTCAAATTTTGTTTGATGCCCGTATCTCATTTTTTCCCTGCAACATTGCTTGACACCCGTATCTATTTTTCTACACGAAGCTATGTATAATGTATAGTCCCTCAAGTGTTTGAGCGTTGAAGAATGAAGCCTTGAACACTTGTTAGTACTCACATATTGGTCCTTTTCCTGAAACAGAAAATATATGGGACTCGGAGGTACAATTTTAGATGAAGACTACCTACCCCGTATGTATTTTCATCAGATTGATATAACCCTAGGCTTAGAATTTAAGAATATTCTATTTTGTCATGCAGGTTGTGGCTCATCATTTGGCACGGGTTAGGGTTTTTTCCTAGCATCTAAAATTGTTAGTAAAACTTTAATAATTTAAAAGAAAAAGAATTTAGCATGAAGATACCTGACAATGTCAACTTCCTTAAAAGTAATATCTTTTTGAGTGCAAAGTCCCCAATTTTGAAGGACCTGGGATTGCAGTGTCGTTTAATTTCTTGCTTTCGAGTTTTTCTAGCTATTACAGTCCCCAGTATTTGATTAATGACAAGTTGAGAGTTGTTCTTGGCCATAATCTAGTTTATGCCAAGTTCCCGTACCAAATTTTAATCCTGCAATTATAGCCTCATACTCCTACTTCATTGTTAGTAAAAAAAATAACATTTTATGATGAGTCTAATAGTTCTAAAAGAGGTATGTGAAATATCTCTAGGCCTGCATCTTTAATATTTTATGAATCATCACCAAATGAGATTCATGTTGACGGGTTTGGACCATTTATGACTTTTTCACCCTTCTTTTAAATGTGGTATTTTGACTGAAACCAGCTATGGAACCAATTAACTCTCAAGATTTTATGATAATTTTAGGTTGATATCTGGCTCCATGTTTATGTAAAATGCTTTGTAGTGAGAAAATAGTAATCACAACAAGGAAATGGGATTAGAAATAGAGTCTCAATTTCCTAGATGCCATGATTAAAACTAAAGCTAATTTTTCTAGTTGCGGGTATTATGTTCCAGCATTTAACAAAATACTTACTTATGTAACAGATAGGAGATTGTTTACCTTAATCTTTCCGAATTTAGACAATGCTTACCGCAACTTCTGATAATAATAAATGGATAGCTTTTCACCCACCTTCGGTCCTTCCAGGTTGACCCAATTTTGAATAGTGTTTGGGATTTCTTCTTGCTTTACATAATTTTTGAAAGCTTTCTGCTTTCTTTTCGTTTTATGATCACGCAAGATGGATCTTTATTTGTGAATTTCCACATCCGATGATATCCCTATTATATCAACAGGGGGCCAAGCAAAACAATTTGCGTTAGTTTTTAAGAACTCAATTAACTTACCTCTCGTTTCTAAGCTCAAGTCGGCTCCCACACGAATTCTTCGTTCAGGCCATTGTCCAAATAGTATCACAGGCTCGAATTCCTCAGTTGATGTTTTGATACCTTCATCTTCTTTAGGTTTGTGGATTATATCAAGTTTTGAGTTCAAACCTAGCTTTTCTTGATTACTTGGGTGTTGGTCTGAGTTTCCTTCGATGTTGTATACATCACGTGTACCTGTTACAGCATTAATACTTCGAGATATATGTCGTTCCTCATGAATTTGACGGATTCCCCATGGTGACGGGAATTTCATGACTTGATGAATCCTCAATCCACGGTCTCCCCATGATTATTTTATCTGCCATTTCCATATCTACTACCTGAAATTTGGTATCTTTCACAACACCTTCTACAAGAGTTGTTAGGTTTACCTCTCCTTTAGTTACTATACTGGAATTATTGAATCCTGATAAAGTATGCGCCTTAAGAATCATCTTATCCTCCATTTGTATCTCTCGCAACACCCTTAGTAGGATGATATTTGCTGAACTTCCTGGATCAATCAAAACTCTTTTTATTTTAATATCATGTACGATTAAAGATATTACCAGTGCATCGTTATGGGGGGTGATCACTCCTTCCATGTCCGTGTCATCATATGCGATAACTTCATCAACTAACGTTTGGCGCGCACGTTTCCCATGCATGATTGTGAGTTTGGAAACTTTGTTTGAAGCTGGATATGTCATCTCATAAATACCTTATCCCCCACTTATAACATTCACGTTCTCTTAGGTGACGGGGGTTTGGTGGCTCTTGTCTATTTTTCATGTAGGCCTGCTTTCATTTCTCACTAAATAACTCAGTGAGATAGCCCTGTTTTAATAGATGATCTACTTCACTCTGTAAAATTGGCACTCTGAGGTCTTATGCCCATGATCATTAGGAAACTCACACCAATGATCTGGATTGCGTTTGTTTGGATTTGAACGCATCTCCTTCGGCCACCGTAACTTATCTCCCATGCTTCGCAAAACAGCTACGAGCTTGGAGGTGGTAACATTGAAATTGTATCCACCAAATCTTGCCTTCAAACATCCATCGTCATCAAATGGCTCCTGCCTGTTTCTATCTTTTCTGAATCTTGAGAAAGAACCGGATTCCCTATTTCTCGATTTTTGATCATATTGTTGATTTTCCTATTTCGTTCTTGGATCTTTTCCTGCATGGCCCAGATATGAATCGTATCTATTTTTACCTCATCTCTTTTCTTTTTCGGACCTTCTTGATATGCTCCTTTCATTAGGGGAGTGTTGGAGTACGGTATCTTCTTCAATTCTTGAGTTTTGTGCTATACCTGTTATAAACATCATTCCATTTAGTTGCAGGAAATTCACGAAGGCTTTCTTTAAGCTTTCTCGTGGCTTCTGAACTTTTGTCGTTCAAATTACTTGCAAAAGCTATTGCAACCCAATTATCTGGTACCCGAGGTAAAGTCATTCGTTCACGTTGAAACCTATCAACGAAATCTCTGAGTAACTCCGTGTCTGATTGTTTAATTTTGAAAATGTCCTCCATTCTTTTTTCAACCTTTTATGCTCCTGAGTGCAGCTCAACAAAAGAATCTGCAAGCTCAGCAAAAGAACTAATCGAATTTTCAGGTAAGAGAGAATACCAGGTTAGTGCTCCCTTTGTGAGTATTTCTCCAAATTTTTTGACCAATACGGACTCAATTTCTTGCTTGATTAAGTCATTCCCTTTAACACTCGTAGTAAATGTTGTCACATGATCTCGAGGGTCGGTTGTACTGTCATATTTTGAAATATTTGGCATTTTAAGCTTCTTGGGAATAGGAAGAGGAGCTGCATTTGGTTTCCAAGGTTGTTGAGAATATTTATCCGCATCTATCCCTTTGATTGTTGGAGGAACACCCGGTATTTGCTCAATCCATTCGCTTTGCTCCTTGAGTTGTGCCTGCAAGGTTAGTACCATATTTTGTAAATAAGAGTTATTTGCATTACCTGTATCCATTTCTCGTGGCTCACTAAGGGATCCTTCGTTTGTGTTATCAAAACCAGAACGAGGATTCTCCAGTGTATTGTTATTAGGGGAAGGAGTGAGTGGCGAAGCAGGCAACCAGCTAACTAACGCCTGAAGAGCTTGGTTAACTCGTGCATCAATTATTCTCTGAAGAGCTTATTCTGGCCCTTCGAAATGTTCCGACTGCTCTTGTTCGTCAGCATGTGATACTGGTACATGGGTACCCTTACGAGACTGGCGTGGAGAGGCTTGAGGGGAAGGAACTATGTTAGCATTGTGCAAGTCCCCTTGAGCATGTAGGGGTACTTTTTGGCCTTTTTCCCTAATCTGTTAGATTTGGGTACAAATCTATCTACTTTAGTAACGGTAGAGATAATTTTGCATACTTTGTTAATGGTAGAGACAATTTTAGTCGTAAAGTAAAACGGGGTACTAACGTGACTAATTTTGGATAGTAGGGGTATAATTTTGGCCTTTTCCCCAAAAATTTAATACCACATTAATACTATGTTTGGTTAGCAAACCAGGTATAAGTTATCCCGATATTAATTTTAACACTGGAATAACTTATACCTTATAGAATGTGGGCTAATTAACAACGGTATAACTTACATCTTCTTCTTAGAAATGATGCAATTGTCATTCTTAATACAACATACCAAACAATGAATAAACAACAATCTCAACATAACTAATCACAATATAAGTTATCCCAATATAACTTATACTGATATAAATCATATTCCAACCAAACAACCCCTTAAGGGTCATTTGGTACGAGGTATTAGAAGGTATAAGGATGGTATAAAAATTTAATACCACCTTAATACTCTTTTTGGTTAGCAAACCGAGTATAAGTTATCATGGTGTTAATTTTAATACTGTAATAACTTATACCTTATAGAAAGTGGATAATTAGCACTGATATAACTTATACCTTCTTAGAAATTATGAAATTTTCATTCTTAATACAACAACGAATAAACGACTATCCCAGCATAACTTATCCCAATATAACTTATACCGGTATAAATCGTATTCAACCCCTTATTTGGGTAATAAAGTCCATATTTGTGAATACAAACCAAGAGGGGCATTGGCTAGCTTCTACAACAAATAAATAAATCAAGAACTCCATTAAAGCGTTGCGTGTGTATTTTCACTCATCATACAACTAACAGCCTGGATATGCATGACTAGCAAGTATACAAAATAACAAGGTTTCTCTCCAGAAGCAAGGTAATCCAAGCCGCGGAAAACTTATCCAGGCTTATTTCATTATATATTGCATTCCTTCAGTTTCCTATGACTACCAGCAGTGTTAGCAGGTTGCGGAAGCTATTAATAGATGAAGTACCCGACCACTGCAAAAATAACAATACTGCTAAATGAAAAGTTTAATAAAGTGTCAAGGAGCCTCAAGTCTTTCTGTGTTGTCAAGCGAATAGACATCCATAGCAAGATGAGAACGATGGCTGGTCAAACTGGCGGAAATGAAGCTTCAATCATCTAAATGCAAAAATTATTCCCAATCCTCAGATTCTCAGGTGGGCTCAATTTATCTGTGCTCAGCCAAGCCTCTTTCTTCAGGGTATACAAAAATGCTCAACTAGCACCTGAAAGCTCCATCCATCTAGTCAACAGACCTTGAAAATCAGTAGAGCAAAAAGCATCAACATTACAACAGTCTACGATAAAATTCAAGCATTAGATCTTGTGTACACCAGACATGTTAACATGAATTATATCATGCTTTGACTTTCAATTTACGCAGGAAAATAGTTGAACTACAATTCTATCCATCCAGATAACTGCTGTCAGGTTGCTACTAGTACTGGGGAAAACCTTCAGAGTGGAAAACATTTAACAAGCTATGTGCATTACAGTAATTGCAATCTAAGTTGCTCAACTAGGGTGTGGGTGTCCGATACGGGTGTGGATCTAGAAATTGGATTCTTCATGATCTAAATTTTAAGATACAGCAGGCGGATTCAAGTACGAATATGGGTGCGGGGATTCGGCTACAAGTAATTAAAATATCTAAAAACAGAGTTATAAAAATATGTCTAAATTATGAAACATTACAAGGAAAATTTAGAAGGTATTCCGAGAAGGAGAAATTTTGATCAAGAGGAGAATCCGAGGAGATAAAAGGAAAATGACAATAGAAACTTTTTATACAAAGTATTCCATTTTCTTCAATTTCACCCTAACATTTGTTTTGGTTTTAAAAATCAATGTATCTGTCCCTAGATTTCTCCGTTGATTTTGGCCAAAAATAAGAGAATCACACCATTTTTGGCTAATTTTCACACTCAAAGAATTTGAAATAGTTTAAATTGGGAAGGGCCTTTATTTATATTCATGTATATAATTCAGGGATGCATGGGAAACAAGGTTGCTGAGCATTTGCGCTAGAATTGCAAAAGATGCATCTTTAGCAAGACGGCAAACCTTGGAAACACTAAGTAATACATCAAAACCTCAAAGTTTCATATCTTTCAAGCATTCAGGATAGAAAGATAAAGACGAACGACTATAATTGTAGCTGCCCAGAGTATCCCTCCAACATGTCTTCCTTATGGATGATATACACATAAATTTCTCTAGATCCTAATGATGACATAAAGCTTCCCAGAATTAACACATATTTTGTGAAGTCCCTAAAACTCAGTACAGCAGCAAAGGTTTTTGCATCAGAAAAAGTAATACATAAGAAATGAAATGAAACTTAGCTAACCTCATGCTACTCCAAACGTTTGAAGCCTGTCGCAATGAGGAGTTGGGTACTTCCTGTTCCATTGCCGCCTTTGGAGTTCTATATGACAGTAACGACCAAGCATATTTTTGTAATCCCTGATAACATGGTCTTCAATGTTTTCTCGAGCAGGACTATCAAGAGGATATTTCTGATCAAATTCAGACGATTTAACAAAATATTCTACTCCATGTTCTTCTGTAATCTTCCGAAACTGATATTGGTAGTTCTTCTGCAAAGAATACTCAGGCTCCGAGAAAGGAAGATAAGCAAGTAAGATGATAAGCAAAAATGGTAATAACTGAAGGAGGAGAAGCAAGTTAGGCCCAGTGGAACCTAAATCCTCTCTCTGTGGAGCAGCATTTGTTCTTGTCCTGTAAACATGAGATGTCCTAAACATATCAGAACGACCAAAAAATGCCCTGAAAATCTCGTCAGGATCAAAATCATCATCATAATAGCTGTGCCCAGTTCTCCTCCTGCGTCTAACATTATGCTGCTGATTATACTCAAATTCCTCAGCCAAACCAGTCTGGTCATACTGCCTCCTCGAATCATCATCACTCAAACACTTAAACGCCTTAGAGACTTTCTTAAACGCCTCTTCAGAGCCCGGAGCCTTATTTTTGTCAGGGTGAACTTTCAATGACAGTTTTCTGTATGCTTTCCTGATCTCCTCAACTGAACTACCCTTCTCTAGACCAAGAATAGCGTAATAGTCCTTCTTAGTCCTAATTTGCCTAATCAACTGCACGTGTTCTTCTGTATAGTTCCTCTCCCCGTCAGATACATTATCAGACTTTACACGGCTCGTGACATTATTCACATTTTCAACATTTCTAACCTCACTTGAGGACCCAGCAGCTGATGACTCCAGCTTTTCACAAGCAGCCAAAAGATCTTCTACTGATAAATTACTGTTAAGGCGCCGTGCAATTCTAATAAACTTGAGCGCTCTCTGCTTATTGCCAGATGCAATTGCATCCTTGGCAATACCAATGCATTTTAAAGCCTCATCCTTGTTACTATCCATCCTATCGTTCAAATCAACAACTTCAACCAACTCGACAAGAAACCTTAAACTGAATTTCGGCACTGAAACGGAAACACAGTCTTCTACGGATCACAATACACCCAGAGAAACAAACAATCGCAATTTCGATTCACCTGATTGCCAAAATACCAAACATAACTCAAAATTATCACACATAAACATGCAATGAGCATTTTACAATATACGTTAATATCTATCAATCAAGACAAAAAACACGCAATCTACTAGAGATCATGAGACAAACAGAGAAGAGATGAAAAATTCACCTGACTACCAATAAACATAACAAACTGCTCCAAATTAACAGACAAGCAAGTAATGAAGCCCAATAGTGTTGACCAATAACATAAAATATGAAATTATTACGAGATGTTTCAATTAGAACTTGAAACATAGGGAATTGTATCACAAATGAACGAATAACCACTGAAAAACAGACATTATACAATCACATTACAATATTCACAGAGAAGCAATCGCAATTCAATTTACCTAATTAACGAGACACCTAACAAATCAAAATTAAGCAATTTGGCGCTGTCCAACATCACATCATTAAAAAAAAATTTGGGGGGGGGGGGGGGAATTAAATTAGAGCTTGAGTTGTCTTGAACTGCACTGCAAATGAACGAACGTCCACGAAAAATAAACATTTACTGTAAATAATCACAATACTCATAAAAAAGCAATGATCACAATTCAATTTGTCTAATTACTAAAACACCTATATTCGCACCAAAAAACATGTAATAAAGCAAAATATTGATGGAATATTGACACATAGAGGCTTGAATAGTTTAGAATTGTCTTGCAAATATGCATATTCACTGAAAAATACACATTCAAACAGAAATCGTGATACTCACAGAAGCATAGATTGCAATTCAATAAGTGTTGTCGAATGAGAAAAGCTCTAAAAAGTGCTCTAGGTCAATCGGGGCTGTAAGTGCAATTTAAGTGTGGGCTTTAGTAAAAAAAGGCGCAATGCAAGAAATTTTTTTTAAAAAATATATGTAATTCAATAGAAAAGTAACAGCCTATTCTTGAAACAAACAACTCGCAATCATTCATATTATTTTCCTAGTAGTGTTATCAAAGGCGAAAAGCACAAAAAAGCTCTAAGGTTCGTTGGGGCTTTAAGCGCAAAGCGCAAATAAAGCGTGGGCTTTAATGAAAAAAGGCGCAACTGGAGAAAAAGTAAAAATATGTATATGTAGTACAAGACTAATAATTATAAGCATGAATAACAAATATATGGACAAAGAAATTGAAAAATAAAGTACGATAAAGTGAAAAACAATTGTTTAATGTTGTATTTTCATAATTACACGTATCGGCAAGGAATAGAATGGCTTAGAGCCTTGATGCTATACTAAAGCGCCCATAAAGCGAGGCGAAGCGCTCAACATGTTTTGAGCCTTGCTTCAGGGCTTAAGCGCGCTTTAAGTGCGCCTTTGATAACACTATAACAACTAATACACTTATTTGTCGATTATATTTTTAGTCTAGAATTGCTCCATTCAAGATAGAATTCAGGGGCAAATCTTGGTGGTCTGCCAACATTGAAGCGCAGCTCAAGTGAGATGAAGCACCCTCCCTGCGCTTTTCTGCCTCAGGGCTTAAGCGCACCTTAAATGAGCCTTTGACAACACTGAATTCAATACACCTGATTACTAAAATAACTAATAGTTACTCGAAGTTATCACAGACGAATGTGTAATGAAGCAAAAAATCAACTAGATATTAAATATTAGGGCTTAAATTGTTTATAACTTTACTACAGATGAACTAAATTCACTGAAAATACACATTCTATCAGAAAATACAGACAAGCAACGATTGCAATTCTCCTAATTACCAAAATACCAACCAAGTACTAAAAATCACACACAAGCATGTAATGAAGCATAAAAAGCCGAAGAGATACAGAAAATTAGAGCTTGAATTGTCAATAAATGAATTAAATCCGCTGAAAATTGCTTATTCTATTATGGATCACAATACACACAGAAAGTCGCGATCGCAAATTCAATTTTCCTAATTACGAAAATACCTATCCAATTGCTCAAATTCAAATATAAAAATGTAATGAAGCGAAAAAAAATCGATGAGATATTGAAAATTAGGGCTTGAATTGTATTAAATTAAATTGCAAATGAATATCGACTGAGAAATTAATAAATCTCACCTTCTATAGGAAATGATGTCTGAAGAACGACCGACCGACGGGTGACCAGACCGAGAAACGAAAACTGGTGTTTCGTCTTCTTTTGAGAGTCGCCAAGAGGTAAAAATGATAACTATGTGAAGAGTTGTGCGAAGATTTGAGGTGTTTATAGTCGAACCAATTCACACGCGCCACATCACTCAACCAGTGGGCAATCAATACTAAAAATATTAAGTGATCAAGCTGTTTGGACATATTAATTCCTATTTTAATAAATTTCAATAGTTATGCTATATGATATATCCAATAATAAAAATTTTACTAAATTAAAATAGATTTACATAGTCATCGAATAATCTTTTTATTCTATATAAAAAACTTATTAGCATATTACTTTATTTAATATTATTTTGTGTTAATCTTTTTTTTATATAATAAAAGATATACTATATTTTATTATACTTGAAATATATTTTATTTTAAATTTTATTCTATCAATAATATTGTTTAGATTTTAATGAAATAAATAGAATTTTTACTTTAAAAAGAAAAATGAATATGATAAATAAAAACTAAGAAATTAACATAAACCAGCCCTTACCTACGTCTATTAATTTTAGGTAAGTTAATTTCTTGAGATTTTTACATGTGTATACCATATATCAAACATTATTACCAATCATGTTTAAGGTTTGTGTTTATTACATTTAAGCATACCAACTTTCAATTTATGTACCATAATTCAAATTAATGCTTTAGTTATGTTATCATTAAATGTAGGAGTGTATTTAGGGACAAAATCTCTCAATTAATATTTTTACCCGCTTCTATCTCATCCAAATTTTTAATTTTTCGCCCCCACCCCCATCCCCCCACCCCACAATTTTCCTATAGTTATTTGGTCCCCCACGTTTTTTCTTTTCTTCAATTTAGTTCCTCCTTTTTCGTATAGCAGTAACCACAATTCCCATCACCTTCATTAACTTCCCCCATCATTTTCATCCATTTCAATCTTATTATTCATTTTCTAAATCATGAAAAATCTAAATACTCCCAAAAAACCTGCAAAAAAGGTAGTGACACATATTTCATCTTTTGATTTGGGTGTTTTAACACCTAAATCCTATGCCAAAACACAACATTATACACATGCAACTGAGAAATCTACAGCTATGTCTTCTCCAAGGCAAATCAGGGCTGAAATGCGAACCAAACATTTACAAGATGTAAATGTTAGTGCTGTAAATAAACTCGCCCAACAACAACAGAAGCGCAAGGCCAAACAGATGGTGATAGATGATGATTTTGTTGAGGATTCACCCAAGGTTCCATCCGGGAAAAAACTGAAGTTATCTCCTTCATCTTCCAAAAAAACAAACAAAAAACATTCAAAAAAAGCAAAAAAATTCTTTCCTCAAAATATTTCAATAAAGGTATTCTTATTTTATTTGTCCGCGCATTTTTTGGAAACATTTTACTTTATCTTAATTTTGTAGATTAATTGTCGTTATTTTGTATGTTTATTTGAACTGTTAAGATATTGTAGTTAAATTGTAGTTTCAATGTAATCGATTTGTAGTTGGTCTCACTTGATTTGTGGTTAAATGTAGGTACGTTGTAGTTATACTGCCATATTTAATTGTAGTTGTTCTCAGTTAGTTTGTAGTTAAATGTAGTTTATTGTAGTTATAGCGATATATATAACTTTTTTACAACTATATTTATATATATAACTGCTTTTACTTTTTTTGTAGATATATGTGTGGGTATGTTGTTATTAATTTAATTTTATTATGATATTGTCATAACTTTAATTGTGGATATTAATGTCCACTTTTTTCGATTTTTTTCAGAATAGCCCGTCTGCTGCTCAACAGAATGTCGATTATGGCGTTCTTAGGTTCCACACATACGAGTTTTTAAAAAAACTTGTTTTGGTTATTTGTTAGGTCTTCCCCCAATTGTTATGCAAAATCAAACCCTTCATATATGAAATATGAGTTGTCTAAATCTACTGATGAATATTTTTATGTTCTTTTGAAGGGAGAAAATTTGATTTTTTCATTGAGAGATTTTTGTTTGATAACTGTGTTTAATTGTGTGAATAATTTCTTAGACTATGGTTACACTCCCCAATATGTTAGCCATTTAATGAACACATATTTTGGGGGTAAAGAAAGGGTTAAAAAATGGCACCTAAAGAATGTAGTTACTACAAAATATGGGAAAATGATATTAATGCAGTGCAGTTGTGTGTTTTGTATTTGTTGAAATTTTTTGTTTGTCCTTCGGATAAGGACCATGTAACATTGATAGACAAGTTTATGTTCTTTTTAGTTGAGTCTGGTAATTTTGAGTCGTACCCATGGGGTACGAAATCATTCAGGCAGGTTATTGGATCTGTCAGGCATCGTCTTAGTCCAAATGTTCATTCATATCTTATACGGGGATGTTTATTAGCCTTACAAGTGTGGCTATATGAGTGTTGCTCGTCTGTCAACATCGAGCTTGCTACACGGTATTCTCAATCGATTCCTTGGATTCTTAGATGGTCAGCTAACAAGGGACAAATTTGGTTGTCTGCATTTGAAGAGAAGATGATCAAGCATGAGTGGCTGAAGGTATTTTTTTTACATTCTTGTATTATTCTACAATTAAAGTTATAATATATATCATTCATCTACATTTTTACTTTCACTTGAATGAACTGTAACTTCCATCAGTTCACAAACATTGTTGAAGCTTGAGAAGAACTTGGAGTGCTTAATTCCCAGAAAAAATTCAATATGCACATGAAGAAGTTGCTCAACCATCAAATGTGCAAAATGATTCTTCTCCAACAGCTAAACCCAAAGAATCTACTTCGCATAAGTCTGTGGAATCAGTCAATAGCAAGATCACCCATCTGGAAAAGAGAATTGAGCAGGTTTTGTATAAAACTACAATATTCTCACAAAATTTACTACAATTTATATACAGTACATTTTTTGTGTAGACATTATGTAGTTTAATTGTAGAGAATATATTAAGATTACAAACTAATTCTTCATATATTTTTTTAAAGGTTGATATAAAGTTAGATTGTTTAAAGAAGGATGTTGATGAACTCTCAAGCCTTCGAGAGTTCATAGATCAATCTTTAAAGAGTGTTATGAGTGCAATTAATAAGAGGTTTGATTTGGATGATTCAAAGGTTAGAATTTACATATCAAATTTAGGACAAATCTATATAAGACATATCACTAAATATCTTTCTCAAATATACCCCAAAATTGTAGTTTGCAGGTAGTTCCACCAAAAATAATGACCAAAATTAATGTGACAAAAGCCAGCATTTTCAGTTTAATATTGGTGAATTCCAAGAAGCAACTGATGCAAGCACTAGTAAAACAGGTATCTACATTACTCCTTCATACATACCTACAAATTGTAAGAGTTGCTAATCACTTTTTAATTATATTTTGCAGATCCCACTTTAACACAACATGTTCAACCACAGATTGACTTGTACCCTGATTTCCAAGAAGTTGATGATGCATATAAAGCAGGTATAATACCATATTTTACATTTTTAGCAAATTTACATATAAACTACAAATAACTACATATAACTACATTCCTACTACAATTGTTCATTCCATCTCCAAAATCACTAGAATATGTACAAGGAAATGTTGATGAAAAAACTTTAGTTCATAAAATATCTGTTGAACAACAAGCAGGTAATGTAATCTCTAAGTATCTACGAAAGATCCATCTATTGTTAATAACTACATATTACAACACTTATCAACATAAGGTATAATTATCACATGGCTTGTGCCACCAGTGGTTGATCAACCATCAATCAAGCAAGGATCATACGTTGAACATAGCAATCTACAGTCCCCAATACATGGTGTAACATTGACTGAAGTTGCTCATGGAGGCATTCATAAAAAAGATAAAATTGAAGTTGTGCATGAAGGCATTGAAAACAAAGTTGTGACATTGGATGATTTTGAGCTTCCAGACAACTTATCACAGTTGGTTATTTTTGAGGACCCACTACCAGTTGAAGTTACCCCTCTTTATCCTGTAAGAACAAGGATGCCGGGAAAACATGTACGATCACCATTCACACCCTTGTACAGTACTGAAGGAAGCACATCTGTTGGGCCCAATTTGTTTCACTTGAAGCACCCTTTCACAAGTGTCATAGGCGAATATGTAGATCCTGATTTGATAGATAGGTTCACAACCTGGTTATACACTCGCAATGACAAAGGAAATAGGAGGTATTTTTGCTATAAACTTTTTACAATTCAAAGGTTTAATTACTTTTGTATTTTTTTATTTGATTCAATCTTTTTATTATTACAGGAGGAAAGATTTCTATTCAAGGAAGGATAACCAAATAAATCTTGAGTTGGATTTTGGTTGTGAAAATATTGATAAGAAGGACTGGTTCTATCACCTAGCTCACCCCGGACAATTAATCAATAGCACTGTAAGTATATAGCGTTTAAACTTCCATATCTGTTTTGTCTTAAATGAGTTGTGCACTTGTAGTTTTAAAAGTTTTTAGTATGTGTCATTGTAGTTATATTGTAGATATTATATATATGTTCTTATATTTAGTCTCCATATGTAATATTTGTTTTTTTTTGGACCTTATACAATAAATATTAAAATGTAGTTCATATGTAGTCATTTTGTAGTTGTTATGGTTGAATAGTAGATGTAATATGTCTTCACTACTGTTCATGATAACTACCATTAAATTGCATTTGTTGATGTCTTTGGTGTAACTGTAATATATTTGTTGTTATTGTGGAGTAAAAGCGAAGCAACATGCTATATTTTTTCCAAAAATTCTAATATGTAGTTAGTATGTAGTTGTTTTGTAGATATATGTTGTTATACTGTCACTTACTGTATATTTCACTTTTAATTGGGCAGAACATTGATGTTATTATGTATTATCTGAGAAAGAACGGAAAATATGGCCCTAACATCAAGACAAGGTTCACAACAACCGATTGCTTGTTCAAGACAAAGATTGAAGCAATCTATGAGAAGTTCACTAGTTCTCCGCTGGATGTAAGGAATTCTGTGATTAAACCTGAGGATGATATTGCGGAATATATTCTGGGCTACAGGATTCTTGCAAATGATCCATGGGATGTTGTTGACTATGTGCTCATGCCTGTTAACATTGTTGATAACTTTTATTGGTTGTTGCTAGTTTTTGACATAAAGGATAGACATCTTTCTGTTTATGATTCATTGGTAAGAGCAAAGCGTAATCAATCAGTTCAGACAATGGTTGACAAATTTTCAAGAATTATTCCTCTTTATTTGTCATGCACTGGTTTCTATGGTAAACGCAAAGACATTGACTTCAAGACTTCAAAGTCATACATTGAGAAAGTGGTTACGGACCCTCCTAACATTCAATGGCTGGTTGCTGAGATTCCACAACAGAAAGAAGGCTCACTGTAAAAAAAACTAATCTCCCTTTCTATATGTTTATCCTATTTAGTTTTTTAGTTTGATATATACTGAGAAATTATCATTTTATGCAGGGATTGTTGTGTATATGTGGCTGCTTTTGCGGAATACGTTAGCTGTGGTGATTTTTTCATCCCAAAGGAAGATTTGAGTGATATTGTCCCACATTGTATACGCTATGGAGCTCTACTGTGGGATTAAGCCACAAAGAAGCTAGAAGATGGCTGAATTAGCGAGAGTGGTGTTACTGGCAGGCTTGCCAGAAGGAAGGGTGCACCGGTAAAAAATGAAAGGACTAAAGTTCAACAAAAGAAGAGATGAATTCTGTTATTCCTAGTTGTGTCTGTGTAATTTGGTAGTTGTATTGGAAAATAATGTGGGAATTAAGTCGTTTAGTTTTTGTACAAAAATTATTTTTGATAACAAATGTTATACTCGTGTACTCGAGTTCTCTAATACCTTCAGGTACCATTGAACATATTTATATAAATGTCAGTTATTACAAATCATAAATATGAATTTAATACAGGTATCCTAACATCCATGTTGATAAATTATCAATTTAACTACAATTGAACTACATTTAACTACATTTCAACTACAAATTGTAAATAACTATTGTAGATGACTACATGTACACCACACCTAAACTACATTTTAACCACAATATGAAAATAATTGACATTGAGTACTTTATTTATTTAAGTCATAAAGTAAGAAGTTTAACTGTTATATAAAAAATAAAAAAAAATCAGGCTTGAATGCATAGAAACAACATGTAAATATACAGCTACACAAATTGATGTTTCTAGTTAAATTTCAGCCTCTCTGCAAAGCAGGGGGAAGGCTGCCTAGAGTATTCCCTTCCCCAGATACCCACGAAGTGGGTATTGAACTGGGTCGTCCCTCTCTCTCTATTCTGACTACATAATATTCATTTCTTTTTTGGCGCATTCTTGCAAGTTCTTTTGTTATGCCATTCAACTCCACAATTGCCGCATGACACCTTGTACTTCTTTGACTTTATTTCATCAAATATTTTATATCTTTCCTTCTGAGGTCTCCCTGGCTGCCTTTTATCTCCCGCTGGTGGCTTTACTACCTCATCCAAAATATGTTGGGGAACATCCCATATGGCTTCATCAGGAAGAGGATTTACTGGCATTTCATAGGTAAGAAGAAGGCTCTCCCTTGTGTAACACGTAGAGCAATAGTTTTCAGGTGTTTCATTCCTATGCCTTAATGCTACTAGAGTATGCGCACATGGAAGTTCGTCAAGTTGGAATTGTCCACAACTACATTTCTTATTTTGTAGACCTACAATGTACCGCTTCGCACCATCTAACACATTATGTATATAATCAGTTGAAGCTCTCACCTATAATTTAAAAACAAACAGAAAAAATAATACATCAAAAATTTAAATGGACTATATACATTTTATCTACAAATTATCTACAAGTAACTACAATTATCTACAATGATACTACATTTTAACTACAATCTAAAACACTGCATCTATTACTATTTTTTTTCTCCTGCATCAATCAAGAATATCTTACCCATAGTTTCTAAGATAATGTGTTGTTATCATCTAACTCTTTGTGGAATTTTTGACCAAGGAATGTGAAAGTAGCATTTGCCTTCAACAACTTTTCTTTTGTCCAACGTTCAATAAGAGTTCTCATATACTCAAATAGGTCATATATTGGCAGCTCTCTTGCCTCTTTCGTTACATCATTCAATGACTCGGCAATGTTTGACGTCATAGTAAAAGTTCAATTCACCATTGCATGTACTCTTGACCATCTATGATAGCCAATATCATACAGGTAAGACTTTACACGCGGGTCTACCTCTTCAATCTTCATCATCCTTTCATTAAATTCATCCAGAGTGTATGACCGAGCTGTAGCAAAGTACAATTCATGTAATTGTAGATGTCCCTTTTTGAATTTTGATCTTATATTTGTCCATATATGCCACATACAAGAGTAGTGTGCCATCCCCGGATAGACAATTGATGTTGCCTTCAATATACTCTCATGCCTATCTGAAACAACACACATTGAAGGTCTTTCTCCATATGCCTCCTTGAATTTCTCAAAGAACCACTTCCAAGATGCGTCGTTTTCAGAATCAACCACAGCATATGCCAAGGGAAAAATAGTGCCTACATTTTGTGTTCATAAAATAATATTAAATAACAACTACACTTGGATATTGAGGTTAAAGACAATTAACTTTATTTATTTATCTAACTACAAAACAACTACAAATACACTACAATTTAACTACAATATATAAATTGTCCATAATGTATGTATTTTATTTACCTGTTGCATCCATTGTGCTTGCTGTGAGCATAATCCCCATGTATGCTGACTTTAAAAATGTTCCATCGACCACAACAACCAGCCTACAATGTTTCCAACCATTGATTGATGTAGAAAGAGCAACAAAGGCGTATAAGAAGCAATCATCTGCTGCCTTCTTCAGTTTAACAACAGAACCAGGATAAATCTTCTCAAGAATATAAATATATTTTGGTAATTTATTGTAGGAGTCACACGGATTCCCTCTCAAAAAATATAATGCTTTTTCCTTTGCTCTACAAGCTTGCATGTAGCTTAAGTTCAGTCCATGTTCAGATAACATGTCAGTTTGTATGTCCTTTGGTGTGTAGACAATCTTAGGATCACAATACTTTGGAACAACCATGCTACCAACTACTGCTGCAGTACGTTTGTGATGTATGAATGTTTCATCCATTATGCAACATGTGTGTTGTCGACTGAAACTTCTTATCTTGGACATTGCAGAATCGTTAATTGACGTCGCCTTGAAATGCCATTTGCAGCTTTCAGCTACACATATAAGCCAGTAGCTAAAAAAAAGTAGTAACTACAAATTTTATGCATAAAGCATAACTACAAATACAATACAACAAGCCAATAGCTACACAAATTTAGTTTACACTACAATTAACTACAAATAGAATACAAGATAACTATATACCTTCTATGACTAGATCTTTTTACTCTGAACTGGAACTTGTGCTGCACTGAATAATTCCTCATTGCAGCAACTATTGTTTGCTTGTCCTGATACACTTGTCCTTCTTCAATACATAATTGCTTAGATTCAGTTATTATTTCATTTTGATATTCCTCTATTGCTGGTGACGACGGAATCTCTAGTAACCTTAGTGATCCTGAAGAACCTGAATAATATAAATTCAAAAATATAGTAACTATGCAGTTAAATATGAAATCGACAATGCTTTATATGAATATTGTAGTTAATTTGTAGTGAAATGTAGTTAGTAAATAAAACCATAACATTTTGCAATTCGGATCAAGCATACCTGTACTGGTGCTTTCATTGGTGATTGCTTGAAATCTCTAACACTTATACATAACGGATACGAACCTAAGTTCCTATTATCCTTTTTCGTTTCCATATACACACAAACACCCATATCATTCCTAATTCCCATTGGAGGACAATTCTCATCCACAATGTATTTGATTTCTATGATTTTCTCCGATGTATCAATCGATAATTGTTCTGCAATTGTAGAAACGAGATTTGCATAGCTTGAATTATCATCTACCACAATGGCGGCAACTACAAAATCTCTATATCTTCCATATTTATCCCAATTACCATTCGATTTCAGCATAATTGTGATTTTTGCCATGATTTTGTGTATTAACAGAAAAAAAAAATTAAGAACAGATATAGATGGGAGACTCTATATCGACGAAGAACAATTTGTAGAAGAAAATTGTATTTCTACAATTTAATTTTTGGATAATTCGTAGTTTTTGTGAATAGGAGTGAGAACAGAGATCTCGTCCAGTTGAAGAATGAGATATTTACGCAGCTACAGATTTTTTTCCTTTTCAGAATTTTGAATTAAATGCAAAGATTCTTCCATTTGATTTCTAGCCTACAATTGCGCGTGTTTTTTGGGCAGAATCTCTTCAAATTTGATTTGGTATATAAATTGAGAGAATATGTTAACGGGTCAGGTAATTTACTAATTTTGCACATGTTTGGTAATATTGTTTGCTATAGGGTATAGATATGAAAAATTCCTTTTAATAATATATAGATATAGATAGTTATGTCCCTTGGCTTAATATGGTGACTTTTGTTTATCCTTTTATTATATATAGACTAGGCTTAATATGGTGACTTTGCTTCTCCTTTTCATATGTGTAGATATTGATTGTTGTTATTACATTAACTAATGCATAGAATGTCATATTTTCATGTGACCTTCATTAACTTTATTCTTTATTAATACCAATAGCCATTTATATCCTTTAACGTAATATAGATCAATTTGTGATTTTTTAATCTTGATAAATATTTATATTAATTGAAATTAATACTCAAAATTATTAAATTGTTTAAATTTACTTATAATATTTTTATCTATTATATATTAAAGTTTCCAATATTTAGATTTAGTTATTTAGTATTAATTAATTAAAAAATAATTTATATGTGGCTTTTTATTGTTATGCGACGTGACTGAATTAGTTATTAGTTAATATATTATATGTTGCTAATTTTAATAATGTCACTAGCTTAAGAAAAGGGGTTTTCTCTCTCCTTTTAATAATATATAGATTGGTGATATTTATTGTTATTTATCTTTTTAAATAAATAGCGTAGATAGATATTTGTAAGTGTACTATATTTGAAGATTTTATTTTAAAATAACTCGTTGCACCAAGCTTCTGTTACACATAATTTTGAAAAATGTGTGATTATATTAAGTAATTCCAACTTACTAGTGTTTATTATAAAGTAAGGGCGTTTGATACGAGTGATAAGGGATAATTAACCCCAAAATGAAATTTGAAATAAGTTTATCTCATATTTGATTGGAATAAAATTGTTGTATACTAATCTGAGGATTAATTATATCTCTATTGAAGACTAGGAGGTGGGATAACAATCTCAGAATAATTTGTTTCCTAACCAAGCAACTATAAGTGTGTAGTTGATAAATTTTGTAAAGGCACTTGTAAAAAATTTAATGGGCTTATAGCATGTAAGCCTCAAATCTTAACGAAGTCTTAAGATTTTATTTCTAATTTTAACCTTATTTCGGATACACTTAACCTTGTTATTAAGAGTACTTGTATATATTTCAAATCAAGAAAAGAAATACCATATGCCCATTTTTGCCGTGGAGATGAATTTTCTTTTTTCTTTTGTTCACGAGGACTGTTTCAGCATCATATACTGAGCTACAAACTATTTACAATGCCTTCTTCCTCTTGGAAAAGAAAGGCAAAAAAGTTGGCTACAGTTACATTGCAAAAGGATTTGAGCTACTAATTTCCATTAGTGTATAATGGAATGAGAAATCAATTTTCTTCATCAGAATCAAAAGTTGGCCTTCTCCTTAAAGACTCAATCACTTCAGCAGGCATGTCTCTTCTACTAAATGTTCCACCAGAGTTAGACTTGAGCCTAGGTGTCTTCATTGCACTAAGTGGAGGAGTTAATCCTTTATTCACTTCCCTGAGCACTGACCGAGCTGCAACAGCCGCCACTGCATCTGCCACGGCTGAAGCTATTTTTGTATTTCCCTCATCAGACTTCTTGTTTCTGAAGCTTGAATTTGCTTTAGGATTACTTGGCGAGCGATAAAGTTCTGATCTTTGCATGGTTGCAACTGCTTCGGCAGCAGCTGATTTTGCTTTCATTGTTTCGTATCTTTGCATGTCGTAAACGAGCTCTTTCTGGAGTTGTTTATCAGCAACCAACATGTCATCAATCTCATTCTTGTAATCCTTGAGAAGGTTCCTAAGGCATTCCATGAGAGAACCAGTGAGAGGACTGTTTTTGCTCTCGAGTAGACGTTTTAATTCTATAAAGATGGGGATTGTATTCTGGATTAAGCTTTTCTTGACTGCTTGTGTTATTGCTCTTCCGTTTGCTGCTGCGGATGCTCCTCCATCTGCCCCTTCTTCTTCCGCGTCCGGTGATTCTGAGGTTGACCCACGGCTAGAGGAAATTCGTATCTCCTTACTAGAAAGAACTTGGAAAGCGTCCTGATCACAACAAAATTTGCACGAGTATCAAAACAAGTTTACTTACCAACAAAATTTCTCCAATTGCTGAAGGAATCCTCATAATCCTCTCACAAACAACATGAGATTTAAGCTCAGTGGTACGGAGCACAAGATAAAATCTTCTATTGTAATCAAACTCCAAAATTAAGGAAGACCACGGAGTATGGTTTCAGTTGATATACAACAGCAGCAACTACTACTACAACTATGCCTCAACCCCAAAAAAAGTTGGGGCCAGTGGTATGAACCTTCATTCACAGACGTCGAGGGATCGAGCTAGATCCGTCTAAAGTCAAGGCTATTCAAGAGTTACCACCGCCTAGGAGCAAACATTTCCTTCTTTGAGCTCAACTCATATCATCATCAATGCCAAAATAAGATAATAGTAAAGTAGTAGTGAAAATATGTTTTATATGTGTGTGTGTGTATATATAGTAGCAACAATAAAACTATAGTAATGATATTAAAAGTTCTACAAATTTAAAGTGTATACCCACACCTAAGGTGATATGCACTATATCTAAAGGCCAGAAGTCCTTTTCATTTTTTCTATTTTTGGAGGCTGAGGTCATTGGTTAGGAATTGATACCTGCAAAACAGACTGTCCAGTCACATCGTCAATATTAAGCAAACCATCAGATACAGCAGCAAGGATCTCTGCACATATTTTGGCAAATGTGGCTAGTACGTGTGCTGGAGCCATTTGTTTTAGCAATGTCACATAAATGTGCATTCTTGAAGACCTCGACTTCTCATCATTTCCTCTGGCACAAAAGTAAAAGTTAGAGGAGTTTCTTGTAAATGACCAGATTATAACAAAAGACAACATGCTTACCGTATAGAAAAAATCCGTGTTTCATTTCGTGAATTCTGAGGATTACTGCATCCAGTATGAGGGTTGCAGTCATTCAGCACAAACATGGCTTCTACAAAACTATTATAGGCTAAAAGTGGTTCTTTACCTGCAGCGAAATTGCAAAAAAAAGGGGAATAATTAGCTTAGCAGTCAGATATATCTTTAATTGCAAAACTTTACAGAGATTCAACCTTTTAATATATTTCCGAATAGATAATCAGCCAATTGTCTTATCTTCTCTGATTCATCAACAAGAGATAACAAGAACCGAAAGAAAAGTACTCCTTTCGCCTTGACATAGTCTCTCTGAGTACAAGAGACGACAGATCACAGTTAGCAAAAGATAATCCAGAGCTTCCCTAAAACTTAGAAAGAGAATGACCTGAGAAGATAAGGACGTACCTGGCAAAGTCTGGATAGAAGTATAAATGTCTGCCTTCTAACAACTTCAGATGAATCACGTAGACTTTTGGTGATCTTTGGTAGGTAACTTTTTTATTAAGAATTGTACACAAAAACTATGTCAGAGGAAGCAATATTCGCTAAGCTAATATAGACATGCTTATGAATACCAATGGACTCACCAGTCAACTAGAGCAGTGTACCGTACCCAGAAATCTGCCATGACTACAACTATGTTGTTGCGGAGGGCAGCACAATCACCCTTTTCAAGCTCCTAGAAAACACAATAATAGGGAAAAACGTCAGTAGCAGAAATTATACTGCAAGGGGTCATTTGGTTGGAAAACAAGTTATCCCATGATTAATTATGCCGTGATTAGTTATCCCCCCCCCCCTCTATAGAGGATAAAAAAATACTACAATCCCGGGATTAGTTATACCACGATTTTATCCCAACCAAACGTGGGATAAACTCATCTCAAAATTAATCCCACGATTAATTATCTCTTATCCCTCGTACCAAACAAGCCATAAAGAAACTTTTTTGCATGGGCAGAATCTTAATCTGTACGAACCAAAGATCCCAGTTTCATCGAACACATTTGTCCCTCTTTGTAGCTAAAAGAACTTAGTAACAGTGATCACATGTAAATGTAATCGTATATTCACCTTCAATAAATACCTAGAAAATCAATCACAGTGATACATATTTTCATTTCCATTCACGTGCAAATGGTCAACAATCTGCAATAGTAGTTTTTTTCTTTTTTGAGTCATTTAGAGACCTTGAATGTAGAGCACTGTCAGAACAAGCCATACCTGGACAAACAGAGGAATATAGCGCTTTGCAAGGTTTCCATCAGCGAGGCAGATCTTGGCCATGGTTAGCCAAGCTTGAACATATAAGGAAGGAGCAGTCTGCTTTATGGAAATGGAAGGCTCTGCTGGTTTCTTAGGTCTAGTGCTACTGGTACTGGAAGTAATGATCGTGTGTAAAATAGGAACAATGGTTGATACATTAGCTGAAGGACAAATAATAACTAAAGATCCAATAGTATGAACTGCAGTCATTGTTTGTTGTAGTGATTTAGAGTGTGATACCACTGTTCTTTTTCCCTTGCCAGTCGTACCCCCAAATGGTGTGAGATAGATATCATTTCCCTGTTCTTCCTTACTTTTTGACATGTACGCATCAAGAATTCTAGAAGCTTTGGAAGATAGCTGATTTACCCATTTCATAACAAGGCAATCAGCCTCTTGAGGGTTAAGAGCCTTCCTCTTGCACAAAGTTTTAAGTGCGTTCAGGTGAGCACTAACCTGCCACAGTCAAGCCAACATTCACATATTTGCATTTGCAATTTGATTGTATTCTATCCACCAAAACTGCCAATTGTGCTGTCAAACTACAATAATCATTGTTGGAAGTTGATATAATGCACACAATCAACTAAGTCCTCTCCCATTTGTGAACTGCATTTGATGTCCTATTGTTTCACAGTTGAAGTAGGCTTACTAATAATAAAAGCTCGGTTCTACTCCTTTGAAGTTTCAGAGTGTAGTAAACAACATGTCTTATTTTGCAAAGTTGCTACACCGAGTAATAAAACAAATTCATGTGCACATTAGTTGTCCTCTGTAAATCAAAAGTTTCTAGGCATTTCCCTCACTAGTATACTATAGTAGTAAGGGAATGTCCAAAATACTGAGCAACATATCGATTGCTAGAGGTAAGGCATTTTGAAGTTGAAAGTTCAGGAAAGCAAAAACAGAAACATATTCAAGCACTTTCATATCAATGCTTCCTTTCAAGAAAAAAGCTAACTGAGATCAAAGTGCAGGCAATCAATTAAGTTAAATGAAGCACCTAGAGTATTAAGACATTTGTCAACCCTGTTTGAAGCCGGCTGAAGGAACTCACATCCAAATTACATTTAATACCTTATCAATGGCAAAAAGGGCAGGGCACATGAAAGTATAAAGGAGGATATTACTGATAGCAGATACCTCTGTCGGATGCATGTTAAACTCATCTAAACGTTGAAGAAGGTTATGAGCTAGATCTGCCGCAGGCTCAGGAGGCAGATCCAACGAAACATTAGCGATTGTTTGCAAAAGATACACACGATCTGCAGCCCATGAAAAGGTGTTTGATGCTGTATTTAGCCCTTCCTCGCTATCATGATCACCAGTGGCTTTATACTTGTCAAGGATCTGCCAATGATGATGGAGGAATTCCCAATCTGTAGCTCGGGAAAGGTATGCTGACACCTCTGAGAGTAGAAACCAAGCACCTGGAGGAGCTGTCCACTTATCTATTGGCATGGAATTGCTCAACCACAGAGATTCTGATGATCTTATGATATTTTGAAGTGCAACTACAATCTTAGGTTTGAGTTTTTTCTTCTTTCCTAAACTTGTGCAGATCTTCTTCACCCATGGTGTCACCTCTCCATCACATATCTCTCTCAATATACCTAGAACTCCATGAGGATACAACAGCTCCTTTTCCATCTCTATAGTTGCTCCCTTGCCATTTGAACTACTGTCAGATGCATGCTTCACGGAATTGCTGGATCCAACTCTAGAAATCCGATCAAGAACCAATTCTAGGAACAGATTCTCGCACTCTTCTTGTATGCTAGATTCATTATCAGCTATTAGACGAGGAATGGAATGTAGCCACTCCTTAACTACATTTCTTTCTGTGAATATCCTAAATGCCTGTAAAGCAAGTGTAGACGTCAATTGAGATCAAACTAAGTAATAGATGCTATATCACAAAAATGAATGCAGAGCATAGTGAATAATCTGATAAATGCAGAAGAACAAATACATTAATTGACACTGGTATTTCTTTCCTCAAATAAGCAGAGAAGTTCGTATCACTCAGCAGTTTGCTACATGACCATGTAGAGATAATGGTAGTGTAATGTATTTTTTTCTTTTTCTGGAATGTGTACATCTCCACTCCCAGTTAAAGAAGTGGAAGTTAGAAATTAGAATGAATTGTGTCTAGGGAAGTGTAAGCAGAACTAATCACAGGCTGCATAATAATATGACCCCTAATTTGTACATGATTAACTCAACATATCTGACCGATGGTCCAGGGAACACAAGAAACTAAATGGAGGTATCTTAAATGTTATCAACATCAACGCCAATAGATTAACTGAGCCTGACTTTCAAACTAATCGTTATTAATATGACTGAAAATTTTTTAACATGTATAACTTGCTATGAACCAATGTGTCTTGCCAAAGTAGAACAGTTTCAACTTCTCTAGCACAAAATTCTGAGTCAAATCTCTCCATTATAGAAACATTGCCCATCGCCTATTTAGTTAGATTGCTTAATCAGATAAGTCAGTATAGTAACAATATAAATTGCACATAAATCACTTAACCTCTGAAAGAGCTGAAGTTGCCGCTTTCCTTATGCTAACAAGTGGATCAGAACATGACATGCCCAATGTCTTAAGAAAATCTTCATCTGGAGCACTCTCCGAAAAGGATGTCAACTTAGATATTACAAGAAGAGCAGCCTTTCTGACTGCAGCCTTCTCGTCCATACACCTTTTCTTCAAAATACCATTCATTAGACTTTCGGGCACTTTGTTTCCAACTGAGTCAAACCCCAGAAACTTCTTCAACACTGCTCTTCCCTTATCATTACCCGAAAAAAAACCAACCAGTTGAGCCAAATTCGTCAAAGCCCGAGCCCTTGTTCCAGCAGTTACATCAGAGCAACGCTGAATCAACGTCTCCAAACACCTCAAACCCCAAGGATTCTCAACCTCAACGTCCAAATCCCACCCAAACGGATCATTTAATGACATCATTAAAGCTGGAATAAGGTCCACCGCTAATAACCTCAGCTGTGGTTTCCCTTGGCTCATCTTCACTACATAACTAGCAAACCTGTCTTGATCCTCAAAGTCCATAACTTTAACCATTTCCACAATGGCTTCAACAGCTGCAGCCCTTGCCTCAGCCTTTTCAGGTGCCTTTTGCACAATGTACCTTGGCAAATTCAGAACTGCTTCTTTTATACCATCTGATTCTTTCGCCATACCCATGATCATTCTATTCACCACAAATTCCAAAGCTAAAGTCTTTGCTGGTGATTTAACCAATAAAATCAGTGGTGTCAATGACTTTAATATCTCAACAGCTGAATTCTTTTGATCCCCATGTTCACTCTTAAGCACTTCACTCATAATCCGATTACATATCTCACAAAATCTCCCATAATAAACCCCACATAAGTCAATTGCTGTAATTGCAATTTCAGCCATAGTTTGTACTAAACTCCTCAAACAATCAGGAAACCGACCCAAATGGACCAAACCTAACACCAATACCAACCTCTCAAGCACAATGAACAAAACCCTAACATCAAACTCACTCTCATTCTCACTATCCTCACCATTTCTCCCTCCTCCTTTTCGACCCGGGCCAGACCGGGCCCTACCTCTCTTCTTCTTCCCTTGACTATTCGAGCCCGGCCCATTTGAGGAAATCGAAGAGGATGGCTTAAAACCCTTACGAATTGAACGAAGCAGCGAGAGAAAAGCCATGGGAGTGAAGAGTGTGAAAACAGGAGAATTAGGGGTAAGAAGTAGAGATAAGTAAACTTTTGAAGCTAAAAGTGAAATATTTAGAGGTGCTGAGTCCATGGTTGAAGAAATTGAGTTGATTAATGAAGTGGGTGAGATTTTTCTTGAAGATAATTCATCGTAAAAAAATTCAATATCTAATGGGTCTTTGGTTTTGAGAGTGTGATCTAATAGGGTTTGTAGATCTTTTAAGGTTGATTCTGAAATGGGGGTTTCTGTAATTTCGAGGTCGTTTACTATTCTTTGTATGGTGTCTTCCATAGAGAATTTGGAAGCCATTGTTGTGGATTCTGAAGGTTTGACTTTTGGTCTACTGTGTTTTGCTATCTGTTAAGAGCTTTGTACCCTCTTTGAATTTTTTGTTTTCCCGCTCAATCGAAATATGTCATCAAAGTAGAGCTTAGTAATAATACTTTTGCAACTAGTATAACATAGGCAAAATAGCTTAGTACCCCCTAAACTATTTGAGAATTATTACTTTCCTCCATAAACTATCTCTGGTTCGAATTACCCCCCTCAACTACTATCTCTGGTTCGAATTACCCCCCTCAACTTGGCCTTTTGAGAATAATTACCCATAAATGCTTATGTGGCAAAAAGTGTGGGTACACTCACCTGCCATGTGGATTTTTCTGTCCATGTGGCATTTTCGTAAATTTTTTTTCTTTTTAAGAATATTATTTTTTAGATAATTTTTTTAAATACAATTTATAATAAAAGTTGGACGAACGACATTAGTTATGCTAAATATTTTTATTTGTACAAAAATAATAAAATTTTAGTTAATCTTTTTTTGAATATTACTTGAAAATAAAAATTTATACAATTGAAATAAATAGTCAAGACATCTAAAAAGTTATAAAAAATACATAATTGAAATAAATAATCATTGAATCAAAGAAGAAATAAAAAGAGTGTACAATTGCACTTGTAATTTCTTGTAATTGTATACTCTTTTTATTTATTCTTTTGCGATATAATGACTATTTATTTCAACTGTGTATTTTTACTTTTTTTTAGGTAAAATCCGTAAAACAAAATTGGAGCACTATAATTTAGAGATATATAAAAAATTATAGCCAAAATAATTAATTTCAAACTATATTTTATAAATTTTTAGATGCATTGACTATTTATTTTAATTGTATAAATCTTTATTTTCAGGGTCAAATTCAAAAAAAGATTAACTAAAATTTTATTATTTTTGAACAAATAAAAATATTTAGCCTAACTAATGTCGTTCTATCCAAATTTTATTATAAATTGTATTCGAAAAAGATTATTTAAAAAATAATATTCTTAAAAAGATAAAAAATCTTTTTTATTTTTCACGAAAATGCCACATGGACAGAAAAATCCACATGGCAGGTGAGTGTACCCATACTTTTTGCCACATAAGTTTTTAGGGGGGTAATTATTCTCAAAAGGCCAAGTTGAGGGGGGTAATTCGAACTAGAGATAGTTTAGGGAGGAAAGTAATAATTCTCAAATAGTTTAGGGGGGTACTAAGGTATTTTGCCTAAATAATACCAGTGGGAATGGCCCGGGCTCAATCTTCATAAAAATAACAACTTTTATTAATTTATAAAGAAAATGAATTACCTTTTATAGGGAGTAACTTGCATTATGATAAATTATGTATTGAGATATGTGAATTGATTTGTTAAATATTATGATTTCTGCGATAAAGTGCGTCATGGTCATTTTAAATGATCATTTGGAGCATTAAGTTTCTTTCGATTTAGTCTTAAAAACTTTGATATATAGTAGAGCGAAGAAACCAAATTTAGCCAAAAAGATGTCATACTTAATGCTAGTCTTTCAACCCACTATTTACATTAGTTTACATGATCTGCTAACAAAAATATAAATATACATGCAAGTAAGTCACACAAAGTGATTTGCATTTTTCATATTTTATGCAATATTAGAAACAAAAGGACGTGAGTAATGAGTAATGACAACTAACAACGTATCTGGTAGCTTAAAAAGTAGTGGTTGTTCTTTGCATTACCCGTCAAACACACGCTAGCAACCTTAAAACACGTATGTACATAGAATGAGAAAACATATATACAACCATTTTACAGAGTTATAACACCATGCGAACAAAACAGATGTAAGATCTATAATTACACTTTTTTCCGTCAACCAAAGTTTTTTTATTAGTAAACCACAATTTATATTGAAAAATATATTGTACAATCCTAGTCTGTTATATCAAGACAAGGCAGATAAAAGTGCAGGGTAGAAGATATAAATCAATTTTGGCAAAAAAATGTCTTAAAAACGTGTACTGATAAAGTAGTACTACTTTATAAGTAAATTTTTATCATGAATAAAAAGTGTAACAAAAACCTCGTTTTGGAATCGCATTAAAAAATAAATTATATATTTGGGTTCGTGGATGAATTGAAGATTCAATTTTGGTCTGAACCTCGTATTTTGACCAAGCGGTCCCACGGGCAATTTTAGAATTTTCGGGAAGAAAGTTTGAAAACATATAATTAAATATTGGGTTTGATTTGTTTAGCATATATTGATATCATAAAGTCCTTATATTATAGATTTGATTGAGTTGGAGCTGAATTCGAAAGGGAAAGCGGTTGTTGTGGATTGATTTGGCCATGATTGTTTACCACATATTTAGTTATTACAGTTATTTAGTTCTTTGCAAAAGTACTTCTTAAGGAACACTCTACGGAGATTTGACTATTTGGGAAGATGATTCTGAAGAGTTAGTGATTTTGAAGATAGTAGTTGATAGGTTAACTCTATGAGGATTCGATCCCGAGCGTAATACTTGGGTTATATTTGCTGTGACCACATTATCCTTTTTATAGGGCGTAGTTGGTATATATATATATATATATATATATAGAGAGAGAGAGAGAGATATATAGAGAGAGAGAGAGAGAGAGAGAGAGACGCACGCTCCGTAGTGCTATTTATCCCTTGTATTACAAAAGTATTAACAACTTATATTTATATTATTTAGATAGTAAATACAAAAGTGATTTTTAATTTTGACCATTGTTGACCTGAATAGAGACCAACTTTGGCCGCTAATTATTACGAATTCATTGGCGACCAAAGTTGGTCGCTAAATTTAAATAAGATTTATTTATATTTTATGTAATTTTTAAATTAATAATATAATTTAGTAATATTTTATAACTCGGCCCCACTTACGCGATCAATGTTGGTCGCTATCTCCTTACCCTTTAATTAGCTACCAATATTGATCACCAATTTTAAATTATATATATATTTATATTTTATATTTTATTTTTAAAATAATAATATAATTATTAAAATTTTGTAGTTGGGTCCCACTTTAGCGACCAACATTGGTCACTAATCTCAATTAACCTCTAATCAAACAAGTCTGACCAGTCCAGTCAACAGTTTGACTAATTTAGCTACTAGTTAGAGACCAACCATTGGTCGCTAATGTGTTTCAACTATTTATTTTATTATTTTCGCTTGTTTTGCGACCAAAGTTGGTCGCTTTTTTCCACAAACCAACTTTGATCGCTAAATGTTAGTCGCTTTTTTTCGAGAATTCCAGTAGTATTTAAACATTTCTGCTAATTTAGTATATTTTATTAGCAACCTTTGTAGTTAATAGTTTTACCTTTTCTTTTAACTTCTGTATGAACAACAACAACAACAACAACAACAACTATCTAGTATAGGCCCACAGGGTGGGGTCTGGGGAGGATAATATGTACGCAGGCCTTACCCCTACCCGATAGGGCAGAGAGACTGTTTCCAATCGACCTTCGGCGAAAGATCGAAAAAAGTAAAAAACAAAAACAATACAAAAAGAAAGAGCATTAGTGACTCGAGAATAAACCACAAAAAACTGACATATAAAAGGGCAAAGTAAACAAAGCAACAGTGACTCTAGAATAAACCACAAAAAAACTGACATATAAAAAGGTAAAGTAAACAAAGCAACAACATGAACAAAAGGCATTAGTAATTTTAGGAGTACTCACAGAGATATTAACCTATCGAGAACCCTCCCCACTCGACTCATCCCTATCCCACGAAATAATAGGAGCCCCTAACCTACAACATTGATACTAGACCTCCAAACTTTCCTATCAAGAGCTATGTCCTCGGAAATCCGCATAATAGTCATGTCCCGCCTAATCACCTCATCCCAATACCTCTTGGGCCTCCCTCTACCACGACTCGCGCCAACTATCGACAGCCGCTCGCAACTCCTCACCGGTGCATCGGGACTTCTCCTCCGCACATGACCGAACCACCTGAGTCTTGCTTCTCGCAGTTTCTCATCCATTGGGGCTACTCCTACCATTTCCCGAATAACTTCATTCCTAATCCTATCCAACCGATGTGCCAGCACCCCGCCCCGTACAACATTGTTGGTCTAACCACAGCTCTATAAAACTTCCCCTTGAGATACTGTGGCACTTTCTTGTCACACAAGACTCCCGACGCAAGCCTCAATTTCGACCACCCAGCCCCTATTCGGTGAGTGACATCCCCGTCGATCTCTCCTTCCCCCTGGATCATCGACCCAAGATATCTGAAACTGTCCTTCTTGGCGATGACCTGGGAACCAAGCTTCACGTCCCTACCAACTCCTTCGCTCGGCTCGGAGCTAAACTTGCACTCCAAGTATTCGGTCTTAGACCTGCTTAGTCTGAAACCCTTTGACTCGAGGGTCTGTCTCCAAACTTCCAACCTCTCATTAACACCGACCCTCGACTCGTCTATTATGACAATATCGTCAGCGAATAGCGTACACCATGGCACGTCTCCTTGGATATGCCGAGTTAGAGCATACATCACCAAAGCAAATAGGAGGGGGCTGAGCGCCGATCTTTGGTGAAGCCTCATTTCTACCGGAAAGTGGTCTGTGTCGCCACCCACCGTCCTAACCCTCACCTTAGCGCCATCGTACATATCCTTGATCATCCTAATGTAGGCCTCCGGAACGCTCTTCGCCTGCAGGCACCTCCATAACACCTCTTTTGGAACCTTGTCATACGCCTTCTCCAAGTCGATAAACACCATGTGTAAATCTTTCTTCTTGTCCCTAAACTTTTCCACCAATCTCCTGACAAGGTGGATAGCTTCTGTGGTGGAGCGGCCCGGCATAAAACCAAACTGGTTCACCGAGATTGACGTCATCGCCCTCACCCTCGCCTCAACCACCCGCTCCCATACTTTTATGGTGTGGCTTAGTAATTTGGTGCCTTTATAGTTGTTGCAACACTGGATATCACCTTTGTTCTTATACACATGCACAATTGTGCTCCACCTCCACTCCTCTGGCATCTTCTTGGACCTGAAGATCGTATTAAACAACCTAGACAGCCACTCCACTCCTGCCCTACCCATGTATTTCCAAAACTCCACCGGAATTTCATCTGGTCCGGTCGCTCGATCCCTACTACGCAAAGCCTCCACGACCTCCTCTACCCTAATGCGACTGTAGAACCCCAGATCCATATGGCGCTCTGAGTCCCTCAGCTCCCCTAACTCTATGTCTTGGTCACCTTCCTTGTTGAGCATCTCTCGGAAGTATTCTTGCCACCTCTGTCTGATCTGAGCCTCCTCAATCAGAACTCTACCGTCCTCGTCTTTGATGCACCTAACTCGGTCCAGGTCCCGCGCATTCTTCTCCCTCACTTTAGCCAACCTAAACAACTTCATGTCCCCTCCTTTCTCTTCTAATTCCTCGTACATGCGCTCAAACGCTGCATTCTTCGCTCCTGTGACCGTCAACTTCGCCTCCCTCCTCGCCTCCTTATAGCGGTCCATGTTCACTCTCCTTTCCTCCTCGCTCGAGCTCTCCGCAAACTGAGCAAATGCCGCCTTCTTCGCCTCCACTTTTCCTTGGACAGCGTCGTTCCACCACCAGTCACCTTGATGCCTGCCTGAATATTTCTTGGCTACTCCGAGCACACCTCACGCTGCCTCCCTGGCCAAATCAGCGGTCGCAGTCCACATAGCATCCGCTTCCCCAAAACTTCTCCAGGCACCTTCATCAACTAACCTCCTTTCCAACTCCAGGGCATTCTCCTTAGTCAAGGCTCCCCACCTAATCCTCGGCCGGTCCCGGGCACCCCTCCTCTTCCTCTTCACTCATATACCGACATCCCTCACTAGGAGTCTATGGAGAGTCGAGAGGCACTCTCCCGGGATGACCTTACAGTCCTTGGACAATCCTCTATCGTTCCGTCTGATGAGGAGGTAGTAATTATATGGTTGGAGAAAGAACATATTTATTGTTATACAAAAGACAATAATCAGCAGAAGGTAGATAATATGCAATTTAAACTGGCCACCTGAACGGAGGATTTTAATTAGTGTCATATTTAATTCACAGGTACAAAGAATATAAAATAAATACAGTAATACATCCTATAAAGAAACTTTTTAAATAATAAAAAATAACTCTCTAATGTACTATAAGTAGAAGCAACTATATATAGACCAGAAAAATCAGCTAACTGAATAAGACAGCGTGATTTAAAGTTGTTTAGTGCTTTGGCTTTGTATCATTCTTCACAATCATCACAGAGCAATTTGCATGGTGTGAGCAGTAGTCACTTACACTGCCCAATACAGCCCTGCAGCATTTAAAATGACATTCCAATTAATATTCTCATAAAGTAAACAAGAGTTTATGGTATACGCACCCTGTATAAAATGGTATACGCGCACCCTGTATAAAGAAGGGAGTCTTGGCGTAATTGGTAAAATTATTGCTATGTGATTAGGAGGTTACAGGTTCGAGCGGTGAAAACAACCTCTTGATAAAAAGCTTTTACACTATCATGTTAATTAAGTTGATCTACAACAACTGTCAATTCGGTTTAACTGATAAAAATTGAAATAAAAAGAGACAGTTTCGTACGTGCACGAAGCATCTCACATTTACATAGGTTCGGGGTAGGGCTTTACCTAAATGGGTGTAATGTAGACAGCATACTCTAGTGCAAGTGTCCGTGACTAATTTCGTAGCTTAAACTAGTGACTTGTATCACACGAAGACAATTTTATATTTGCTCCAAATCTCTCTTTTAACGGATTAAATTATATTAATAATGTAAAAATTCTTTTTATCATATTATCGGTGTATATAACTTAAACTTAATAAAACAATAAAGTAAATTATGGGTACCTCTTGAAAGCACCATAACCATGGCTACCCATGACCAAGAGAGAGGCATGGTGTTTGTCAACAACATCACAAATAACATTTCTAGCATCACCTTCAATTACTTCACATGATATATCTGTTACTCCTTTACTCTTGCATAATGCTTTTGCTTTTTCAATAACTTTATCTGCGCCTCTTTTAATATCTGTTTCTATAAGTGTAAGCACATCAATTCTTCCTGCCACAATAAATAACCATATATCAAATATCTAAAGGATTTGCAATAACAATCCTCTATGTACAATAATGCAGTCTATTGGGTTCAATATTGGTAGTTAATTCTTTAATTATAAGGTCCAAAATAATTGTCATTATAACCAAATTAATTTGATTCAAAATAAGTGTCGTTTGAAGAAACCAAAAAGGAATTAATTCCTTTCCCCCCCCTCCCCCCAAATTTACTCTTCATTTGATAACTGATCTATACAATTTTTGAAAAAGTACAAAGAAAAGATAAGGAGTAATTTAGTCAATAACCCTTTTATTAAATAAATATATTTTATTTGAGCCGTAAAAGCGTCCACTAATTAATATTTATATTAAGTTAGATTGTCTATATTACATCCCTTGGGGTATGACCCTTCTTCAGATCCTACGTGAACGCATGATACTTTGTGCACCAGGTTGCCATACTTTGCGTTGAGGGTCAATCGAAAATTGTCTCTCTACCTTTCAGAGACGGAGCCAAGATTTGAAGCTTATGGGTTCGGGATTCTAGTCAATTTAAGTCACTTGGTTCTAAATTAATAATTTATACATATTCAATACATTTTTTAAAACAAATACATGGATTATATTGGACCAAAGCGAGTGGTTTCAGCCGAACCCGCACTCAATGAGCTAGCTTCGCCTCTGCTACCTTCACAAAGGTAGATATAAGGTCAGTGTACACACTATATTCTCCATACCCCATTTGTAAAATTTTGTAGAATATGTTGTTGTTATTGTTTTGAATGAGTGTGCTAAAACCTTAAACGACAAATAAAAAAGGAATAATATATATATTTTTAATAACAACATTAGGTTCTAACATAGAGACGGATCTAGGGCAAACTATGTCGGTGTTTTTGAACCCGTATATTTTGAACCCAACTACACTTTTTTACTCAATTTATATATATAATATAAGATCGTACTTATTTTGAACTCACTGACTCTAGAATTATACCTGGTCCGGCCATTCCCACGGCACAAGCAGCATATGCATTAGATTTTGCATGAACAATAACAAGCTTAAAAGGAGAAGTTGAGGGAGAAGCAAAGTAATGATCAAGTGTCCATTCAAGGGCATAGAAACTATGCTCACTGTCATCAACTGCAAATATCAACACTGGTTTTCCACTCATTTTAATTTTATGTTTTTTTTTTCCTTCTTTTACTTTCTCTTTATTTTGCTACACAATGCAAGAAAAACTTTATTTGTGTTTGGTTAATCTATAAAAAGTTAGTTAATGTAATCAATGTTGTGGAGTTTATGGTTATTTTTTCCTACTATGGCCCGTAAAGAAGGGAACTCTTTTATTTTTGTGGACACCAAAAACTTAATTAACCGAGGGTAGTTAAGGCAAAGGACTTGGTCTTATTCGTAGATTTGTGGTCGTGGCTATAGCGGGAATTGAACCATCAACCTAACAAAGGTCTTGAATCCCATGGCCAATGAGATATATTTTTGTGCAATATTAAAAGAATTCAAAATTAATATATAGAGGTACAAATCGGATTTTACCTTATACATACAATATAATTTCTCAACGACGTCTCTAAAACTGCCCCTGTCATTGGGAGTATTGTTTCGTTAGACATGATATACTATGTTACAAAGAGAAAATCTATTTTGAGTTTTTGCAATAAATATTCAATAGTTTTGGGAGACAAATTTAGGTGTATAAGTTGTTTTTCGAGACAAGTCGAGGAGGTAAATTTATGTATTCTCTTTTTTTTTACCTTAAACTATTTAAAGGTTATTACTTTGGAATGCTTCAAGATGAAGATGTAAATATTGAGAGTAGGATGAAGAGAGCATCGTTTTTCAAATGATAAAATAACCTACCTAAGGTATAATACAAAAAGTCTTGTTGAAATTACACGTCGCATTCTTTAAGCTAAAGCAAAGGTGGAAATTTAATTTAATAAATAATTTAATGAAAAGTAAAATTTAATTTAATAAATAATTTAATAAAAAGTAGAATTATGAGTTAGGCCATACCAAAAAGTGCATCGAAAGCTCCTATTCATTTTCTATTACACATTACCAATTAAAGTAATCACTTAGTAAGTTTTTATACCAAGACTCTATCCAATTAAATCCATAGCTCTTAATGATTTTGCAATATCCCTCTAGAAGGAGGTCTACTTCGCCTTCCATCTAAGCTATCCGGAAAGGCTCAAAGTTAATTTCGAGAAACAATAAAGTTTTATAGGATCTTTAATCTGTATCGATTTTCACATAATATCTATTTTATTAAGTCTGATCTTTTAGAGAGATATTATTACGCCTCTAATACGAGTCGAAACTTATCCGACAAAGAAGTACGATGACCTAATTTTAGCGTGGTTTCATTCATTTCCATCAAATCAAAAAAGTATTTTTTCGAATTTTTTTTGACTATTTTCTGGATTTTGATGAATCATAAGATAAAAAGGGCTTTTTTCTTCAAAAGATTATTTGAATTTAAACTAGGCAACACGCCTTTGGAATATACGTTAAATATTTTCACGTAAAATGCTTTTCCCGATTACGTAACATTCTTTTCTTGATGTGGCATTTTTGTAATATTTTTTTCCACAAGGGCGGCCCAAGGGTAAGCCAAATGAAGATATTGCCTTAGGCTCCCAAAATATTAAAAGTCCCAATTTTAAGTATTATGTATCATATATTTTATATATTTGTTATTAATAAAATATTTTAATTTTTTTAATTAAAGTTATATAGTTGAGTAAAATAACGATAAATTTTTCTCTCATCAAATCTAATTTTTTTTCTATGTACACTCATGTTTATTATGTTTCTAATGATTTCACTTTCTAATTTTAACTCAGTTTCTCTGAGTTGGCTATTTCTTTTCACAATAGTTTATTGATCCATCATTAGAAAGCAAATGTTTTATGTTCACCTTTTTTTTTTTTTAGAGAAATCCCCAAATGCAATGGAGCACAAGGTTCGAAAGACAGATTATCGTTGTGCCTCTTTTACCTTCTTTCACTTTAATTAATGCTATATTTTAATTTAAAATAGAGTTCCAATTGTGACGTGCACACGCAATGTACAATTACAACTAGGCCAAAGTCCTAGTAATTTGCTTTGTATCTTATTATTATATGAATTTTACAACAAAAAAAACTTTTAATATGTTAGGCCATAAAATTCTTTGAGCCGCCCATGTTATTGCATTAAATTAATGAAAATTATTGCAACGTCATTTTTTCTTCTATATATCTGCTAGATCATTGAAAAGCACAAGTAGATAAAAGTTTGCCGTTTGTTTCAAGTAATTGGCGAAAATCAATAACGTAAGAGTAAACATGCCGTTCGTTGAGGGCATGTTTACGATCTTTGCATACATATCACAAGGCAAAGCAACGTGTCTGTCTTCGCCTTGTCCAGAATATTGAAAGCGGGTTCGGTCAAATCAGTAATTTTAATTCGAACTTTATATATATTTTAAAAAATCTATTTTATATATATTCTTAATTTAGATCACCGTACCTTAAAACGATTAGAATTTTAAATTCATAAATCCTGACTTTAACACTATGTCTAACTGTTGTTTTTAATTAACACATATTCATCTCATCAAATGTCAAAACCAAACATTTCTCTTTAAATCTGGTTTTATATATTTTTGAACATATTAAATTAAGGATTTGCTAACTATTATGTTTGTTGAGGTCACCTAAAGCGACCAGTAACAATGTAATTTAATAAAAGCAGTAACATCGGAAGTATTTTTTTCTTAAATGACACTTACGTGGCACAAATTTAAATTATTTTTAACCAGTGTGTTATATAAAGAAAAAACTTAATTAACCGCACATGTGAAGTACACAATGTTTTCTCTAATCATTTTCTTTAAAAAAAATTGTTTGTATCCTTTTGGTTTTAGGATGCTTGTCATGTTACATGATTTGACTTCATGTTGAGGTATCAAACTCATATACAAATGAATAGAAACCTAAGCAATTGCTTGTAAAACTAATCTTTAGATTATAGCCACCGACTAAAGTTTAGAATTGACTTCGCACTTTCTTTATGCTTTGATTAGTACAATATCTTGGAATTGTTTTTTGTGATTGGAGTATTATATTTTTGTAAAACTTTCATTTTGTTATATAACTCATAGTAACAATATGGAACAAAAAAAATAAAAGCAACTTCGTAAAACATGAATAAGAAATATAGATAGAAGAAAGAGACTTTCTTCTTCGATCGTTTGTATTTTACTATCTATTACAAGGCATTTATATATGCATAAAAGTGAAGAAAATATGTCATTAAATATGTCATTAAGTATATGAGATTAAGATCATGGAAGAAGAATAGACATCCACCATCAGTGGCGGATTTAGGGGGGGCGCAAGGGTGTTCACCCGAACACCCTTCGCTGAAAAATTACACTGTATATATAAGGTAAAATTTATTTTTTACCTCTATATATTAAGTTTTGAACACCCCCCTTATCCAAAAGTGTAGTTTAGTGGTCAAGGGTGTTCAAAATTTACATAAAGGTCGTGAGTTCAATTCCCACTAGCTACAATTTTTTTTTTGAACACCCTTCATGAAGGTTCTGGCTCCGCCACTGTCCACCATAATGTGATATTTATCATAACACTCCCCCTTGAATGTCTATAGATAATGTGCCTCGTTAAAAGCTTATTAGACTAAAATCCAAGGGGAAAAATTTTTAGAAAAGAAAATAGGGTACACATGCTTAATAATACACCTTTGTTGCCTCGCTAAAAACCTTACAAGAAAAATTCAGTGGGATAAAATCTTGTAAGGGAAAAAGAGTGCAACGTGCATTAACTCCTCCTGATGAGAGCATCGATTCACATCCTTGAGCCTTTGCATCCCAATCTTGTACACTAGCTTCTTGAAGGTTGACGTCGGTAAAGACTTGGTGAACAAATCGGCCATATTATCACTTGAACGAATTTGTTGCCCTTTGATATCACCATTATTTTGAAGATCATGTGTAAAAAAATAATTTTGGTGAAATGTGTTTTGTCCTATCTCCTTTTATGAATCCTCCCTTCAATTGAGCTATGCATGATGCATTGTCTTCATACAAAATCGTGGGCAGTTTGTCACACTTCAAACCATATTTGTCTCGAATAAGATGTATAGTCCTCAACCACACACATTCTCGGCTTGCTTCATGAATAGCAATTATCTCAGCATAATTAGATGAAGTAGCCACGATAGATTGCTTAGTTGATCTTCAAGATATGGCAGTGTCTCCACACATAAACACATAGTTTGTTTGAGATCGAGTCTTGTGTGGATCGGATAAATACCCAGCATCAGTATAACCAACAAGATCAGGACTGTAATTATTGCCATAAAATAAGCCCATATTGGTAGTTTCTTTTGGATATCGCAATATGTGTTTGATTCCATTTTAATGTCTCCTTGTAGGAGCAAAGTTATATCTTGCTAAGAAATTAAGTGATAAGGTTATGTCAGGCTTTGTAGTATTAGCAAGATACATTAGTGCACCAATTGCAGTAAGATATGGTACTTCAGGACTAAGTAGCTCTTCATTCTTTTCTTGAGGTCGGAATGGATCCTTATTCACATCAAGTGATCGAACAACCATCCGAGTACTTAATGGATGTGCTCCATCTATGTAAAACCGTTCAATACCTTTTCTATGTAAGTAGATTGATCAACAAAAGTTTTGTTTCCAAATGTTCAATTTGCAAACCAAGACATAATTTTGTCTTTCCGAGATCTTTCATCTTGAATTCCTTATTTAAATAATCAATTGCCTTTTGAAGTTCTATAGGAATCCCAATAATGTTTATGTCATTAATATATACGACAAGTACAAGAAATTCTGATGTTGTTTTCTTTATAAAAACACATGGGCAAATGACATTATTTATATAGCCTTCTTTAATAATACTCACTAAGATGATTATACCACATTCGTTTTGATTGCTTTAGACGGTACAAAGATCTTTGCAATTTGATTGAAAATATTTCTCGGGACTTTGAATTACATGCGTTAGGCATTTTAAATCCCTCGGGAATTTTCATGTATATCTCATTATCAAGTGAGCCATAAAGGTAGGCAGTAACCACATCCATTAAATTCATGTCAAACTTTTCACGGACAATAAAATTAATGAGATAACGGAACGTTGTAGCATCTATAACAGGTGAATATGTCTCTTCATAATCGACACCGGGCCTTTGTAAAAATACTTGTGCAACAAGGCGTGGCTTATATCTTTGTACCTCATTTTTTCTCATTCCTCTTGCATACAAAGATCCATTTATAGCCAATAGGCTTAACATCATTAGGTATTTGGGCTATAGGCCCAAAAACGTCACATTTTGCAAGTGATTGCAACTCTGATTTGATTGATTTTTGCCACTCTGGCCAATCACGTCTTTGTCGATATTCTCCAACAGATTAAGGTTCCAGATCGTCACTTTCTTGCATAATGCTAGATGCAAAATTATATGCAAAGACATAATCCACCACTATATTCATCCGATTTTAATTTGTAAATATCGATTGGATTTATTGATAGTTCCTTATTTTCTTGAGTCTCAGACTTAGTGGATTCTTCATGAATCTAAGAATTTAATAAATCGTGGATTTCTTTATGAGATTATTTCGTAGTATCATTTTGATCATTTGTTTTCCTTTTTCTAAGATTTCGATCTTTAGAGCCTAATGGCCTGTCACGTTTTAGACGTGCTTTTGACTCATTAATTATGACACTACAAGATTGTCCAATAGGGACATCAATACGGATTGGAACATTCTCTACAGGGATATGTGATTTTGTTATCCTTTTCAAATTTGTAAATGCGTCTGACATTTGATTTGTTATTCTCTGCAAATGGATAATCATTTGCACCTCATTTTCACAAATATAGGCACGTGGATCAAGATGAGATAATAACAGATTTTTCCACAAAATTTTCCCTTTGGTTTCACCAACTTCTCCCACTAATTTTGGAAAAAGTATCTCATCAAATCGACATTCTTCAAATCGTGTAGTAAACAAGTCCCCCGTCAGTATTTTGAGGTAGCGAATAATGGACGGCTATTCAAACCCAACATATATTCCTAACCTTCTCTGCAGACCTATTTTGATGCGATATGGCAGTTCTACAGGCACGTATACTGCACATCCAAAAATTCTTAAATGGGATATATTAGGTTCATGAACCAAAATTAATTGCGACGGAAAATATTTATGATAATTTGTCGGTTTGAGACGAACAAGCATTTCTGCATATAAAATGGCACAACTACAAACAGGAGTGGGCAACCTTGTTTTTGTGAGTAACGGTCTTGCTATCATTTGCAGACGTTCAATTAAAGACTATGCAAGACCATTTTAAGTGTGAACATGAGCTGCAGGATATTCCAATTTTATCCCAATTGATAAGAAATTATCATTAAATGTTTGGGATACAGCAATATTATCAAGTCTAATAGACTTAATTGGATTATCGGGAAATTGCGCCCATAATTGAATTATTTGTGCCATTAACTTTGCAAACGCGAGGTTGCGAGATGACAATGAGAACACATGAGACCATCTATAAGATGTGTCTATTAAGACCATAAAATACCTAATCAACCCACTAGGTGGGTGAATAGGTCCACAAATGCCCCATTGTATACGTTCCAAAAATGCGGGGGACTCAATTTCAACCTTTGTTGGTGATCGTCTAATAATTAACTTGCCTTGATAACATGAAGTGAAAGAAATTCATTATTTAAAAGAATCATTAAATTATTTAATGAATGCCCATTTGAGTTTTCTATAATTCGTCTCATCATAATTGATCCAGGATGTCTCAATCGATCATCCCAAAGTACAAAAGTATTGGAATCGGTAACCTTTTAGTTTACTGTAGAATGTGCCTCAATTGCACTGGAATTAGAGCTTGTATCCATAGTACCTGAAAGCTTAGCTGAGGAATCAACAATTTATGCCGTGGAGAATCTGATTAGTCCAAACTTGCAAGGAATTTCAACATCTAATGGACCTTCTACTGTAGACTATGGTAGCCCACTAAATCCAAACAACCAGCTATAAGGATGCAAGATTATATTACAATGAAGTCAAAATCCTCACAATGTGCCTATGCTTTTTCTCACTACTTATCTTATGACAATATAACTCAAAAGTATAGAGATTACTTGCATGCCTTCTTAGTGATGAAGGAGCCACGTTCATTCAAAGAAGTAGTAAAAGACAAGAGGTGGATAGACGCAATGCAACAAGAAGTGAAGGATTTGGAAGATAACAGAACTTGGGAGGTAGTTACCTTATCTTCTGGGAAACTTATAATCGGTTCCAAGGGGGTGTATAAAATCAAGTATAAGTCATATGAAGAAGTTGAGAGATTCAAGGCAATACTTGTCGCAAAGGGATAAAATCAACAAGAAAGTTTGGATTATCACGAGACATTCTCTCCAGTTGCCAAAATTGTGACTATGAGGTATGTCATAGCTATTGCAGCTGCTAGAGATTGGAAACTTCATCAGATGGATATGTTTAATGCATTTCTTCAAAGATATATATATATATATATATATATATATATATATATATATATATATATATATATATATATATATATATATATATATATATATAGAGAGAGAGAGAGAGAGAGAGAAAGGTGTGCAGATTACTAAAGTCTTTATATGGACTTAAGCAAGCTTTAAGTCAGTGAAACTTGAAGCTTACAGAAGCATTGTTAAATGCAGGTTTTCACCAAAATGCTTTTAATTACTCCCTGTTCACCAAGAGATCTAGAAATAACATTGTCATAATTCTTATATATGTTGATGATCTACTCATTGCTGGTAGCAGCAGTACCATGATTGATGAGGCCAAGAAAGTTATGCATCATTAATTCAAAGTTAAGGATCTAGGTGAATTGAGATACTTCTTGGGAATAGAAGTTTTGAGATCACAACAGGGCATTCTATTGAATCAAAGAAAGTATACTTTGGAGTTGATTTCTGAGTTAGGATTGAGTGGAGGAAAGCTTATAGTTACACCATTGGAGATTAATGAGAAACTAACTTCAGTGGAGCATGATAAAGGAGATTGTCACGACCCCAAATCTGGTCGTGATGGCGCCCAGCACATTGCTAAGCCAGCCTGACCAATCAATAACAATAACGGAGCTAGAAGCTCTCTTTAGCCCATTTAAGCATATCAAATCACGAAGCAATAGCGATACATATAACGAAAACGGGGAACCAAGTCCCATAATACATCAACTCCCATAGACCAAGGGTCAAGAGTCATGAGCCTCTACTGAACGTAAGTGTATAAAGGTATACAAAAAAATACCAAGTGCGGAAAGAAATGTCAATACAAAATCAAAAGATAGTAGGAAGGAATATCGGGTCTGCGGACTCTGCAGCTACCTCGTATATCCCACAGATGTCGCCTCGCACAGATACTGGATCACTGCTGAGAGGTACCTGGATCTGCACACAAGGTGCAGGGAGTAAAATGAGTACTGCCAGACTCAGTGGTAATAAACAAGGGTAAGACAGCGCAGATAAGAAATCCGCAATAAAGCACTATGTAAAGCTATAATCAGCTACCTTGTCACAAAATTAATATTCACTGTACCTGTACCAACAAATACCAATAAATAGCATAACAGCTAGCAGATGTAGCTAAATGCAATGCAATGCATGATATGACCGCTACGGCGCGTAGCCCGACTCCAATTTTGGGTACCCGTGCTCACTGTGAGGGTTCAGACTCCGGAGGGGCTCCTACAGCCCAAGCACATCTCATAGAGATATTCCTGCGGCGTGCAGTCCGATCCAACATATATCTCGCTGCGCGCGCAGCCCGATCCACTACTAGTCAGCTAATATGCAGATACAGCCTCGCAGGCTCAAAAGTAGTTTTTGAAAACTCTTTTATCATTTTTCAGTTGGAAAACAGTAATATCAAGTTCCAGAGATTGAAATTAGCATAATAACAGAAATAGCTGCGGACTAGTAGTAAACTAGCATGTCTATATGATAAGACAATGATAACGATCCTCGCGGGATCCAATAACTGGCTCACGGCCCACAAGTATACTCAACCGCCCAAGAAGGGGGTTCGACGGCTCAGGAATAGCCTAATATCATAACACAGTACCAACAAGTCGGACTAAGCCATAGTCCCCAATCACAATCGACCTCGCACTCACAAGAGAGTACGTATCTCGCCGCTATACGACGTCACAAAGTGGTATACCGGGGTTTCGAACCCGCTGGTCATCACCCACATCTATTACTCACCTCAATACGGCGCGACGACTACTCCGCAATGCCCTTGCCACGAGAATCAAGCTCCGCACGCGTAGAATCCGATCAAATACAGTAGAAACACAACAAATTAGGCCAATGGAACGACACCCAATCAATACAACTCAATTTACATCAAAATTCCCAAAGTTGTCAAAATCCGACTTTCGGTACGCTTGCCGAAAAATTACGAAAGTCATATATTCGGAACCCTCATCTCGATACGAGTCTAAGCATATAAAATTTACCAAAATCGGACTCCATTTGCCCACTCAAATCGGTGTTTTTCTTCAATTTAGGCCTAGGGCTCAAACCCACCTTTAATCTTCCATTTACAGAAATTTAACCAAGGATTTCATGTTAATATGATGTAATTAAGCCACAAAACTTACCTCCAACGAAACCCCGATGATTTTCCAGCAATCTCCCATCAATTTCTTCTCTTGGAACTCAAAAATGGGGGTTTTGGGTATTAAACCCGCGAGTGGTCTGTTCTGAACTTAAACTCTCTGCCAGACCTATTTGCTCTACGCGATCGCGACTCTACTCACGCAATCGCGATGCTCAAACATTTCGCCCTCACGCGATCGCGACTCTCCTCACGCGATCGCGATGTACAAACATCCGGCTTCACGCGATCGCGTCCCTCTTCCTGCGATCGCGTAGCACATTTTTCCCTGGACTCCATTTCTCTTCTACGCGATCGCGTAAATGCTCATGCGATCGCGATGACCACCCGGTTAACTCTACGTGATCGCGTCCGTGCCCCTGCGATCGCGTTTCTTCTGCTCTTGACCTTACGCGATCGCGTCCCTATCTCTGCGATCGCGAAGGCTAAATCACTGCCCAGTGATCTACAATTTACAGCAGATCATTTCTTGCTTCCAAATGCCGGATGATGGTCCGGATTCACCCCGAGGCCCCCGGACCCCAACGAAAACCACCAACATACCCCAAAACACGATACGAACTTGTTCCAATCATAAAAACACCATCCTAAACATCAAAACCACCAATTACACACGGATTCAAGCCTAAATTTCTTAAAACTTTCCGAATCACGCATTCTATCAAAAACCCGACCAAACGACGTCCGAATGACCTGAAATTTTGCAGGCACATCAAAAATCACCTAACGGAGCTACTGCAACTGTCGGTATTCCATTCCGACCCCCGGATCAAAATCTCACCTACCGTTCGGATTTCGCCAAAATTCAACCTTAGCCAATTCAAGCCTATTCTACACCGGGCCTCTAAATTCAATTCTGATTGCTCCCCTAAGTCACAAATCACCTCCCCGGAACTAACCGAATCATCAGAATCCGATTCCGAGCCCTCTAACCAAATAGTCAACTCCGAGTTGACTTTCCTTATTCAAGTCTCCTTCAAAAAGGCTATATGCCTCATTTTCAATCCAATTCACTCCTAACTCACCCGATAGACTCTAACACCGATATAAAATCATAAAACATGCATTTACAACATAACGGGGTGGTAATTCTCGTGACGACGGGCCGGGTCGTCACATTCTCCCTCTCTTAAGCAAACGCTCGTCCTCGAGCGGGTCAAGAAACATACCTGAAGTCTCAAACAAGTGAGGATATCTGCTCCGCATCTCCCGCTCGACCTCCCAAGTGGCCTCCTCCACGGGTCGACCTCTCCACTGAACCTTAACTGATGCAATCTCCTTAGACCTCAATTTTCTCACCTGCCGTCCCAAAATGGCAATAGGCTCCACATCATAGGATAGATCACCATCAAGCCGAATGGTGCTGAAATCTAATACATGAGACGGATCTCCAATGTACTTCCGGAGCATAGACACATGGAATACTGGATGAACGCTGGATAAGCTGGGCGGCAAGGCCAACTCATATGCCATCTCTCCAACTCTCCTAAGTATCTCAAAAGGACCAATGTACCTGGGACTCAACTTTCCTTTCTTCCCAAACCTCATGACACCCTTCATAGGTGAAATCTTCCACAACACTCTGTCACCAACCATGAAAGACAACTCTCGAACTCTACGGTCCGCATAACTCTTCTGACGAGACTGTGCTGTACGAAGCCTCTCCGGGATCAACTTTGCTCTATCCAGAGCATCCTGGACTAACTCAGTCCCTATCAATCTAACCTCACCAGGCTCAAACCATCCCACGGGGATCTACACCGCCTGCCATACAATGCCTCATACGGGGCCATCTGAATACTCGACTGATAACTGTTGTTGTAGGCAAACTCGGCAAGTGGTAGGAACTCATCCCACGAACCACCAAAATCAATCACACAAGCTCGCAACATATCCTCCAAGATCTGAATAGTGCGCTCAGACTGTCCGTCTGTCTGGGGGTGAAATGTTGTACTCAACTCAACCCGCGTACCCATCTCTCGCTGAAATGCTCTCCAAAACTGAGAAGTGAACTGAGTACCCCTGTCGGATATGATAGACACCGGAACTCCATGCAACCGAACAATCTCTCGAATAAAGATCGCTGCCAACCGCTCCGATGAGTAGGTAGTACTAACTGGAATGAAGTGAGCTGACTTGGTTAGTCTATCCACAATCACCCATACAGAATCAAACTTCCTCGCCGTCCGAGGGAGTCCAGTAACAAAATCCATAGTGATCCTCTCCCATTTCCACTCAGGAATAACAATGCGCTGAAATACACCACCGGGTCTCTGATGCTCGTACTTAACCTGCTGACAGTTGAGGCACCGTGCTACATGTCTGACAATGTCCATTTTCATCTTTCTCCACCAATAGTGTTATTTCAAATCTTGATACATCTTAGCGGCTCCTGGATGGATAGAATACCGCGAGCTATGGGCCTCTTCCAGGAATCAACTCACGAAGGCCATCAACATTGGGCACACATATCCGGCCCCGCATCCTCAATACGCCGTCACTATCAATGGTGACATCTCTAGCATCATCATGCTGAACACTGTCCCTCAGGACAGCCAAATGTGGATCATTGTTCTGGCGCTCACGAATACGATCATATAGAGATGACCGAGATACAACACAAGCCAATACCCTGCTGGGCTCCGAAATATCTAACCTCACTAGCCGATTGGCTAGCACCTGAACATCATAAGCAAATGGCCTCTCCTCAGCTGGAATATATGCCAAGCTCCCCATACCGACCGCCTTCCGGCTCAAAGCATCGGCCACCACATTGGCCTTCCCCGGATGATATAATATAGTAATGTCATAATCCTTCAGAACTCAAGCCATCTCCGCTGTCTCAAATTAAGGTCTTTCTGTTTGAACAAGTGTTGGAGACTACGATGGTCAGTATACACCTCACAAGACACACCGTACAAATAGTGCCTCCAAATCTTCAAGGCATGAACAATGGCGGCTAGTTCCAAGTCATGAACAAGATAGTTCTTCTCATGCGGCTTCAACTGCCGAGAAGCATAAGCAATTACCTTTCCTTCCTGCATCAACACACAACCTATCCCCACTCTCGAGGCATCACAATAAACGGTATATGAACCTGAAGTCGATGGCAATACTAACACTGGAGCTGTGGTCAAAGCTGTCTTGAGCTTCTGAAAGCTCTCCTCGCACTCATCCGACCACACGAACGGTGCACCCTTCTGGGTCAATTTAGTCAATGAAGAAGCAATGGATGAAAATCCCGAACGAACCGGTGATAATATCCCGCCAAACCAAGAAAACTCCTGATCTCTGTAGCTGAGGTCGGTCTAGGCCAACTCCGCACCGCCTCTATCTTTTTCTGATCAACCTGAATACCATCACGAGACACCACATGTCCCAGAAATTCTACGGACTCGAGCCAAAACTCGCACTTGGAGAATTTCGCATATAGCTTCTCCTCCCTCAATCTCTGCAACACAATACTCAAATGTTGAGCATGCTCCTCCTGACTACGGGAGTAGACTAGAATGTCATCAATGAACACAATCACAAATGAATCCAAATAAGGCTTGAACACACTGTTCATCAGATGCATAAATGCTGCTGGGGCGTTGGTCAACCCAAACGACATCACAAGAAACTCATAATGACCATATCGGGTCCTGAATGCAGTCTTCATAATATCCGAGTCCCTGATCTTCAGCTGATGATAGCCTGAACGAAGATCAATCTTAGAAAACACCCTCGCACCCTGTAACTGATCAAACAAATCATCTATGCGCGGTAGAGGGTACTTGTTCTTCATTGTTACTTTGTTCAATTGCCTATAATCAATACACATCCGCATGGAACCATCTTTCTTTTTAACAAACAACACCGGCGCACCCCACGGAGACACACTAGGACGGATGAAACCCTTATCCAGAAGTTCATGAAGCTGCTCTTTTAGTTCTTTCAACTCAGCTGGTGCCATCCGATAAGGAGGAATGGATATAGGCTGAGTGCCCGCACCAAGTCAATGCCAAAATCAATATCCCTGTCCGGCGGCATGCCCGGTAGGTCTGAGGGGAATACATCTGGGAAGTCCCTCACAACAGGTACAGAATCAATGCTAGGAGACTCAGCTCCCACATCTCTCACAAAAGCTAAGTACGATAAACACCCTTTTTCAACCATCTTCTGAGCTTTTAAGAACGAAATAACACGGCTAGGGACGAAATCGATCGAACCCCGCCACTCAATCTGAGAAATACCAGGAATGGCCAACGTAATTGTCTTAGCATGACAGTCCAATATCGCATGATACGGAGACAACCAGTCCATACCCAATATAACATCAAAGTCCACCATCCCCAACAATAACAAATCTGCCTGGGTCTCCAGACCCCCAATAGATATAACACAGGATCTATAGACATGATCCACAACAATCGTATCACCCACGCGGGTGGATACATGAACAAGTAAATCAAGACTACCACGGGTCGCACCCAAATGATGTGCAAAATAAGAAGACACGTTCGAATATATGGACCCGAGATCAAATAGAACAGAGGCATCTCTGTGACAGATAGAAATGATACTTGTAATCACTGCATCGGAGGCAACCGCATCACGCTTGTCAGGGAGTGCATAGAATCGTTCCTGGCCCCCACTGGACCGCTCCTCACCTCTGGGGCGACTACGAGAAGACTGACCTCCACCTCTGCTAGACTGAGATGGTGCTGAAGAGGAGGGCTAATCCATCTGTTGAGACCTATCCCCACCTGGTGCTGGAGAAGGGGGCTGAAGGGAACCCCTCTCCGCAGAAGAACCCTGGGCTGAAGAAGTAGGTGTTGCACCCTGGGCTAGAAGGGCACTAAGCGATGACTGACCCTATTGAAACCCTCGTCGACCACGACCATAAGAACCTCCGCTCTGCTCTGGGCGGCTCGAATGAGAAGGTCCAGACGAGCGACCTCGCTCTCGCCGGGAATGCCCTCAGACGGAGCACCACCGAAACCGCCGAACCGCGAGGCCTCTCGGCCTCCCGCTCTCTCTCTCTCGGCGACGATCCGCCTCAACGGAGCGTGCCATATCAGCTACCCGCTCAAACGATGATGACAGAACTCGCTCGTCGGTCATAAGAATACGGACAGAGTATACGAGGCCATCAACGAACCTCCCGATCCTCTCCCTATCGCTGGGGATCATCCATGTGGCATGCCTAGCCAACCGAGTGAATCTAAGCTCATACTCGGTCACAGACATGTCGCCCGAATCAACCACTCGAATCGGCGACGTAGCTCTTCGCGACGAGATCGAGGTACATATTTCTCGTAAGAGAGTAGAGAATCTGCCGCCACGTGAGAGGCGTCGCTCTCGCAGCTCTACGCCTCTCAAACACCTCCCACCAATCAAATGCGGGACCAGTGAACTGAAATGTAGTAAATGAAACTCCGCCGGACTCAAGAATACCAGCCGTACGCAGCATCTTCTGACACTTATCCAAGAAACCCCGGGCATCCTCGCCCTCAACGCCACCGAAATGGGGTGGCAAGCTCACCAAATCTCTCAAGACGACGTCGCTCGTCATCGGGCATAACCTCAACCATATGCTCTGGAGCTGGAGCTGGTGCCACTGGAGGAATAACCGGTGCAACCACCGAGCGGGGACCGCCTCGGTGTCCGAAGTCCCCGAACAACCGGTCGGCGTGCGAGCCGGCAGTGGTCCGTCGTCCACCCCCGACCGAGATGTCGCTACAGTAGCGGTAGCCGAAACTACCCGAGCCAAACCGGAACACACCGATAATATCCGAGCAAGCAGTCTCCCGAAGACCATGGATAGCAATAGATATAGTCCGGCCCTGAACCTGGGGCTGCTGGAGCATCAACCACTGGGGGCTGCTCCTGAACTGGTACAACAGGCAGGTCAGCTGGCACTGCCTCACCCGCCCTACCTCTAACTCTAGCACGACCGCGCCCACGGCCTCTAACAGGTGTCAATGGAGGTCGTCCACCTCGTCCTGATGCTCGCGTTCTCGCCATCTGCGAGAGAATAGAATATAGAAGTTCAGTTCTCAGAACAACAAGATCGCACGACAGAGTTCAAGAAAAGTGAAGTTTTCCTAAAGGTTCGCAGACTCCCGAGGATAAGTACAGGCGTCCCCGTACCGATCCACAAGACTCTACTAACCGGCTCAAGACTCATGAGGCCTAGTAAACCTAGGCTCTGATACCAACTTGTCACGACCCCAAATCCGGTCGTGATGGCGCCCAGCACATTGCTAAGCCAGCCTGACCAATCAATAACAATAACGGAGCTTGAAGCTCTCTTTAGCCCATTTAATCATATTAAATCACGAAGCAACAGCGATACATATAACGAAAACGGGGAACCAAGTCCCATAATACATCAACTCCCATAGACCAAGGGTCAAGAGTCATGAGCCTCTACTGAACGTAAGTGTATAAAGGTTTACAAAAAATACCAAGTGCGGAAAGAAATGTCAATACAAAATCAAAAGATAGTAGGAAGGAATATCGGGTCTGCGGACTCTGCAGCTACCTCGTATATCCCACAGATGTCGCCTCGCACAGATACTGGATCACTGCTGAGAGGTACCTGGATCTGCACACAAGGTGCAGGGAGTAAAATGAGTACTGCCAGAGTCAGTGGTAATAAACAAGGGTAAGACAGCGCAGATAAGAAATCCGCAATAAAGCACTATGTAAAGCTATAATCGAATACCCTGTCACAGAATCAATATCAACTGTACCTGTACCAATAAGTACCAATAAATAGCATAACAGCTAGCAGATGTAGCTAAATGCAATGCAATGCATGATATGACCGCTACGACGCGTAGCTCGACTCCAATTTTGGGTACCCGTGCTCACTGTGGGGGTTCAGACTCCGGAGGGGCTCCTACAGCCCAAGCACATCTCATAGAGATATTCCTGCGGCGTGCAGTCCGATCCAACATATATCTCGCTGCGGCGTGCAGCCCGATCCACTACTAGTCGGCTAATATGCAGATACAGCCTCGCAGGCTCAAAAGTAGTTTTTGAAAACTCTTTTATCATTTTTCAGTTGGAAAACAGTAATATCAAGTTCCAGAGATTGGAATTAGCATAATAACAGAAATAGCTGCTGACTAGTAGTAAACTAGCATGTCTATATGATAAGACAATGATAACGATCCTCGCGGGATCCAATAACTGGCTCACGGCCCACAAGTATACTCAACCGCCCAAGAAGGGGTTCAACGGCTCGAGAATAGCCAATAATACAGTATCAACAGGTCGGACTAATATATAGTCTCCAGTTCATGATCGACCCCGCACTCTCAAGAGTGTGCGTGTCTCGCCGCTATACAGCGTCACAAAGTGGTATACCGGGGTTTCGAACCCGCCGGTCATCACCCACATCTATTACTCACCTCAATACGGCGCGACGACTACTCCGCAATGCCCTTGCCACGAGAATCAAGCTCCGCACGCGTAGAATCCGATCAAATACAGTAGAAACACAACAAATTAGGCCAATGGGACGACACCCAATCAATACAACTCAATTTACATCAAAATTCCCAAAGTTGTCAAAACCCGACTTTCGGTACGCTTGCCGAAAAATTACGAAAGTCATATATTCGGAACCCTCATCTCGATACGAGTCTAAGCATATAAAATTTACAAAAATCGGACTCTATTTGCCCACTCAAATCGGTGTTTTTCTTCAATTTAGGCCTAGGGCTCAAACCCACCTTTAATCTTCCATTTACGAAATTTAACCAAGGATTTCATGTTAATATGATGTAATTAAGCCACAAAACTTACCTCCAACGAAACCCCGATGATTTCCCAGCAATCTCCCGTCAATTTCTTCTCTTGGAACTCAAAAATGGGGGTTTTGGGTATTAAACCCGCGACTGGTCTGTTCTGAACTTAAACTCTCTGCCAGACCTATTTGCTCTACGCGATCGCGACTCTACTCACGCGATCGCGATGCTCAAACATTTCGCCCTCACGCGATCGCGACTCTCCTCACGCGATCGCGATGTACAAACATCCGGCTTCACGCGATCGCGTCCCTCTTCCTGCGATCGCGTAGCACATTTTTCCCCGGACCCCATTTCTCTTCTACGCGATCGCGTAAATGCTCATGCGATCACGATGACCACCCGGTTAACTATACGCGATCGCGTCCGTGCCCCTGCGATCGCGTTTCTTCTGTTCTTGACCTTACGCGATCGCATCCCTATCTCTGCGATCGCGAAGGGTAAAATTCTGCTGCACTAATTGCAGCAGAAACAGCAGTGCATTTGGCACAAAATGGTCCGTTTGGACCCCCGAATTCATCCCGAGGCCCCCGGGACCCCAACGAAAACCACCAACATACCCCAAAACACGATACGAACTTGTTCCAATCATAAAAACACCATCCTAAACATCAAAACCACCAATTACACACGGATTCAAGCCTAAATTTCTTAAAACTTTCCGAATCACGCATTCTATCAAAAACCCGACCAAACGACGTCCGAATGACCTGAAATTTTGCAGGCACATCCAAAATCACCTAACGGAGCTACTGCAACTGTCGGAATTCCATTCCGACCCCGGATCAAAATCTCACCTACCGTTCGGATTTCGCCAAAATTCAACCTTAGCCAATTCAAGCCTATTTCTACACCGGGCCTCCAAATTCAATTCCGATTGTTCCCCTAAGTCACAAATCACCTCCCGGAACTAACCGAATCATCAGAATCCGATTCCGAGCCCTCTAACCAAATAGTCAACTCCGGGTTGACTTTCCTTATTCAAGTCTCCTTCAAAAAGGCTATATGCCTCATTTTCAATCCAATTCACTCCTAACTCACCCGATAGACTCTAACACTGATATAAAATCATAAAACATGCATTTACAACATAACGGGGTGGTAATTCTCGTGACGACGGGCCGGGTCGTCACAGAGATGGGGTACAAGTATATGTCACATGATATCAAAAGCTCATAGTGCATTTATATCAACAGCCACTCGACCAAACATAAGCTATGATGTGCAGACCCTTAATCAGTTCCAAAGAAGTCTCATATGGATGCAGCTTATTAGGGTGGTTAGGTATCCAAAGGCAACACCTGGCATGGAAGTTCTGATGCGTAGGGAACCCAAAGATATACTGCTGGGATTTTGTGATTCAGATTGGGCAGCCTGCCATGTCATTAAAAGATCAGTTATTGGCTATGTAGTGGAGTTTGGAAACTCTTTGATTTCTTGGAAATCAAAGAATTAACATACAATGTCCAGGAGCAGTGCAGAAGCGGAGTATATGAGTATGGAATGTGCAGTTGCAGAAATTGTATAGCTAACTAGACTCTTTCATGAATTAGGAATCACATTGCAAAAGTCGGTTCCTCTTTATTTTGACAGTAAAGCTGCAATGCAAATTGCAACAGACTCCATTTTTCATAAGAGAATCAAGCATATCGAAGTTGATTGTCATTTCATCCGAGAGAAGATCAAGCAAGGACTTTTGGAGACTAAGTATGTGCACACTAAGGACCAATATGTAGGATTGTTTACCAAAGGACTGAGTTCACGACAACATCACTACTTACTTGGCAAGCTTAGAGTGTTAAACATTTTACACCCTTTAATTTGAGGGGGGTGTGTGTGTGCGTGTATATATATATATATATATATATATATATATATATATATATATATATATATATATATATATATATACTAACTCATAACACAATTAATTTTTACTACAATCATCCGTATATATATTAGTTATTTAGCATAGTATTAACAAATTAGTTGGTAATTAATTATAAATATATGTATAAAGCTTCTATATTCGGTTAATGAGAAATTGAGAATGAACACATTTCTTTTCTCAATTCAATTGCTGAAATCTAACACAGAACCAAATATTTTATAGTAGTAAAATATTTCTTACTAAAGCGGGGACAAATAGGAGTGGTACGTGGAAGAAATTATTAAATTTGTGCTTCCATGGGATTAGAAAACTCAGTTCACTTCTTTTATTTATTTATTACTGTCCCCTCTATTTATTTCTTTTGTTGGATAATTTATTACAATTTTGGAGTAAATTCAGGGAACTGACATGCCGTACAGAACGCAGAAGTCATTGTGCTTTGTGTCCTCTTAACCAAACTTCAGTTTTGGTCTGTTCATTACTTACAAAATTTTGGATCTTTCTCACATAGTATAAAAATAATTTTCAATTGCGAATGAAATTACAATTTATTTAATTTATTATAACTTTATTTACATTGATGTGTCAACATACATAAAAAATAATCTAAATTGACCCCTCATTTGTTTTTTCTTTTCCGATTATAGTTTAAAATTATCCCTTGTCATACTTTAGGTTTGAAGTCATATTATGATCAAGAGTAAATACGAGATAATTTGCTAACAACAATAATTTAAATAGCGTCAGAATATAAAGCAAAGCTAAAATAAAGATGTTTTATACGGTAAATTGATATATTTTCTTTCTAAAGGGAAAAAATGCTCTTTTTGTCCAAAAAGAAATTGACTCCTCGATTTTCTTTTAGAACAAAAAATATTATACGTTTTGGAATTACATAAAAACTAGTATAATTCAATATAATCAATTTATAATTAAAGTATTAATATATTCTTTAAAATATTAATTAATTTTCCAATAGTTTCTCGTTAAATTTGATACATAGAGTATTATTTATTTATTTGTTATTTTTATGTAGATGCAACTAGAAAAAAAAAACAGTAATAATTGAACATTGGATGCCAATTGAAAGAAAATCTATAAATCTGTCGGAACAAGATTTTGTGCAGAAATGCCTTCTTAGTTCTACCAAGTTTGTAGGGGCAAAAACAAAAAACAACAAAAACTGAATAATTATTGCTCCAACTACTAATAGATAAATAAAATATCCCAACTTCACCACAATATTCCATTGATAGCCCTGTGTTTAAGTAATTTTTACAAACTAGTAGTATGTTAAAAGATTCAGAAATTAGTAAGACAACATAAACAGTGAATATGTATTTTACAAAAGCAATTGAATTTATGAAAAAAATTTGATATAGTAAATTCAATTACTCATAATCTGAAGGAGATTACAAAGACGCGGTAAATTATATAAATTCTGAATGAATGTTTTACGTAAACATGATTATTATATGAAATCATGGTAGTTTTTATAATTTTGACTTCCTTTTTTCCTAAATATAGAACGTATATTGTGAATGTATTCCAGTTTTACACTTCAACAAGAGAATCCTATAAAAATGGATAAATACGCACTAATCCACTTGAAATAAGATAAAAGTTTTTTCAACCTTTTATATGATACATTTTGGTACAAATGCTCGTACGCGAAAAGATTTTCCTCTTCACTAGTAGACAACACCAACAACCCAGTATGATGTCACAAGTGGTATCTAAGGATGGTAATATGTACGCAGACTTTACCCCTACTTCGAGGGACAGCGAGGTTGTTTCCAGGAGACCCTCGGCTTAAGACAACAACAAAAAATGATACATTAGTACTATCCATAAACTCAGACTAAAATAACATAAAAATACAAAATATAACAATACAATAACGAAATAACAGTAATATAGGAAATAAAGGAAATACGAATAGGATGGAAGGTAATACTAATATCCAATAGATACATTCATGTATCAGTAGCATCCTAAGACTAACTCCTAACTGGTTAGTCTCACTCTTCACTCATAAACAATGCTCCCATATAAAATTCTTTTTCTGATTTTTTAAAGGGAGAAGGTCCAAAATTACCCTTCTACTATGGTATATTGTTTATTTCTGCCACCCGTTATTCTTTTCGTCCAATTCTATCCCTACCGTTAACAAAATTTGTAAAATTACCCCTAACCCTAACGTCATTCCACTGTGGCAACTGACACCTCTAATATTCTATCTATGTCAGCAGCCAAATCAGCAGGTTCCACCAAATAAATTGCCATGTCACCATTGAAAGTAATTTAATCCTCAAATAAATTATATTTGTTTATCAAAATTAGAAAAAGATTAAAAAAAATCGAATTTAATAAAAATGCAATTAACTACTTTGAAAGAACAAAGGGGCAGCGCCCTTCTTTCCTCTTCTCTGCCCGTGATCACCGCCGCCGGATTTGGTCATCGGTTGGACGGCGGACCTTCGTATCAGGTGGTTGTCCATCTTTCATATGCTCAGCCACCCTTTCCCATACCGGAAATAAATGAAAATGGTCTTCCTCTGCGATGTGATTTGGTTTTGTTCATTGGAAGTATGTAGATATGGCAGATCTATGACTAAAAATTTCTCCAGCTTTCAGATCTACACCATCGGCCAGGCCCGATGGTGAATGATTCGTCGGTGACCATATTTTGTCATCCTCTCATTCTTATATTTCTTTGCGAGCAAATCTGAAAATGTAATTTGATTTGGCAAATCTTAATGACCTTATTTTCTTTGAAAGTGAATCTGGAATCCGATTATCCTCTCATTCTTATGTTTCTATGCAAGCAGATCTGAAAATGTAATTTTATTTGGCAAATCTGAATGTTTCTTTATTTTCTTTGCAAGCAAATCTGAAATATGATTATCCTTTCATTCTAATGCTTCTTATGGAATACCTGATGGTTCTGTCAAATATTTATGAACTTCCGGCAATTTTAGCAATGACAAATTCCATAGTTTCTAGCAATTTTGGTACGAGGTAAGGGAGAGAAGATGAGAGAAATGGTGCAGAGGAGAGGAGTGGAGGGACTGTTTATGTTAGGGTTTTAATTTGGTGGAGTTGATGACATGGCAGCTGACATGGATAAAATTGATGGAGTCAGCTGCCACACGAAGGGACGTTAGGGTTAGGGGTAATTTTGTAAACTTTGTTAACGGTAGGGATGAGAATGACCGAAAAGTATAACGGGTGGCACAAGCAACCAATAAACAATAGTAGAGAGATAATTTTGACCTTTTTTCCTTTTTTTAAATTTTGAAAACTATCACCAAATTCAATGAGTAAACATTTAAGTACCAACAAAAGAATTCGATATATCTAGAATTACTCATCATTATGAATGTATTTCTAAAATGTAGTTAGCAATTTTCACACAAAAAGATTACTTGGTCTTCAATAAAATTCATAAGAAGGTAATTAGGAATAAGATCATGACTCAAAATACATGAATCTCATCACTTGAAAAGAAAAGAGAGAAAGAGAAAAACATTTGGATCAGGTGCAGATCCACCTTATGATCTACGAGTTCACGTGGTACAAAAGTAGGGGTGTCAATAGCTCGGTTCGATTATTTTATAAAATCTGTACCATATCAATTTTTTTGGTTATTCTATTATGTATAACCAAGATTAGACTTTTCGAAACCGTTCCAATCATGTCGGTTCACTTCGGTATCGGTACGGTTCGGTTAATTTTTGGTATTTTTTAAATATCATGTAAAATTCACCAGTAGAAGTAGATGCAATAGCATATGTTCTTTTACAGAACTTACCAAAACTTTCTAGATATTTTTACTGTTTAAAGGGTGATAAATCAAAAAAACATGAAGTAGGGCTAGAGTATAGATCCATCAACTATTCGACAACAACGTAATAGAAACCAAGTAAAAGCAAAGAAAATATAAATCACACAAGTGGAAAGATATTAATCAAGTCAGAACTCAAGAATAAACTTTATATTGAATATTCAAAAGATAAAACTAAATTGTATGAAAGGAAACATATCAATACATTGTATTCTACTCATAATCGCTAGAACACTTTGTGTATTGATAATAAGGATACTTAAAATAACTTACTTTAAGTATAAGTAGCATAATAGAATTTAGGAATTAGTATTTTGAGTTTAATTACTCGTTGGCTTGTAACAATTTTTATAATTCCAAGACCCAATGAAAAATTTAATGCTTTATTAGTTTTTAACTTACTATATAAATATATTTTTCACTTATAAAATTTATTCGATACGGTTCGGTATTTGTTGGTTTATTTTTATAAAATAAAAAATATACCCTAATTATCGGTATGGTTATAGATTTATATAAAAACTTACGATTTCTTTAAAATAACCTAACAATCGGTTCGATACGGTTTGGTCGATTTTTAAATATCCATTGATACCCTATGTAAAAGTGTTCCAAAAATTTACTAAATATCTATAAATATTTAAATGTGAACCTAACAACAACAACCCAGTAAAATCTCACAAGTGGGGTCTGGGTAGAGTAGTGTGTACGCAGACCTTACTCCTACCCTGAAGGGGTAGAGAGATTGTTTTCGAAAGACCTTCGGCTCAAGATAATAAAAAATGAGAGAATATTAGATTCACCACGGAGATCATAAGAGACATAGGAACATAACATGCAGAAAAGTGGTAAGCAAAAACGATGGCTAGTAAATAGATCATGCATCGAAAATAGAAAATAGTAAGACACGACATTACCCCTAGCTATCTTAGACAAAACACTACCGTTGTAGGCTCACAAAGTTACAAAGTAATGCAAGACTCAACTACCTCCTAGCCTACAACCGAAGTACTCGACCTCCACAACTTCCTATCAAGTGTCATGTCCTCGAAAATGTGAAGCCTCGCCATATCCTGCCTGATTACCTCTCCCCAATATTATTTAGGCCGTCCTCTACCTCTTCTCGTGCCTTCCACAACCAATCGCTCACATCTCCTTACTGGAGCATCTAGGCTTCTCCTCCGTACATTCCAGAACCATCTGAGCCCCGCTTCCCGCATCATCAATGAGAGCCACATACACATTCTCTCGAATATCATTGTTCCTAATATTCTCCATCCTAATGTGCCCGCACATCTACCTCAACATCTTCATTTATGCTACTTTCATCTTTACGTGAGTTCTTAACAGGCCAACACTCAGCCACATACATCATGGTCGGTCTAACTATTGCTTTATAGAATTTACCTTTAAGTATCATAGGCACTCTCTTGTTACATAAGACTCTAGATACTAACCTCCACTTCATCCGTCCTACTCCAATATGGTGTGTGACATCCTTATCGATCTCCTCTCCCCCGTGGATAATTGAACCAAGTTACTTGAAGCTGCCTCTACTAACTTGTGACTCAAGCCTCACATCCACGTCCACTTCCCCCGGGTTAATGCTGGATTTACACTTAATGTATTCCGTCTTCGTTCTGCTTAGCTTGAAATCCTTAGACTCAAGAGTCTATCTCCAGACTTCCAATTTCTCATTAACACCGGCTCGTGTCTCATCAATCAGAATTATGTTATTGGCGAATAACATGCACCATGGCACCTCTCCTTGACTATGATTTGTTAACGCATCCATCACCAGGACGAATAAGAGCGGACTGAGTGCAGAGACTTGGCATTTCAACCGGAAAATGCTCAGAGTTGCATCCTACTGTCCTCACCTGAGTCTTAGCCCCATCATACATGTCTTTAATTGCATAATATAAGGAACCGACACACCTTTTGCCTTCAAACATCTCTAGAGAACTTCTCTAGGAACCTTGTCATATGCTTTTTCTAGGTCAATAAACACCATGTACAGATCTCTTTTTCTATCTCTGTACTGTTCAACCAACCTCTTAACAAGGTGTAAAGCTTCTGTAGTAGAACGACCCAGCATGAAACTAAATTGGTTGACGGATACAGACACTGTCATCCTCACTCTCGCTTCAACCACCCTCTCCCATACTTTCATGTTATGACTCAGTAATTTGATACCCCTATAGTTGTTACAACTCTGAATATCACCTTTATTCTTATACAATGGAACCACTGTACTCCAGTTCAACTCATCCGGCATCCTCTTCGCCTTAAAAAAAACATTAAACAACCTAGTTAACCACTTCACACTTGCTCTTCCAAAACACTTCCAAAATTCCACTGGAATCTCGTCTGACCCGGTCGCTCTACCCCTACTCATCTTACGCATAGCTCCCACGACCTCCTCGACCTCGATACGCCTGTAATGCCAGAAGTCACGATGACTCTCGGAATGATCCAATTCTCCTAGCACGATATCCCAGTCCCCCTTTTCATTCAGAATTTTGTGAAAATAAGTGTGCCATCTCTTCTTAATTTGGGCATCTTCCACCAGTACTCTACCATCTTCATCCTTAATACATCTCACTTGGTCCAAATCTCGAGCCTTCCACTCTCTCAACTTAGCCATCCGGAATAACTTCTTCTCCCCGCCTTTTCCCCCCAGTTCTTCGTACATACGCCCGTAAGCCGCAGTCTTAGCCTCTGTGACCGACAATTTATCTTCCTTCTTAGCTACCTTTTATCTCTTCATGCACGCTCTCCTCTCCTCCTCACCTATTCTCCGCACTAACTTCAGGTATGCTGCCTTCTTCGCTTCCACGTTACCTTGGACCACTTCATTTCACTACCAGTCTCATATGCGCCCACTAGAGACACCAATCGAGACCCCTAATACCTTTCTCGCAGACTCCCTTATACAGTATGTTGTCGCTGACCATATAGTGTTCGCATCCTCACTACTCCTTCAAGCTCCCATAGCCGACAACCGAAACTCCAACTTTTGGGTTTTATCCTTAGTCAAGGCTCCCCACGTGGTTCTTGGTTTTCCTCGAGCTATCCTTTTCCTTCTCTTTATCCTAATACCAACGTCTAACACCAATAGTCTATGCTGCATCGCGAGTGTCTCGCTCGGAATCACCTTGCAGTCCTTGCACAACTCGCTGTCACACTTTCTGAGGAGGAGATAGTCAATCTTAGTCTTCGCTACCGCATTTTGAAAAGTAACCAAATGCTCTTTCCTCTTCGGAAATCTAGAGTTCGCAATCGCCAACCCAAAAGCCTTAGCGAAGTCCAACAGCGAGGTACCTCATCCGTTCCTCTCCCTAAAACTAAAGCCTCCATGCATCTCGCCGTTGCCACATTTGGATGCCCAAATATGACCATTGAAATCCCCTCCTATGAATAGCTTTTTAGCAGGCGGAACCTCGTACACAATCTCATCTTACCCCTCCCAGAAACGTCGTTTAACCTCCTCATCTAGGCCCGCATACGACGTATATGGCGCTAACGATATTTAGGGTGTATTCTCCAACCACCAACTTAATAACCAAGAACATTAAATTTGGGATTCACCTCTAATTTGGATCACATTCTTATATTTCACACTAAGCTTTTTTAAAATTAATTACATAATAAATTGCCAAATTACAAAAGTGATATATCCGGAATTTGTCATTATTTAAAGGGTATATTAGTCTATCCGACGTTACAAAATGTCAAAATTTAGCCGTTTAATCCTTTTTTTAAAAACATCATACCTGTCAACAATTATATAAAAGGCCACATTTACAGACACACATTTATATAAATAAAATACAGTCGGATACAATTTCTCTATCATAAAAGGTAGAAATTGATTTTTTCTTTTTGTTTGAATTTTGATCATAAGTCTTACGCTTACGCTTTGCTCTCTTTATCATTGCTTCAAAGCAAATTCATGAATTTTGTTTTTCCTTTTTCAAAACTACATTTCTCTCAGATCTGTTTTTTGAAATTTCTATTCAATTTTTCAGGTACTGCGAAATGTTTATGATTTAATGCCTTTCATTTTTTCTTCTTCGTGTGTATTTGTTCATTTCTTTTCTTATGTTGTGAATTGTTGTACTGTAGGCTTGTGATGTTGTACTCTAATCGTTTTTTTTTTGGTTGTTGTTTGAACTTTGAATTAAAGGTTGAAATTGATTGGTTTACGGCTGCTTTCAACTTTGCTGGATTTACACGTGATATGCACGTGATTTTACCGCTTTGATTTCGACGTTTCCCCTCTCAGTAAGCATCTGGATCATAGTTTGCAACTTTTTTTGGCTTTGTTTTCCTTTAGTGTTGGTGTGTGTGTTTATGATGTATGTAATTGCAAATTATTGATATTTTGATTTTTTTTGTTGTTATTCTTAAAGAATTGAGTAATAAAGTTTGAAAAGTTGGCTCCGCAACGCCGATCACAGCGCCATATGGGCGGCCAAATGCAGCAGAGCAATGCGGCAGCGGGTACTGCTCTATACGATCATCCTCCGGGCAATGCGGGCCCCGCTGGTGATGCGGGAGATGCTGTCATGGCGCGATGGCTTCAGTCTGCTGGGTTGCAGCATTTGGCCACTACCGGTGTCGATCAACGTCTGCTTCCTAACCTACTTATGCAGGTATAATACCTTACTTTATAATTCGCTTGTGCTTTATCTACTAGTAGTAGTTTTTAAGTACAAGATCAGTGTTGTTTACATTTCTGTCTGAATTAATTTGACAAAATTAGTAGTTGTCACAATGTCATTGCACTAAAGAGAGATCTAGCGTATTAGCAGGAGGTGTATGTTCACCACTGACTTAGAGACAGATTCATGATTTGTATTTTGTGGGTTCAATTTCGAATTGTACCACAACTCATTTGATTTACTAGGTTCAAAATATCATTTTATTTGCACTTATTTAGTGAATATTTTTAACACATATAAATAATTCAAGCCAAAGCTACTGGGTTTAGATAAACCTCTACCTGTAACTCTATTGAACACTATATATGTATATAGAAGATTTAAAGTAATACTTTAAAGATATTGTATATTATATATTCAGATGTACACTCATTGTCTTTAAATTTTACCTTGTTTTATTAGTTACCTCTGCCCTCTTGGGTAGAGGTAAGGCTTATCTACATATTACCCTCCACAGACCCCACTTTATGGAAATATACTGGGTTGTTGTTGTTGTTGTTGTTATTAGTTAAATTGAATAGTCTTTGTATGTCCTGCTGCTATAGTACCTAGGGGCCTTTTTATTGTTATTTGGTTTACCCCTCTGCAAATGTGGTTATATAGAACGCACTCACACACAAGCATGTCACATCGTTTTGTATTCTTCATTTTAGACCACTGACTCCTATGAACTCTGTTAGCCTTAAACGCAATCATGGCAGCTGATTATCCAGATCATGGAGTTTTATCTGCAGAATGATATTGATCCTTTTCTTTCGAACTCGCTGTATTCTCTTTCTTTTGGAACTTTACCATGGGGGTTTAGTATGTCAATCTTTGTTTGTTTGGATATTGCCATATTGAGTCCGTTAATGATTTTGAAGCCTGGATATTGTTTGAAGGGATATGGAGCACAGTCTATGGAAGAGAAACAGAGGCTTTTCAAATTGATGAGAAACCTCAACCTAAATGGCGAATTTGCTTCTGATCCATATACTCCAACAGCCCAAAGTCCAGGAGGGTTTGGAGCATCAGATGGCTTTTATTCTCCTGAGTTCAGAGGAGACTTCGGAGCTGGGCTGTTGGATCTTCATTCCATGGATGACACTGAGCTTTTAACTGAGGTAAGGATCATTTTTAAAAGTCTGGACCTATCTAGTACCTCGTTTCCTTCTCTACTTTGCCAGTTCTTTTGTAAAAATGTACATTGTTTTGTTGGAGTAACTAATGCGGTTTTTGTTTTTGTTTGCCTTTCTTTTCCCTGCGCCGAGGGTCGATTGGAAACAGCCTCTCTGCCCTCTCGGGTAGAGGTAAGGCCTGTCTACATATTACCCTCCCCAGACCCCACCTTGTGGGAATATACTGGGTTGTTGTTGTTGTTGTACATTGTTTTGTTGGAAACCTCAGTTTTCGCCTGCATTTTTTAGCTGATTTATAAATTAATAATATATTCATAATTTGACAACACATTCTGCCATACTAGTCTCAGTCTCGCCCTCCTGCCCTACACCCTCCCGAGAAGGAAGTGAAAACAGAAAGGAATGTGTAGGGTTACTGAATATGGGTTCATTGAAGAAACTGACGGTTTTGTCCAGTTAGAAAGGTGTTTAACAGCAACTACTTAGCATTCTCTTTGTTACCAATTGTACAAAACAGATGTCACTGGGTTAACATGCTAAGCTAGACCGAGAGCTGTAATTATCTTATTATAGTTAACAGTAAAGTGTTTTGTTTTTAGATTGTGGAGACTATGAGGCAAGAAATACCAAATTTATGTCTGGAATTGGAACCCTTTTCTGAGATAGAGGGGGAATTTAAAAGCTTGGCTTTCCATGCACTAATCGTGGAATAACTCACATGTCAGGGTTTTCTGCATTTTGAGGGAACTAAATGAATGGTTTTATCGTTTATATCCATTGAAATACTCATTGCCTTCTGCTGGATAACTAGTCTCTTTCTTTTACAAGTCTGATGGGATAACTAGTCATATATTGTGAATATCCTTATTAGTGGATATCGCACCACTGTGCTTGAATTTAAATAGGTTGTCGGCCATGTTCTTTCTTTCATGATCATCAGTCTTATTAAGAATCAAGATAATTTCTTAACGGCTAGACTAGTAATGTTGGCTTACTGGTGATCCAAATCTTTCTCATTTGTAAATACCCGGCCATGTGTCTTGTAATGTTTCTGACTTTATAGTCATAAATAAAGGAATTTCTGCTTACTAATTCTGGCCTTATTGTCATTTTAGCATGTAATTTCAGAACCCTTCGAGGTGTCACCTTTCATGTCAGGGGTAAATAAAGCATTTGATAGTGACAACGATCAACAGCAAAAAGCACAACCAGAGGGGGATGCTGCAGCTGGATTATCCACAATTGAAAAAGAAAATAATGCAAGAGAAAACAATGTGGCGAAGATTAAAGTAGTGGTATGTCAATTGTGCATGTATTATTGACTTATTGTTCTATTGAGGATGGTTATGTCATAATTGTGAGACACCATTGAGGAAAGGTCTCTTTGATTGGCCTGTATCTGGGAATGGGAGGATTCAAATGCATTTGAGATGAAGATATTGGCCTGTATCTGGGAATGGGAGGGTTCAAATGCATTTGTGACACTTTTAGTAATACGAAGATTTTTCTTCTTTGGTAGATAGGGAATGAGATGGAGATATTGTTGTGTTTATTTGGGGAAGAAAATTGGATTTTGAGGCATATTTTCCTATGGGATTCTAGTTCTAACTCCTACCATTTAATTACCATTGTTTTATTCATTTCTAAGATGGTAATTTGCTCAATTATGCCAACAACATGCGCCTTCACTAAAGACCATGTCTGAGCTGCCTATAGAACTCAAATTAAGTGTTCACATGCTTCGCATTAGTGAAAAGATGTTATTTGAGGATCCACGTCCTGCAAAAAATTCTGAGTTTCTCGCAGCCTCCACTAAGGCACTAACTTGAAATTGATATGCAGCTTGAAATAATATTGCTTTAGTATTTGGTAATCAACTGCTTGGCTATTGTCTAGACATTTGCTAGATTTTACGTTCATTCTTAGCCACTTTCTCAATGAGTGCCGCTTTTACAGAAAACTTGGGAGTTTTGGAAAATGAATTTTAATTCATATTTTTATTGTCCTTATATGTTTCTTTCCTGTGATTAAAATATGCCTTCTAGTTTGATAACACTTTTTTCTTACTGCTTTAACCCCCCTTCTTCATGCATTTCATGGTTGTTCAGATGATTTGTTTATTCTTTCTCTTCTCAATTTCTAAAGCTGATGTTAGTGTATGGCAGGTGCGTAAGAGACCTTTAAACAGGAAGGAAGTTGCTCGGAAAGAGGATGACGTTGTCACTGTATCTGAGAATGCTTTTCTCACAGTCCATGAACCCAAACTTAAGGTTTAAAATGTCGTTTTCATGTAGATTTGATTTGCATCACATGATTCAAGGGCTGATGTTTGCTTTTATTGTGACTTACTTTGCAAAACCTTTATCAATCTCTTTTTTTTGGAGGATAAATCTCATTTAACCCTTAAATATTTGGGAGGAGCTGATGTTTGTTTGTACTATGGAAGGTGGACTTGACTGCTTATGTTGAGAAGCATGAGTTCTGTTTTGACGCTGTTCTAGATGAGCATGTTACAAATGATCAGGTATCTTTTCATCATCTACATTGAAGATTTAGTTACAAAGTCTGCTGCTTTACATTTTTTTTTTCAATAGTAGGTTATTTACCAACCACTTTTTGTAACTTCATCACATATCCACTGCTTTGCAGGTTTATCGAGCGACCGTGGAACCAATTATCCCAACCATCTTTCAACGCACAAAAGCTACATGCTTCGCTTATGGCCAGACAGGTCTGCTGCATTTCTTTACATGCTTGATTTATTTTGTTCCAGAGGCTGCTTACCTTTATCTTCTGGCACTTAGCTGATTTCTGCTCCGACATGTGCTAGTACCCTCTTGGTACTACTTTATTAATTACCTTATCCAAAAAAGGAAAAAGATGTTGCTCTCTCTATAATTTCTAATCTTCTGGTTCCATCTTTGATCATTCCCCCTCTAAATTTAGCAAGTAGAGGGTTCATAGTTGTGCTTCCCAAATAGAGGAGCAGTAATTTGACAAGGGATTTAAAGTTAGTCAATTGTCAATGCTGTTTCTAGCAATGTTAAACTTGCTTCAATTACTTTTGTACAATGGATTTAAAGCTAGTCAATTTGTCAATGCTGTTTTTAGCAATGTTAAACTTGCTTCAACTGCTTTTGTAATTGGTCATCTTTTCATTGTTTTTTCTTTTCCTTTTTCTCTTTGATGATTTAGGGAGTGGTAAGACGTACACGATGCAACCATTGCCTCTTAGAGCTGCAGAGGATCTTGTTAGATTGTTGCATCAGCCAATTTACCGTAATCAGAAGTTCAAGCTGTGGCTCAGCTTTTTTGAAATATATGGTGGAAAACTGTTCGATCTTCTTGGTGATCGGAGGTTGGTATCCTTATAATGCTTCGAAAATTTCGTTTTACTTTCTTTAAGGGATATTCTACATGCTCAAATGACAACTAGGCAATGTCATACGTGATACAAATCAAAAACTTGCATAACCTAGAACCTGGCACTGGGTCCCCATAATTTACTCTATGGTGTCAGGAGAGTAGTGGGTACTCCTTCCAATAATTTCTCAAAATACAGGAAAGTAAAAACTGAAAGTAAGAAATCTGAAGACATGTAGTGTCTTAAATGGTTTGTGGCCATGTGTCTATGTCAATGCCGTGGTTGGGAGCATGTTGACTTGGTTCTGCAAATAATAGATGATTAAGGGTGTGTTTGGTATGAAGGAAAACATTTTCTGGAAAATGTTTTCCAATTTTCCCATGTTTGGTTGGCTTAAATGTTTTGGAAAACATTTTCCTTATCAATTCATTTTCCTCCAATTGAAGGAAAATGTTTTCCTTATCAAAAGAAGGGAAAACATTTTCCAAAGCTCCTTCTCAACCATTCTCACCCTCACCAACCCACCCTACTCCCTCTCCAAAAAACAATTTTTTTTTAGAAAAATTTTAGTTTTTCCGTTACCATCCACCCTACTACTCCTCCACCCCACCCTGCAAAAAAAAAAATTCTTTTACCTTAATTTTTTTCTATAATTTTAAATTTATGTTTTCTTATTTTTTTTGCACCGCCCACCCCCACCCCTCCCCCACCCCCACCCCCACCTTCCCCACACCCCCCGCACAAAAAAAATTACTTTTTTTTGTAATTTAAATTTTTATTTATTTTTTGATTTACCCCCCCCCCCCCCCCCCCCCCGAAAAAATTTTAAAATATATTTTTCAGTTTTTAATTTTATTATTTATCATTTAAAGACTCAATATTTTACAAGTTCCAAAATTATGAGTTCGGAAGTTTACGGGTTTAGAAATTATAAATTTACCGATTCGAAAATACGCGATTTTTGCGTTAAAAAGTAAAGCATCACATTAGTTCCTTTAGATTGTGTCAATTTTTAGAGACTTCGGGAAGGGGAGGGGTGGGGGAGGTGGGAGGGGGAGGGGTAGGAGAGTTGCAAAAAAATATTTTTCTAAAAAAACTATTTTTTACTCTCTAACCAAACATAGAAAATATTTTCCGGAAAATGTTTTCCACTTACCAACCAAACAAGAGAAAATAAGTGATAAAATCACTCATTTTCCATGAAAACATTTTCTAGGAAAACATTTTCCATGGAAAATATTTTCCTTCATACCAAACACACCCTAAATCATTGTAAAAACTGCTTATACTTCCGTTCATGACATGTTGTCTTGGTTGTCCAACTAATAGATGATGAAATCATTGTAAAAAGTGCTTATACTTCCCTTCATGATTATAAATGCTTCATTTCTGAATCATTTATTCTTCGCCATTTCTTACCAGCTAGTTCATAATTTTTATGTAGGAAACTTTGTATGAGGGAAGATGGGCGGCAACAGGTTTGCATTGTTGGACTCCAGGAATTTGAAGTTTCAGATGTACAGATTGTAAAAGAGTATATTGAGAGGGGAAATGCTGCAAGAAGTACTGGATCAACTGGTGCAAATGAGGAATCGTCAAGATCACATGCGATATTGCAGCTTGTTGTCAAGAAACATAATGAGGTCAAGGAATCTAGAAGAAATAATGAAGGAAATGAGTCCAAGGGTGGGAAAGTTGTCGGCAAGATTTCTTTTATTGATCTTGCTGGCAGTGAGAGAGGTGCAGACACAACTGATAATGACCGTCAAACAAGGTAAGTTCTCCTGGCACACTTGTTGCTGCACCTTGTTATGCTTCTCTGGAATTTCTTCTGATATAGTGTTTTATTTTGCTTTTTTCCCTTTGGCATGTTTTTCCTCGGATGTTATGTATCTATTTTAAAAGTCATTTCGCTGAACCACCTTAAGATAAGGTCTATGGAAGTTCTATCTGGAACGTCTATGCTGTTTCATGATCTTATTCTAGTAAGGATTAAAAGTACGAGGTCATGAAGAAAGTTTGGTGTTATTATTCTGAATTTTATGCTCAAGGGATAATCTTCCAAACAGCGGAAACAAAGAACTTGGCTGTGTCAAGTACCTTACTTTCTACTGTAACAAATCTTTGAGTTTCCACTTTTGCCAGTTTGAGTAACTTCACATGAGTATTCAGCAGTTAGATGCTATTTTGCTTCTTAAAATTTTACTTAAAGGCTCCAGATCATGCCTGCTTTTCTTTCTCTTCTCCCCCACCCCCTTGTCTTCCAAGCACACTGCATTGCTGCCAATTTGTTCAAGTAGCATATTTGAAATCCACATATTGGTTTCTTTTCAGGATTGAAGGAGCAGAAATTAACAAGAGTTTGTTGGCTCTTAAAGAGTGCATCCGTGCTCTCGACAATGACCAGATTCATATTCCATTCCGTGGCAGCAAACTTACTGAGGTGCTTCGTGACTCCTTTGTCGGAAACTCAAGAACTGTTATGATTTCCTGCATTTCTCCTAATGCAGGATCATGCGAACATACACTCAATACATTGAGATATGCTGACAGGTAAAAAAAATCTTAAGCGTCGTTTGATTTTGTTTTTTCGTTTTGTTAAGCATGGGATTATACTAACATGAGCTTAACAGGGTCAAAAGTCTATCCAAAAGTGGTAACGCAAAGAAAGATCAGAGTGCAATTTTACCCCCTACATTCAAAGAAATGTACTCAGTGCCAACTTCGGCTGTTTCTGCTGGACCAAGAGATGCTTATGAGCAACCTCAAGAGTCTATACTATCAGAAGCAAGCAGAAGGACAGGTTTTGAACCCTCTAGTGTTGGTTCAAATCTTACCGTCACTGGCTTGGAGGAAAGTGGGGCAAATTCTGGTGGTATGGAGAGGGACAGGTTTGAGGTGAAGAATGCCTATGGTATTTCAGCTGGTCAAAAACTGTACTCTACAACCAACTTGCAAAGTTCTGACGTAGAAGACAAGGTGGCGAAAGTGTCGCCACCTCGGAGGAAAGTATATAGGGATGAGAAACCTGAAAAGCTAGAACGGCCAGGAAATTGGTCAAGAAAAGATTTTTCAAGTGCTGATTCATCTTCTACAAGTCATAGACAACAACCTACGAGTACCCCCACAAAAAGTAATGGATCAAGACATAATGAAGCTTCTTCACCCCCTCATGATGAAAATATCAACGAAATACTAGAGGTTAGTCTTTATTCGCCTTTTGCTTTCATTTTGTTAATTATTTTTTCTTGAATAACTGTTATAAACTTCTCCAATGATATCAGTGTAATTTTCCTCTTTCTATGCGCAGGAAGAAGAGGCCCTAATAGCTGCTCATAGGAAAGAAATTGTAGATACAATGGAGATTGTTAGTGAAGTAAGTTAATCCTATGTAGATTTGTATTCTGTTAATTAATATTTTACCTCCCTGCAAGCAGAAATATTATAACTGTGTTCCCAGGGAGGGTTCTGCATTTCTGTGTTATGCATTGCCATTGTCAAAATGCAGCTGTAAATTGTTTTCTCTTGATTGTTTTATTAATTTTTTAATTTTCTTTAATGTTTTCCTCGTATGTACTGCTTCCTCACCTAACAGTAGGATGCTTTTGTCTGAGAACCTACACGACTCTTTGACTGATCATTTGTGGCTATGGAGTTCATGCTTGCTTGTAATGGGATTCACCATTGTTTTCTTTTTCTTTTTGTTTTTTCTGTTGCCTCCCATTTTCTTAGTTATCTACAATTTCACTACCTGTATGTGGTGGATAGTAGGATAATTCTAATATGTTAGTATTGCTGCGACTACCATTTCATTACTTGTCACCTCTCTCTCTCTCACGTGCACACACATACACAGTTTATTTATTTAAAAGTACATGTCTTAGTTCCAATATTTTGTCCATTTTCTTTTGGTGATGATAGCTGCATGTTGTCAATTTGTTATTATGTCCTCTGAGTTCCTATTAACAGAGCAATGAGAAGGACAAGTTTAGGTCCAACAAAAATGAGATTGCATTAGCCATATGCTCGTGACAATTAATTAATTGTTTCGCTATCAGGAAATGAAACTGTTGGCAGAAGTTGATCAACCTGGAAGTCGCATTGACAATTATGTGACACAGCTGAGCTTTGTGCTATCACGCAAAGCAGCAAGTCTGGTCAGCCTTCAGGCTCGCCTTGCAAGGTTCCAGCATCGATTGAAAGAGCAGGAAATACTTAGTAGAAAGAGGGTACCGCGCTAGGCATGAATCTTTACAACATATGTGGTATCAGTTTACTTGTATTTACTCTTCCCATTGTAATCCTTGCAAGATAGCTTAATTCTCTCTTGCATAAAATTGTTGTAAACAATGGGGAATGAGGTAAAGAATCATTGTGCAGATTTTTTACTGAATAGAAGAAAGAAAACAGTGTTGTCCTCTCATGAGCTTGAACTACTGAAACTACAGATGTTAATGCTTAGTCTCATATTCTCTATGCTCCTCTAGATATGAGTACTCAGACGAAGCAAGAAGAGCATCTCAGAACTTGTAAATTCATTATGATCATAATTATACAGACTTCTGAAGATTGATCGGTCCGATTTATAGGGATCGGGGATGTATTTCCTACGGTATTAGATGTTTGATTACATCTGAAAAACTTTAAAGATTATATTATCGTTCTGTTGTTTACTGCTTTCTGCAGTAAAGATTATATTGCTTCTTTTTTATCTATTGAAAATTATCTCTCTACATACACTCTATCCTCCCGAGACCACACCAGCAATGACATGATTCGATATTTTCATTGTGAATAAATAAGCTGTGGTGTATATAGAACTAATAGCATATTTTTGTGAAAGCATAATGTACAGTTTTGCTCGAATGCATTATTTGCATGTGTTTATTATGTCTGATTTAATTCAATCATGAATGTTTTTACTTTTATGCTTACAGCTGGTATTTCATTTGTATTTTGCGACTAGTGTAAAGTATCCTGACCATTGGAAGCTCATTCTGAATGTTATGTAGACATAAATAAAACCAAAACCAATATGTGTTAACAGTCCAAAACCAATATGCTCAGAACTGTTTGATCTTGAATCATAGCTTTACTTGTTTATCATTTTCTGGTGACTTTTATCATTTTTGCTTCAACTCCATGATCTAAAAAAGAGTAATGCACATGTTTTAATGCTGTTCTTATGAAAAAGATTGTTGAAACGTGCAGTAAAACTATTCATTGCAGTATTCTTTCCTATAAACACTTTTTATTTTTGTTTGGGTGGGGTGGGGTGTGGGCTTTTTTTTTTTTTTTTTTTTTTTTTTTTTGTGGGGGGTGGGTGGGTGGGGGACCAAAGCAAGATCTTCATGCCACAATTTTGTTCTCCTTTTTGCTAAACCTTGGGAATCATTTACCCATACCACTTTTGTTAGATCATCATTATACACAAGATCTCGACAACCTCACAGCAAAATTTTTATTCCTTTCACTCTAATGATCTGTAGTTTACTTCAAACTTCCTCTAGAGAATTTGGGGAAACAAGACTTTCAATGTATAGACTAAACTCGATACACCATCCTATTTTATCTGATTCTCAAAATTCTTGATCCTCTTATCTCTTGAATTAAACCATGCCAAACTTATAAAATCAACCCTTTCTTATATAGTAGTCAAAACAATATTTCATCGGCACAGCTTAGCTTAGTTATACACTTGGGGGTCGTTTGGTCGGGATTAATTATCTTGGAATTAGTTATCCCTGCAATTGTTATTCCACCTTTCTATGGAGATTAAAAAATACTACAATCCTGGAATTAATTATACCGTAATCTTCTCCCAACCAAACATGGGATAAATTATTTTTAAGTTCTGTCCCCTGATTAATTATTCTTTGTCCCTCGTACCAAACGAGCCTTAGCCAAGGGCAGGAGTTTAAAAGATCACTTCCCACAACCCAACTTCTACAGAAAAGAGATAGAGCAACTACCTAGCTACAGAATAAACTTTACTGATCTTTGATGATAAGAATTTGGCTATGGGGGAAAAAATAAGATAACCCAATCCAAACACGTGATACCTCTGCATGTGCCATACATGAATATGAGTAATATGAGGGTACTAGACATTAGTTACACAAAACTAATCTTTGATTTCATTTCATTGAAATAATATAAAGAAGCACATGTTTACAACTCTGAATTTCATCTACAATAAAATCTGAATGCTCTATGGGGACCAAAAAGACTGAATTAATAAAATTATCCTAAAGCACTTTCAAACTCAACTTACAAAATAACGTCTTTCTTGGATAATAACTAGCTAAAGAATTAAATAACACTTTGACTAATCACACTAAAGATCTGTAAGGAATACTTAGCCCTGCGTTCCTTTGTTGAAACAGGACGTACCACATGATAAAAAAGGAGCATGTTCAAAATTGTTTAATCTGCTTTCAACTTCAAGATCTCCTTCGCAGTCCTCAACCTAAAATACGGCATGTTTTCCTACAGGGAAGAGGAAACAAAGTTTAAACTTTGGATAAAGCATGTTATTTTTGCAGAAAAAATTCAACCCCGCCCCTCTCCAGCCACACCCCAAAAGCAGATAAAAAGAAATCAACAACAAAAAATACAGTGTAATCCCACAAGTGCAGAGAGATTGTTTCTGGTAGACCATTGGCTCAGATAAAAAATAATTGAAGTCCAAAATGAAGGAAAGGGAAGAAAAGTCTTCAATTTAATCCAAACCGAGAGTTCAAAAGCACACAACTTGCCAGATGGTGCAAACAAACCACTCCCTCCCTTTCATTTCATATGAAGGTGTTTGACTTAGTACGGACTTTAAGAAAGAAACAACAACAACAACAACAACAACAACAATCCAGTATATCTGGGGAGGGTAATATGTAGACAGGCCTTACCTCTACCCGAGAGGGAAGAGAGGCTGTTTCCAATCGACCCTCAGCGCAGGGAAAAGAAAAGCAAACAAAAACCGCATTAGTTACTCCAACATACATCGCATAAAAATTATCTAAACATAAGAGACATAAATACCACAAATAAGCAGGCATGCAATGATATTAGAACAGTAACTACCAGAAATGCCTACCACAAGAGAACACAAACTAATCATCTATGGTGGCCCTACCGAGCCTCACCCACCCCGGGAAAGGAGTACGAAAAATCTAGAAGCCCCTATCCTACAACCCTGATACTAGACCTCCAGACTTTCCTATCAAGGGTCATGTCCTCGAAAATCCGCATCCTGGCCATGTCCTGTCTAATTACCTCTCCCCAGTGTTTCCTAGGCCTCCCTCTGCCTCGCCTCACACCAACCGCCGCTAGCCGCTCACAACTCCTCACCGGGGCATCGGGGCTTCTCCTCTGCACATGCCGAACCACCGAAGTCTCGCCTCTCGCATCTTCTCATCTACTGGGTGCCACCCCCACCTTCTCCCGAATAACTTCGTTCCTAATCTTATCTAACCTGGTGAGCCCGCACATCCACCTAAGCATCCTCATCTCCGCAACCTTCATCCTCTGAACATGAGATTTCTTCACCGGCCAACACTCCGTCCCATACAGCATGGCAGGTCTAACCACAGCTCTATAAAACTTCCCCTTGAGTTTTCGTGGCACTTTCTTATCACACAAGACTCCTGACGCAAGCCTCCACTTCGACCACCCCGCCGCTATACGGTGAGTGACATCCCCGTCTATCTTCCCGTCCCCCTGGATCACCGATCCAAGGTATCTGAAACTATCCTTCTTGGCTATGGCGTGAGATCCAATCATCACGCTCCCTCCCACTTCGCTGGACTCAGCGCTAAACTTGCACTCCAGATATTCTGTCTTAGACCTGCTTAATTTGAACCCCTTAGACTCGAGAGTCTGTCTCCATACCTCTAGCCTCTCGTTAACACCGACCCTCGTCTCGTCTACCGGGACTATGTCATCAGCAAATAGCATACACCAAGGTACGTCCCCTTGAATATGCCGCGTCAAAGCATCCATTACCAAGGCAAACAAGAGGGGGCTAAGCGCAGATCCTTGATGGAGCCCCATAACCACCGAGAAATGGTCCGAGTCGCCACCCACTGTCCTGACCCTGGACTTAGCTCCATCGTACATGTCCTTGATTACTCTGATGTAGGCTTCCGGCACGCTCTTAGCCTCCGGGCACCTCCATAGTACCTCCCTAGGGACCTTGTCATACGCCTTCTCCAAGTCGATAAACACCATGTGCAGGTCCTTCTTCATATCCCCGAAACTATTCCACCAATCTCCTGACAAGGTGGATAGCTTCTGTAGTGGACCGACCCGGCATGAAACCGAACCGGTTCACGGAAATAGATGTCGACTCCCTCACCCTGGCCTCGATCACCCGCTCCCAGACCTTCATGGTGTGGCTTATTAATTTGATGCTCCTATAGTTGTTGCAACACTGGATATCCCCTTTGTTCTTATACAAGGGCACCACTGTACTCCACCTCCACTCCTCCGGCATCCTTTTGGTCCTGAAGATCGCATTGAACAACCTGGTGAGCCACTCCACTCCTGGCTTACCCATGCATTTCCAGAACTCCACCGGGATTTCGTCCGGCCCGGTCGCTCGACCTCTACTCATCCTACGCAAAGCCCCCACGACCTCTTCCAGCCTAAAGCGCCTGCGGTACTCTAGGTCTCTATGACGCTCCGAATGCCCCAGCTTCTCTAGTTCTATGTTTTGGTCCCCCTTCTCGTTGAGAAGGTCTCGGAAGTACGCCTGCCATCTCTGTTTGACTTGAGACTCCCCCACCAGGACTCTACCATCTTCATCCTTGATGCACCTAACCTGGTCCAAGTCCCGCGCCTTCCTTTCCCTTACTTTGGCTAACCGGAATAACTTCTTGTCCCCGCCTCTCTCCCCTAATTCCTCGTACATGCGGCCAAAAGCCGCCTTTTTAGCCTTCGTGACCGCCAATTTCGCTTCCTTCCTTGCCACCTTATCGCTCTCTCTGTTCACCCGCCTTTCTTCCTCGCTTGTGCTTCATGCCAACTTCGCAAACGCAACTTTCTTCACCTCTACTTTTCCTCGCACTACGTCATTCCACCACCAGTCGCCCTGATGTCTGCCTAGATAGCCTTTGGTTACCCCAAGCACATCCCGCGCCGCCTCCCTAACCAGATTCGCCGTCTCTGACCACATTGCGTCTACTACCCCAGAACTTCTCCAAGCTCCGCCCTCAGCTAACCTCCTCTCCAACTCCTGGGCTTTCTCTTTAGTCAGAGCACCCCATCTAATTCGCGGATGGCCCCGAGCACCCCTCCGCTTCTTCTTCACCCAGATTCCGACATCCATCACTAGGAGTCTATGAAGGGTTGAAAGGGATTCTCCCGGAATAACCTTGCGGTCCCTGCACAGACCTCTATCGCTCTTTCTAAGAAGGAGGTAATCGATCTGAATCCTCACCGTCGAACTTTTGAAGGTGACCAAATGCTCCTCCCTCTTCTGAAATGATGAGTTAGCAATCAGAAGCTCAGAAGCCCTAGCGAACTCCAACAGCGCAGAGCCTCCTCTGTTCCTAACCCCAAGGTCAAAGCCATCGTGCACCTCACCATAACCACTAGCATCTGCCCCAATATGGCCATTAAAGTCCCCTCCAATGACCAACTTCTTAGATTGGGGAATACTACGCACCAACTCATCCAAGTCGTCCCAAAAATGCCTCTTGACCTCCTCATCTAAGCCCGCATGCGGTGCGTAGGCGCTGATGACGTTGAGGACGCAACCCCCGATAACCAACTTAATAGACTATCAACCTATCGTTCGCTTGCCTAACATCCACCACGGACTCCCTAAGGTCCTTATCCACCAGGATGCCCACTCCATTCTTACCTCTCACGACCCCAGAGTACCACAACTTAAACCTGTCAACATCTCGCGCCTTCGTCCATTTCCACCTAGTCTCCTGGACACAGGCTATGTTGACCCTCCTCTTCTGAAGAGTCTTCGCCAACTCAATGGACTTACCCGTCCGAGTGCCTATGTTCCACGACCCGATCCTTAACCTATGTGCGTCTGTTACCCTCCTCCCACCCTTACCTCCCGCCCTACCCGCACCCTTACCTCCCGCCCTACCCACAGAACCGCTCCCTGCCCCCTACTCACCCCCGCCACCGCCACCGCCCCCACCCCCCGCGGACATGACCTTGCACTTACATCCCCGCTGCGGCCACTATCCCTCCAACCGACTATGGAGAATAATGGCGCACCCACGCACAAAAGGGAGATACGAAAAGGATGTACTAGATAGCAACAGAGTAAACCTCACAGGAAATGCTAGCAAGAGTACGAAAAAGGTGTACAGGACTTTAAGAAAGAAAGACTTGAAAATTATGGTCTTCAATATATCATCACGTTATTAAGGGTAAAATGAAAAGTTCAAAGATAAATTGTTTCTAAAAATAGAACGACATCATTTTTTTAGTCGGGAAAATATATCATATAAAATTGAACAAATGGAGAAACTTTTTTCCTCTTTTGGGAGAGGCGGGGGAGTTGTCCAGTTGTTGCAAACAAATTGCTAGAGTAAAGAAATTCAGCCACTTTTATCTAATGTCATGAAGACGATCAAAGCCTTCAATAGGTAGTCATAGATGTGAAATACTAATCCATGAGGAAGAGAGGGATGGATAAGAAACCATGTAAATTATCAAGGACGAGAGACAACAAGTCAATATTCGTGAAACGATAAACCAAAATAGTCTTCAAGGAGAGAAGGAAAAAGGTTGAGAGAAAGGAGCAATATCAGTGTACAATACTACTTGATCTCATCTTGTTTGACCAACTTTCTTATTTAGCCTAGTCCAGAGGTAATAACCTCCTTATGATATGGAAAACTCTACCACCTTTAATGATGTACTTTGAAGGTTTTGCATGTCTCAGGTAGAAAGAAGAGAAAAAACAAAAGCACCCCGCTAAAGTTTTTCACAAAACTAGCGAAAGCGTTCTTCAAACTCGCGTTAGAAGAATGTAAGATGGAAATAAACCTCACCCACACGTTCCCCAATCCCGCAAGATTGCAAGAAGCGTTGAATAAAGGAAGAACAATAAAATAAAAAGTAAATCACGTTTTTGAAATAATAGCTTAGAAACTAATCACCAATGTTTATTTTCAGCATATTAAGCCCTTTAAACAGGCCTTACAATGAGTAAAATTTGTAATGTTAAGGAAAACTAATCCTAATTAGACTAGAATAAGAATTAAGGCTAAGAAAACCTATCCTAACTAAAATAGGAAAAAGAATTCTAGTAGGAATAGGATACCAACTAACAATTGACTAGAACGACAAATATAACCTACTAAAACAAAAATTAAATTACTAGGAAGCAAGAAATAAGAAATCCCAATCTATAAGAAAAAGAAATCCTAATCTTGAGGGGATTCTTGGACTTTAAGAACTTCTTTAATTTCTTGAAATTCTTGGGCCTTAATTGGACTAAGGCTAATTAGTGTAAGCATTTTAAATTCGTGGCCCAATTCTCCAAATCCATTGGCACCTTCATGAGCCCAATAAGCCTCCATTGTTGTAGAAAACATGGCCTCCATATATTCATCATTTAAGAAGTCAATTAACATGTTAGTATAAATCCTAGTACTTTGTATTCTTTCGATGTTGATGTGCTGCCTTCATAACCGTTTCATATCTTACAACTACTTATATTGACTTGTCTTTACTACGTGCAAACATACTATCTGCTCAAGCTTTTCTCGAACTTTTGTGAAGTGTTAACGAAGCTGCACAATTTGGAATGGTGATAAAACATACTCCCTCCGTTTCAATTTATGTGAACCCATTTGACTGGGCACGAAGTTTAAGAAAAGAGAGAAGACTTTTGATCTTGTGGTGTAAAATGAGGCACCTTTATTTTGTGTGGCTATAAATCATTGCATAAAGGTAAATTATTTCCAAATAAGGAAAGGGGTCATTCTTTTTGACCCGGACTAAAAGGGAAATAACTTCACATAAATTGAAACGGAGGGAGTAATTTGCAGAAAAGGTCTCATTTTTGTGAGCAGATTGCCATAAAAGATCAAAAATAGTTTTCGCTATAAGAAATCAATGTGTCAAGGGTAAGAAAGTATCAAATAATGATGCAGCACACGGTTTACCTGATTAAAACAGAGGCCGATATCTCTGCTGTAGAAATCAGCATTTTTTATCATGAACACACCGCAGTCAAACCTGTTCATAATGAAAGTTCACCAGTTTAATCAAATGCAACACACAAAAAGTAAGAAAATCTGAAGAGACTCATATTTCTTGCATAAAAAGAAATCTAGCAACAGCCTCAAGATATTACGGGAAAAATCGGCATAAAACATAAGTTCACAAATCTTAAGAATCATTAGACCAAAGTGTTACACACCCATTCTTTTGCTCTGGAAGGTCCTCAACAAACTCTTGCTTCCATGAACTAACATCAATGTCTTCCCCACTTTTGTCCTTCACCTCATCAACAAAGTACCTAGCCTGCACATAGATATCAACAGACTGTAATGTCATTCAAGCTAGAGCAAAACCTCAAGAAACATGAGATCTGCTCTTTCCTCAACCCCATTTTCTCAGTCACAAATTACCTAGATTCTTTTTTGTTGTTATATTATTACGATCAAGAAGAAGAGAATAGGAAAATTTTAAAAGTTATTAATATTAAGAATGAAAAAGGTAACATGTCTCGATAAGTTTATCTTTGTACAGATGCCAAACTTACCAGCACTTTCAACACTTGAGTATCCCTTCCTCTGAGTGAATCAAGATATTGGAACTTTTTGTCTTTCTTATTGATAACAGCTAAACACCAATGTATTTCTTTGTGGATAGGGACAAAGATCTAATTAGAAGAATCAAATTAGTACATAGAATATAGCAAAACAAAGTAAGAAAGAAAAACAAATGATAGAACATTTTACTTTATCGCATTCGAGTAGGCAGTAACCCAGCTTTCTTTGGGATGTCCATCTTCTCACAGATTGATAGTTATAGCCTCCCCTGCCACTTATTAACTGAAAATGTAAAAGTATTTCCACAAAAATGAGCAGATTTTCATTCAAAATCTCAACACATAGTTTCCAGTAAGGGGATAATAACCAGCAATTGACATTGCAACCTTGTAATGTGAGCTCAGATCATGTAATTTTTTATTAAACCTAATAACACGTTGACCACTTTAGAGAGAGAAACTAAATGGTGTCGATAACAATAGATCATTCATTGTAGAGCATGAACTAAGAGGCAGAATCAGATCATTATATGCACAAAATATTTCATGAATATAATAGGTCTAGGGAAAAAAATTGGTAATGGGAGAACTATCGGCGATGGTAGTTATGGATCAGATACGGAGTCTGTGATATAGATTACAAAAACTTCATTCTCTACTCTTGTCCTAATCTTACACAAACAGAGTGCGATATGTCCAGACAATATGCAGGCTGAGATTGCATATTGGAGCAAGCACTAGTCAGTACATTCCATACAGCATCTAAACCAACTGCAGAAACCAGGAAAAGTACTAACAGCATATCCATTGCCAACCATATGTCTTGATGAGTGGAAACAGGAGTCAATTATAACACGTTGACCACTTAGAGAGAGAAACAAAATGGTGTCGATAACAATAGATCATTCATTGTAGAGCACGAACTAAGAGGCAGAATCAGATCAGTATATGCACAAAATATTTCATGAATATAATAGGTCTAGGGAAAAAATTGGTAATGAGAGAACTACCGACTATGGTAGTTATGGATCAGATAAGGAGTCTTTGATAGAGAATACAAAAACTTCATACTCTACTCTTGTCCTAAGCTTACGCAAACAAAATGCGGTATGTTTAGGCAATATGCAGGCTGAGATTGCATATTGGAGCAAGCACTAGTCAGTATATTCCATACAGCATCTAAATCAACTGCAGAAACCAGGAAAAGTACTAACAGCATATCCATTGCCAACCATAGTCTTGATGAGTGGCACAGGAGTCAGTTATAACACTTTGACCACTTAGAGAGAGAAACTAAATGGTGTCGATAACAATAGATCATTCATTGTAGAGCACGAACTAAGAGGCAGAATCAGATCAGTATATGCACAAAATATTTCATGAATATAATAGGTCTAGGGAAAAAAATTGGTAATGAGAGAACTACCAACGATGGTAGTTATGGTTCAGATAAGGAGTCTGTGATAGAGAATACAAAAACTTCATACTCTACTCTTGTCCTAAGCTTACGCAAACAGTGTGCGATATGTTTAGACAATATGCAGGCTGAGATTGCATATTGGAGCAAGCACTAGTCAGTATATTCCATACAGCATCTAAATCAACTGCAGAAACCAGGAAAAGTACTAACAGCATATCCATTGCCAACCATAGGTCTTGATGAGTGGCAGAGGAGTCAGTTATAAAGAAAGACAAAAAACAGCCATGTATCTTCTCTAGAGCACACCGTTAGAGGGAGACAGACATGAATACTAACTTATATGTATGTATAAACACATTTATGAATATGAGTATTAAATCCATCTTATAGTATGATGTTTCCACAAATTTCGACAAGAAACCTTCTATTCATATTAATGACTTCAAAAGAAAAAACTTATTTTACAATCTTGTTCTCTGAGAAGATGCGGGATGCGAGGCTCAGGTGGTTCGGGCATGTGCGGAGTAGAAGCCCTGATGCCCCGACGAGGAGTTGCGAGTGGCTGGCGGTGGTTGGCTCGAGTCGAGGCAGAGGGAGACCTAAGAAATATTGGGGAGAGGTGATTAGGCAGGACATGGCAAGAATGCGGATTTTCGAGGACATGACCCTTGATAGGAAAGTCTGGAGGTCTAGTATCAATGTTGTAGGATAGGGGCTTCTAGAACTTTTCGTACTTCATTCTCGGGGCTAGGTGGGGTTTGGTAGGGCTCTCCATAGATTACTTACGTATTGTATTGTCCCTTATGGTAGTTACCGCTAGATATTATTGCATGCCATTTAATTTATGTTTTTATGTTTAGATAATTGTTTATGCGATTTCTGTTGGAGTCACTAATGCTCAGGTGGTTTGGGCATGTGCGGAAGAGATGCCCTGATGCCCCAGTGAGGAGTTGTGAGCGGCTGGCGGTAGTTGGCACGGGGCGAGGCAGAGGGAGGCCTAAGAAGTATTGGGGAGAGGTGATTAGGCAGGATATGGCAATAATGCAGATTTCCGAGGACATGACCCTTGATAGGAAAGTCCGGAGGTCTAGAATTAGGGTTGTAGGATAGGGGCTTCTAGAGCTTTTCGTACTTCTTTCCTGAGGCTAGGTGTGGTTTGGTAGGGCCCTCCATAGATGTCTTGCGTTTTGTATCGTGCTCCCTATGGTAGTTACTGTTAGGTGTTATTGCATGCCTTTTAATTTACGATTTTATGTGTAGTTATCTGTTTATGCATTTTCTGCTGGAGTCACTAATGCTCTTTTGTTTTTCCTTTTCCTTTTCTCTTCTTTCTCTTCCCTTTCACTTGAGCCGAGGGTCGATTAGAAACAGCCTCTCTACCCTTTCGGGTAGGGGTAAGGCTGGTGTACGTATTACCCTCCCTAGACCCCACTTTGTGGGAATACACTGGGTAGTTGTAGTTGTAGTTGTTGCTGTTGTTTTATTGTTTTCTTCCAGAGTCGGGGGTCGATTGAAAACAGCATCTCTGCCCTTTCGGGTAGGGGTAAGGCTTGTGTACGTATTACCCTCCTCAGACCCCACTTTGCGGGACTATACTGGGTAGTTGTTGTTGTTGTTCTCTGGCATCCATAAAGCAGACAACAGAGATAATCACCAAGGCCACACTTTTACTTTCAGATAACTATTATAGACCAAACAGATATATCAACACAGTAGTTGTAGAACTGAAATTTTGAGCTGAAAATCATAGAACTGACCTTCTTGTAAAAGAATGTGTTAAAGAAATGACATTTCAAGAACTTTTTGGGCTCCCTTTTCTCTCTCTCTTTTAACAGTTCAAGATACACATTGATAACCTGCAAAGGACAAGTCATCCATGACATTAAAACTAATGAAAGTTTTTTTTTCTTTTCCGTATTCAGCGGCATTAAATCTTCCCCCCACCCCCCAACACAAAAAAAATGGGTTAGAAAACTGAGCATAAAATATCACCTCATCATTCAACCATTCCCTAGGTCTTAAACATTGCAATATTTCTCCAGTAATATCAATATTGGAATTTTGATGGGTCACCAAAACCCGTCTTCTGTACAAAATAAGACAAATACAATCATATGACGATAATGCAAATAGAAAACAGAATTGAGCCTCATACAAAATGAGATATGCATAAATCATACCGATTGGATTTAGATAAAGCACGCGATACCTCAGCCTCTTCCTCCTCAGTGAGAGGGACAAATGGTTCTGAAATCACATCCTGCAAGTTAAAAGAGCATCAATATGGAGAAATTAAACTACAAGCACACTAAAAACCAAATCATAAAGCAGATTCTATTACAGTACCTCTTTAACCTGTTCTTCTTTCTTCTGAGGCCGCAACAAACTATACGTTTCGAGACACTTCTCATTATATTCAATCTGAAACTGCAGTCTTTTCAACTTATCATTTATTTTCCCCACTGAACCAAGCAATTTCTTATACAAAGGGACATAGAAAGCAGAATCAGACGTGGGGTTCAACGCTAGTGTGTCTAACATCTTCCCTACACTCTCTTCCTTCAAATTTCCATCATCCAAACCCGTCGTTACTACCGACGAATCCTTACCATCAACACCATCCGAAATTTCCAGAAGCCCATTAGTCTCCTTCCACTTCTGGCCTAAAAACTCACTTTTGTCACAAACCCCACCTTCCAAATTACAAAAAACATCACTTTTATTACAAACCCCAGCTTCTAAATCACCCTTTTTAGAATCATCATCATCAATAAATATCACTTCCCTAACTTTTTTCAAATACCTTAAACTATAAAAAGCACTTTTCTTAGCTTCATCGTACACTCTTGATACAAAATTACCCATTTCAGGAGCTGAATTTACTGAATTACCCTTAGACCCAAATCTTGATTGCCTACAAGGAGCATGAACTTGTCTTCGAATCGGGTTAATTGGATCCGGGTACTTGAAAAACCTTTGTACAGTTGATTTTGGTGAATTTAGGGTTTGATATATTGAAAGTTTGGGTTTTTTTGATATGTGGTCGAAATTGGAAGGGTTTGAAAATTGGGTTTTATAATTTGAAGAGAAGATATCGTTACCTCGTTTCCTGTTTAACGTTAACCCTCCCATTGAAGGAAGTAGAAATTTGTAAAAGAATGCTCAGGAATCATCAAATATGATTAATTTGTGCATTTGAGTGAAGAAAATCTGGGTTCAATTTGACCTGATTTTGAACGGAAATTGAAAAGAAAATCAGTAAAAGTACCAGATTTTGAACAGAAACACAGTAAATAATTACCAGAGTTTGAACAGACAATGAAAAGATCGGTAAAATACCAGGCTTTGGGGGGAAAAGGGTTTTGGGTTTTTGCCTTTTTGCGGTTTTGATTTGTCTTTTAAAGAGTGGGGTCCAGAAAACTAATTAAGGACTACGTAAATGCATGAAAAAAAAAAAATCACATACACGTTTTAAATTTGGATTTTAAGTTTTTAGTATTGAATATGTAAAGAATTTTTTATTATTACCTATAATTTAAACGGTTGAAAGAGAGCCTTCGAGCAACGAGCTGTCTCCGTATGACCTAAAATAGCTTGTTGAAATTTATTTTTAGAAGGTTTAATTTTCGTTGAGGATTAATCTTAGACGCTTGCAACTCTTAACAAATTGAACCATCAGCTTGGCAATAAATTACTAATACTAATTTATTATGTTAACTCAACTAATAAAAACTCTTAACATAGTTTGATATAAGGACGAAGCACCCTTTTTGCTAAGGATGTCAATTGATTATTTTTCGTCAAAATATTACGAAATATTATATTGTGTGTATGAGTAAAATATTAGATTTTAGATGTATATAACATATGTTGAACACCTTTTGTCAGAATTTTTTTTCTACTTCTTTCAAATCTAAACACATTTAGGAAAATTCCTCGATTCACCACTGTCTTATATTATTGGCTTTAGATTAATTTTGTACGATTCTTTCCAGAAAAAACCTCAGTATCTCCTCCGGGTATCATTGACACTTTTGGATTGGGTTTCAAGCCAACCATTGCTGACATAAAAAGAGCCCGAAAACTGAAAAAGAAAGGATGGACCCTCCCTAAGCCTATCCCTAAACTCTTTCATTCATTCGTCAAACCTGGTACAAAAAGGCGTCCGGCAATAGTCATGCCCAGCCAAGTAGAGATAAGGCCAGACAAGGAGCTGCTAGAAAGATTTGAGAAGTTGTTCGAAGATGTGAACATGGTAGAGGCAGCAGAGGGCATAAGTAAAATGGACGTCCAGTTTGTTGGATCCCAGATCAAGCTGAATAACTAGGGAAGTTACTCCTCTTCCGACTAGAAGGGAGTTGTGGTAGTTAGCTTTGATGTTTCATTCTTAATCTGTTTTATTTCAAGGCTATAATACAGATTTTATGTTTCGTCCAATCGGACGTGTCAAAACTTGTTATTTTCAAGGTTGTAATACAGATTCTCTTTCTCTCTTCTTCTTCTTCCTACTTCACTCCCCCCCCCCCCAATCTTCCTCCATCAACACCTTCACTCTTGCACCTTCATCAAGTAAGTATTTCCTCTTCTTCTCTCTATTTATTTCTAGTTTTATATAGTGTAATTTAGTTAATTTGTAGTTTTTAATTAAACCCTATTTAGGCTTAGTGTAAAATATAATTTTTGCCTTATTTTAATGTTGTCATTGTTGTATATGTTGTTTTTTAAGTTATTGGTGCTAGAATTGGTTGGGGCTCCATGATTAATTAATTGTGATGTTGATTTGGTGGTGTGGAGACCCACGATTATGTTTTTGTGTTGTAATGAGAAGTTTGAGCCATGGGTTGGCATTGTGTTGTATAATAGTGGGGTATTTTGTACCCAAGTTTGGCTTGGTTTGTTGTACTTGTGGAGGTTATGTATAATTGTGTGGGGGCGTGTTGTCAAGGATGAATGATATTTATATGGTGGCTATGTAAAATATGATTAATATTGAAAGGTGTAAGTGTGGGGTGAACTATGCCGGAAGTGGTGGAAAAGTAGAAAATACTTGTGGGAGTTTAGTGGACATGGTATGATTGCATTTAGGGAGTCTATTTGTGGTCATCGGGTGGTGAAGTCTAAATAACCATCCGAGTGGCTATTATTATGGACATATCTTTATATAGTTTGCTTCTTATTTGTGGGACTATGTGTCACGACCCCGAATCCAGTCGTGATGGCGCCCAGCACATTGCTAAGCCAGCCCGACCAATCAATCTTAACAACGGAGCTAGAAGCTCTCTTTAACCCATTTAAGCATATTAATTCATGAAGCAACAATGATACATATAACGAAAACGGGGAACCAAATCCCATAATACATCAACTTCCATAGACCGAAGGGTCAAGAGTCATGAGCCTCTACTGAACATGAGTGTATAAAGGTTTACAAGATACCAAGTGCGGAAAGAAAAGTCAATACAAAATCAAGAGACAGTAAGAAGGAATATCGGGTCCCGCGGACTCTGCAGCTACCTCGAATATCCACAAATGTCGCCTCGCACAGCTACTGGATCACTGCTGAGAGGTACCTGGATCTGCACACAAGGTGCAGGGAGTAAAATGAGTACTGCCGACTCAGTGGTAATAAATAGGGGTAAGACGGCGCAGATAAGAAATCCGCAATAAAGCACTATGTAAAGCTGTAATCAAATACCCTGTCACAGAATCAATATCGACTGTACCTGTATCAACAAGTACCAGCAAAACAGTATAACAGCTAGCATATGTAGCTAAAATGCAATGCAATGCATGATATGATCGCTACGGCGCGTAGCCCGATCCAATTTGGCTACCCGTGCTCACTGTGGGGGTTCAGACTCCGGAGGGGCTCCTTCAGCCCAAGCACAATATCACTGCGGCGTGCAGTCCGATCCGACATATGTACTGCTGCGGCGCGCAGCCCGATCCACTACTAGTCAGCTAATATGCAATCACAGCCTCGCAGGCTCAAAAGTAGTTTGAAAACATCTTTTATCATTTTTCGGTTGAAAACAGAAATATCAAGTTCCAGAGATTTGGAAATAACATGATAACAGAAATAGCTGCGGACTAGTAGTAAACTAGCATGTCAATATGATAAGACCATGATAACGATCCTCGCGGGATCCAATAACTGGCTCACGGCCCACATGTATACTCAACCGCCCAAGAAGGGGGTTCCTCGCTCAAGAGTGGCCATTATCACAATATATATATATGCAACCATCCGAGAAGGAGGTTCGACGGCTCGAGAATAGCCAATAATACAGTATACAGTATCAACAAGTCGGACTAAGCCATAGTCCCCAATCACAATCGACCCCGCACTCGCAAGAGAGTACGTGTCTCGCCGCTATACAACGTCACAAAGTGGTATACCGGGGTTTCGAACCCGCTGGTCATCACCCACATCTATTACTCACCTCAATACGGCGCGACGACTACTTCGCAATGCCCTTGCCACGAGAATCAAGCTCCGCACGCATAGAATCTGATCAAATACAGTAGAAATACAACAAATTAGGCCAATGGGACGACACCCAATCAATACAACTCAATTTACATCAAAATTCCCAAAGTTGTCAAAACCCGACTTTCGATACGCTTGTCGAAAAATTACAAAAGTCACATATTCGGAACCCTCATCTCAATACGAGTCTAAGCATATCAATTTTACCAAATTCGGACTCTATTTGCCCATTCAAAACCTTGATTTTTTAAAGTTTAAGCCTAGGGTTAAATCTTCCATGAATCACCCCAAATTCCTCCATTTTCATGATATAATTGCATAATATTATCCATACTAATCATAGGTTAAGTCCATAGTTGATTACCTGGTGATTTCCCTTGAGTTTCTCTTCAAAATCGCCCAAATCGCCTCTAAAGCCGAGACCCAAATGTGTGAAATGTTTCTGAAATTTTCTAACTTCTGATACCATTAATTCACTGCAATTTTCGCTTCTGCGGACCATTTTCCGCCCCTGCGGAACCGCTTCTGCGACCAATTAGTCGCTTCTGCGAACCCAGGCCTATTTGGCCATTTCCGCTCCTGCGATACACGGACCGCTCCTGCGGGTCCGCTTCTGCGGAAATTCTTCCGCCCCTGCGGTCTTTCCCCCTCTGCGATCAAGAGTCCGCTTCTGCGGACTCGCCTATGCGATCGTCCTTCCGCTTCTGCGGACTTCCCATCTCTTGGCAAATCCCGCTTCTGCGGTCTCCTCTACGCTCCTGCGACGCCGCTTCAGCGGAAAGATTTCCCCTTCTGCGAAGCCAAGCGCTCCTGCGCCCCCTCGTCCGCTCCTGCGGACTCGCTCCTGCGCCCCCATTTCCGCAGGAGCGAAAACAACAGAACCAGAGTCAAAACCTGTAATTTTCCACATTTTCTCCCGTTTAACCATCCGAAAACACCCCGAGGCCCCCGGGACCCCAACGAAAACCACCAACATACTCCAAAATACGATACGAACTTATTCCAATCATAAAAACACCATCTTAAACATTAAAATCACCAATTACACACGGATTCAAGCCTAAATTCCTTCAAAACTTCCTAATTGCACATTCCATCAAAAACCCGACTAAACGACGTCCGAATGACCTGAAATTTTGCAGGCACATCCAAATTCACCTAACGGAGCTACTGCAACTGTCGAATTCCATTCCGACCCCCGGATCAAAATCTCACCTACCGTTCGGATTTCGCCAAAATTCAATCTTAGCCAATTCAAGCCTATTTCTACACCGGGCCTCCAAATTCAATTCCGATCATTCCCCTAAGTCACAAATCACCTCCCGGAACTAACCGAATCATCAGAATCCGATTCCGAGCCCTCTAACCAAATAGTCAACTCCGGGTTGACTTTTCTTATTCAAGTCTCCTTCAAAAAGGCTATATGCCTCATTTTCAATCCAAATCACTCCTAAATCACCCGATAGACTTTAACACTGATATAAAAGCATAAAACATACAATTTCAACATAACGGGGTGGTAATTCCTGTGACGACGGGCCGGGTCATCACACTATGGCTCCCAAAAGATCGCGACAAGCAGCTGGGTCCTCTAAGCAACCAACCTATGATGAATCTCGGTTTGCCTCGGAAGTGGCTAAGGATGATTTTCATGCCAAAGCCACTAAGAGTTTTCTGCAAGAGATTTTGATCGATCGGATGGCTCTTAGTGCTGAGAAAGCAAATATGTATGAGGAAATTAGGCGAAGGGAGATGGAATTCTTGTTCCAGGAACCAGCTTATATCAACAAGATGTTGGTCCGTGAGTTTTATGCCAACTGTACATTCCACATGTGTAGGGAGGTGTTTGTTCGAGACAAGAGGGTCCATGCCAAGGTTCCCACGATTCGGCAGGTGTTGAGATTGCCACCATTCAGTAGTGATGTCGACTATTATCACGATAGGCCCAGGTCACTTGGAGATTATGATTAAGGCCTTGTGCGCAGGTGGGGGTCCTCTATGGATAAGGGACCAAATAACACTCAACTCTACCTCCTTCACACACTTGTCCAAATATTGGCTCACAGTGATTTGCAATAGGTTCCTCCCTTCAAGTAACACCACGGATGTCAATTTCAACAAGGCGGTATTAACTTGGTGTTTTGTCACTCAAAATGAGTTTGATGCCGCCTAGATAATTAGTGATGAGATGATACTTCGGGGCCCTCTCAAGTCAAAGGGATTCTATTTCTCTTCCTTAATCACTACATTGTGCTTGATGAGTCATACACCCACCATACCAACTGATGGAGAATTGCCACAAAAAGCCCCATTCAGGGCCTCATGTATTAGGGTTGGATGAGGTATCAGCGGAACAATAGATATTGATGATGAAGATGATGACCCTGTCCCGGTTGCCCCGTCTAGGAGGTCCACAGACAGTGCGGGTCCGTCTAGGCGCACGCACTATAGGGCTAGTCTTTCACGATCGCAGTCCACGAGACCTATGCTAAGGTCTTTGGAAGAAAAAGAAGTGGCAGATCTCCTCTCTTCAGTGGATGGCTTGCACACACACATGGATGCGATGTTCCAATGGCAATCGAGGTCTGAGAGCCAATTTATGGCTTGGTTTAGAGCATTGGGGCGGGCATGCCACGTCGAAGCCAGCACTGTCTCCGACTATGATTGAGTCTTAGGGAAGTCTTCTTACCCCCCCTATTCTTTATTTTGTTTATATGACATGGGGACATGCCATAACTTTAAGTGTGATGTGGGAGACTTACTCTATTTGTAGTTGTATTTTGTATAATTGTGTACAATATAACTTGGTTTGTATATATTAGAGTAAGTTAGTTTAATATTAGATGACTTGGCTCAACGACGGACACTTGTCGATAGATTTCTTGAGGGTCAAAGTCAGAAAAAAAAATCATAAAAACCCAAAAACAAATAGAGGACTCTTCCTGATGATGGACTACTTGGACAGTACTCTTGAGGGAAGTAGTCCTGTAGATTTTCTGTTTTTATTTTCTTTTTCTTAAGTAGTGTATTATCTCTCCCTTGGTTTTTTTTACCACGGTTCTTTTCCAAGGGATTCTCTTGAACCGGGATAGGTAGATTTTTCTTTTTCTAGTTTTAGGTTTAGATGGGTAAATGTCAATATGTAACCCCAAATATGCACACTTGCAAATAGCTAAAAAGGAACTTGAGAGTGTGATATCTAAGCTTAATTGTAGACTCTAAGATATGCCTTAATTTTGCACAATTTGGCTTGCTTAAACACTTGTATGACTTTGTTGATGAAATAATTCGGAATGTGTTACATGCTAAGTATGTGTGAGGTTTTTACTTGCATTATGTGTTTACATATGATACATTGAACTTGCCATGTGTGTTTGCTTAGCGAAATAGAAGTCATTTAGTTTTAGAGATGATAGAGGCATTTCTTTGTGCAACCCCATAACAAAAACTGTGAATCCACATGTACACAATATCATAGTTAACCCCTTTGAGCCTTAAGCATGTTCTTTGATAACCTTATAATGTTCTCAATATCTATGTTGAATAAACTAATTGTTGAACCTTACCTCCTAGAAGCACTCGATTTGTTAAAGAATATGCAAAAGTAAAAGTGTAGGGTTAGGAAGTAGTGAAAAAAAGGAATCAAGAATGAATGGTTGAATTGGTGAACTGACATTTGTATAGTAAATGTTCTAAAAAAATATATAGATGAAGCCAGTTGCACCTAAAAGAAAAGTGGGGATTACAAGTAAATCAAAATGTGGAATAATGGTTGGGCTGAGCATAAAGGTGAAACAAAAAGGAGGTTTGGTATTAAAAAGTGCTTAGGGAGGTTAGCCACTATATCCAAAAGTATCTTACACATCTCGTAGCCTACATTACAACTTTTAAAGACCTCTTGATCTTTGACTGAATGGATCGATTAGTAGAGTAATACACTAGGGGCAAGCTTATGGTGTGTCTGTGTGGCATGTGAATGCTCTTTGGTGAGAGTGAGTGAATTCTTTCTATATATAGTTCCTTGTTGTTAGCTTTATGTATGTGGAACTTCTCTCATGTTTTGTATTTTGAGGGCATATGAATCAGGAAGAATAAGTAAGTCTTCAAGTCTGTTAGAGTAATTAGAGTGCGCAATAATGTGTCTTGGCATGAGAGTCTGCAATTGAGTAAGGATTGTGCACTGCTTAGGTTAATCATTGATAGTAGCTAGTATGATATATTTTGGGGTAATACATTGAAAAGTTAGGCCTAGAAGTGTGATTAAATTTGCTCGAGGATGAACAAAGGTCTAAGTGTTGGGTGTTGATGATAGGTGAATTTTACTATATTCATGCCCTAAATAATCACCTTCTTAAGTAGTTTTGATAATATATATGATGACAAAATGCTCTTATTAGTGTTTTTCATGAATTGTAGGTACAAAATGGTTAAAGAAGGCTAAGGAGCAATTTTGGAGTTAAAAGTTGAAGAAAAAGGCCATATATGCAAAATTTCATGGAAATCACGCATGCACAGCCCTCAAGAATCAGAACACTATTTGGCGGCGGTTTTACTACGACCGTGGCAGAACCCCAGTGGATGTATGTTGCTGAAGCGTTGAGATTCAGAGTGGTAGTTTGGTCGCGGTTCTACCGCGACCACTGTAGAAATGCGGCATAAGGCATAAAGTTGAGGGACCAAAATGTAAAAACAGGATTTTTAAGACCTAAACCCTATATAAGACCTTATGGTTCGCCCAAAGGAGGCAAGCATTGTATTTTTCTAGAGTACTTTTGCAAGGAAACCTAGTGTGAGAGAATTCTCCAAACATCTTTCTTACTTTTCCTTTGAATTTTCATTATGAATTCTATTCTAGCTTTTGTTTTCATAGTTATGTCTAAAGTTTTGATGGAGCCTATTGGTTGATGAACTTCTGATTTATGTGAATACAAATTATTAGTTAATCTCTATTTGTTCAACTCCCTTCTTGTTGTAGTCAATTAATAGGATCCCCAATTAGTTGTGCCTATTTAGCGTGCATAACTTGGAAAAAATATATATTTAGGTTATTGTTGAACAACACCACTCTTAGATTATTAGAGGAATCTATAATTACGGATTTAAAGGTGGGATTAGGAATAACGAAGCTTTGGGTGTAATCTAAAGTGAATTGTGATATTTAAAGTAAGCTAGTGTAACTCGGAAGAGTGCAATAATAAATTACTGTGATTACCCGGGAGAGATTTACGGTATGATTAGTCTTCATAATTAATAGAGACATATTGATAAATTTGTATGAGCACAAACATATGGGATTCTATCAATAGGAGAAATCATTACCTTAGTCTTTCTCATTATTGTTTACAACATAGTTAGTTATTTTAAGTTTTTTGCAAATGTAGTTGTTAAGAAGCACTCAAAAGGCTATTTGAATATTTGGGAAGCTGATTCGGAAGATTATTGGTTTTGAAGATAGTAGTTGATAGGTTAACTCTCTGAGGATTCGACCCTGTGTGAAATACTTGGGTTATATTTGTTGCGACCGCATTGTCCTTTTTGTAAGGCATAGTTGGGCGTGATCAATGATCTTTCGTGTATTATCACTCTTTCTCACCCAAACAGCAATCACAGTCAAACGGGCGAGGGAATAAGCAAATAATAAGAAATGTCCCGGCAAAGAAAAACAAAATTAAACAGCTAAATCCCGGCAAGGGAGCAACAACAACAACTTTCACATCCCGGCAAGGAAAATAATCAATTTACTCAAACCATCCCGGCAAAGAATTAATCATATCTCTTTCCATGTTTCGTTTCTTACTCAATAGTATTTTTATTGTTCGAGCTAACGCTCCAAAGAATTCACAATCCATGTTGTATGGGGTGGAGTGCTGGCTTGTGAAGAACTCTCATGTCTGGAGAATGAGAGTTGCGGAGATGAGGATGCTCAGGTGGATGTGCGGGCTCACCAGATTAGATAAGATTAAGAATGAAGTTATTCGGGAGAAGGTGGGGGTGGCCCCAGTGGATGAGAAGATGCGAGAAGCGAGACTCGGGTGGTTTGGGCATGTGCGGAGGAGAAGCCCTGATGCACCGGTGAGGAGTTGTGAGCGACTGGCGGTGGTTGGCGCGAGTCGAGGCAGAGGGAGGCCTAAGAGGTATTGGGGTGAGGTGATTAGGCAGGATATGGCTAGAATGGGGATTTCCGAGGACATGACCCTTGATAGGAAAGTTTGGAGGTCTAGTATTAGGGTTGTAGGGTAGGGCCTTCTAGAATTCTTAGTACTTCTGTTAGGGGATGAGTGGGGTTTGGTAGCGATCTCTATAGTTAATTAATGTATTGTATTGTGCCTCTTATGGTAGTAACCGATTGGTATTATTGCATGTCATTCTACTTTTGGTTTTATGTTTAGATAATTATTTATTTGATTTATCCAGGATTTACTAACATTGTTTTGTTTTGTTTTGTTTGTTG